>QXEO01000509.1:0-540319 GCA_007115705.1 Dactylis glomerata
TTATTTGGCCGATTTCATGTATCGGCCCCCATGTTTCACTGAATATATATTTTTTTTTACTGGCCGATTTCATGTATCGGCCCCCATATTTCACTGTCCATCATCCCACATGCTTGGGAAATATTTCTTGAGATGCTGACCGTTAACAGCCACTGGGAATTTCACACCGTCCAGCTCCTCAAGCATGTACGCGTTGCCCCTTAAAACTTGGTCGACCCTGTATGGCCCGTGCCAATTTGGAGACCATTTACCGTATGCTGCATCCTTAGTTCCCAATGGCAATACAGCTTCCCATACCAGATCCCCAACGTGGAACTCCTTTGGTCTCACCTTCTTATTATATGCACGACCTACCTTGGCTTTGTTCTCTTTAATTTTCTCAAGCGACCACAGCCTAAGTTCAGTTAAATCCTCAACACTGTCACTCATCAGGGCTGCATATTCTTCAGTTGTTAGATCGTTCTGAAAAGTGACACGTCTCGATCCAGCCGTAATCTCCCATGGCAATACGGCTTCTTGTCCATAGACTAGATGGTATGGCGAGGTTTTTATCGCTCCATGACATGACATGCGATAAGCCCACAAAGCTTCTAACAAAACCTCGTGCCAACGCCTAGGGTGCTCATCGATTTTTCTCTTGATCAGCTTGATAAGGCTCTGATTGGACGCTTCAGCTTACCCATTTGCTTGAGCATAGTATGGAGATGATCGGATCAGCTTAACTCCCGTGTCCTCGCAGAACTCTCTGAACTCGTGAGAAATGAAGACCGAACCTCCATCGGTCGTGATAGTTTGGGGAATCCCGAATCTATGAATGACATGTTCTTTCACGAAATTGATAACATCCTTCGAGTTTACTGACTTCATAGGGACGGCTTCCACCCATTTAGTGAAATAATCCGTAATGGCCAAAATCCACATGTGGCCTTTGCTTGATGGAGGGTTGATCTTGCCAATCATATCCATGCCCCAACCTCGGAATGGCCAAGGCTTGATGATGGGGTTCATCGCTGATGCAGGTACCATCTGAATCTTCCCGAATTTCTGACATGCTTGACACCCTTTATAGTACTTAAAACAGTCCTCAAGCATGGTGGGCCAATAAAACCCTGATCGCCTGATCAACCATTTCATCTTGTGAGCCGATTGGTGAGTTCCACAGGCGCCTTCGTGTACCTCGTGTAGAAGCCGATTTGCCTCGGCTGGCCCCAGACATTTGAGCAGTAACCCTTCCAAAGTCCTGTAGAACATGTCATCCCCAATAAGCACATACTTCATGGCCTTGTACCTTATCCGTTTAGGTGCCCCCAGAGCCGAATCTTTCAAGTAATTGAAGATATCGGCTCTCCAGTCGTCCGCCTCCAGGAACTGTACCTGAACATTAGTTCCATCTGCTATGTCTTTGTAGCCTGAAGCCATCTGTGCAAGATCATTCGCCTCGGTATTCTGCGACCGCGGGATCCAGTTAAAGTTTAGATACCTGAACTGTGCCATCAGCTCACGGCATTGCAACCATAATGGGAAGAGTGACTCGCTCTCACACTTGTATTCGTCCGTGAGTTGGGAAATCACCAATTTGGAGTCTCCAAAAAGTTCCGCTGCTTCTGCTCCGGCTTCAATGAGCAACTCCATTCCCTTGCGTATTGCCTCATACTCAGCGACATTGTTGGTGCAAGGGGTAGATAGCCTGATGGAGAAGGAATATGTTGCCCCCCGGGGCGACACGAGTAGAATGCCGATGCCGCAACCATCATCACAAGCCGATCCATCGAAAAACATAGCCCATGCACGTACAGACAGTGCTGCTATATCAGTGTTGATTCGTTCAGCAATGAGATCGGCCAACGCTTGTCCCTTAACCGCTTTGGCGGGTTGATACCGGATATCAAATTCCGATAATGCAAACATCCATTTGCCGAGTCGGCCTTTCAACACAGGGGCCGACAGCATATGTTTATGACATCTGATTTGCATATGATGATAATCTCTGCTGACAGCAAGATGTGTCGCAGCTTGGTGCAGGTGAAAAATAGGCAGAGGCATAACTTCTTGATCTCAGGATATCTCGTCTCTGCATCCAGCATCCTTCTGCTGATGTAAAACACAACTCGCTCCAGACCATCATAAACTTGTACCACCACCGAGGCGATGGACGTGTCAGCCACCGACAAGTAAATGTAGAACGGCCTATCCTGCTGCGGTGGAACCAACACTGGCGGCTTCGTTAGATATTCTTTGATCTCGTCGAAGGCTCGTTGTTGTTCTGTCCCCCAGCGGAACTCCTCGTCAGATTTAATTTTCACCAGTCCCATGAACGGCTCTATTCTTCCTGACAGATTGGAGATGAACCTTCTGACGAAGTTGATCTTGCCGATGAGACACTGCAGTTCTTTCTTCGTGGTAGGTGGCTTCATTGTTCGCACTGCCTCCTGACTTTTCAGGCCGATCTCAATTCCGCGTTCATGGACCAAGAAACCCAAGAACTGACCGGCCGTCACACCGAAGGCACACTTCTTTGGATTCATCCGTAGTCCGAATTTTCTGGTTCGGTCCAGGACACGTCGCAGATCGTCCAAGTGTCCTTGTACTGAAGCAGACTTGACTACCACGTCATCGATATAAATCTCCACCAGCTTGCCGATCAGATCATGGAAAATGTAATTCATGGCTCTTTGGTATGTGGCGCCGGCATTCTTCAGTCCAAATGTCATGACTACATATTCGAACAACCCCACCGAACCTGGGACTCTGAACGCAGTCTTGTGTATATCTTCTGGAGCCATAAAAATTTGATTGTAACCGGCATTGCCATCCATAAAGCTCAAGACCTTATGACCAGCAGCTGCGTTGATCAATGTCTCTGCTACCGGCATCGGATACTCATCCTTTGGAGTGGCTCTATTGAGATCCCGAAAATCTATGGCCACACGCCATCGGCCATCCTTTTTCTCTACAGGTACGATACTAGAAATCCACTCAGCATACCTGCATGGCCTGATGAACCCAGCTTTCAACATTTTCTCGATCTCTTTCTTGACTTCCTCTAAAATTTCGGCCTTCATCTGTCGTGCTCGCTGCTGGAATGGCTGAAACCCTTTTTTAAGCGGGAGCCGATGCTCAATGATGCTCCTGTCTAACCCGGGCATCTCCGTATAGTCCCAGGCAAAGCAATCTGGATATTCTTTCAACAAAGCTATCATCGGACCCCGCAGATTCGGATCTAACTTTTTGCTGATAAATGTCGGTCGTGGCTTATCTCTAGGACCGATGTCAATCTCCTCTAGCTCATCAGCGGATGTAAACCCATACCCCAGCTTTCCGTCACCTGCTAAATCGATGCTGAACACCGGCCAAAAGTTTGGTGAGGATAACAAAGATAATTTGGGCCGATTGCCGGAATCGGCCCCCTTTTTGATTGCATTACTCAAGGAAGGTTTACAACTTATTTGTGCTCTACAATGGTAGGGAATCTCCCTACTACGACTACATGACATGCTTGTCGTAAGATCACTGCTTTTTATTTTTTGTGGCCGATCGCAGGGATCGGCCTTACCACGCACAATCGTGGGCTTTACTACTCTGTCAGGCCAGTGGATAAGACCAGCCTCACCCCGTTTTTTGTAGCTTCAATGCGCTCACAGCCGTCTAGACTGACTCCAGAGATCGGCTCTTGGTCTTCTGCGTCCCAAATGTTCATGCCAGCTAATGAGATCTCGATCGAATCATCTGCATGAATGACCTCCACTTCATCTCCATCCCACTGTATCAGGCATTGGTGCATCGTGGATGGAATGCAGCAGTTAGCGTGAATCCAATCCCTTCCCAGCAAGACGGCGTAGGTGCTTTTACTGTCAACAATGAAGAACGACGTAGGGATGGTTTTTCTACCCACGGTCAGATCCACGTTCAGAACGCCTTGCGTTTCTGAAGCTTGGCCGTTGAAGTCGCTTAACGTGACGTTGGTTTTGATCAGATCTGCAGTGGAGTGTCCCAAACGCCGCAGCATGGAGTATGGCATTATATTGACTGCCGCTCCGGTGTCAACCAACATCTTGCGGACAGGCTGCCCATTGATATAACCTCTCAGGTACAGGGCTTTCAGATGTTTGTAGCTCTTCTCCTGTGGCTTTTCAAAGATGACCGGCCGTGGGCCGCAGTCAAACTGTGCCACTGGTAGTTCTTCGGTTCCTGGAGTGCAAAACTCTGACGGAAGTATGAACACCATGTTTGTGTCAGCCGATGTCTTCGCATCGGCTTTTACTGGTTTGGGGCGCCACTCTTTCCTTTTGGACGGGCCTCCGTCTCCAAGGTTTGCTGAATTTTCACGGCCAGATCAGGCCGGGCTTTCCTTAAAGTGTGGAGGTACTGCGCTTCGGCTTCCTCCAAGCTACGTAGCCGCTGAACTCTACGCTTTTGGGAGTGTCTGAGTCCATCGGGACACCACCTTGGCCGGTGATATCTATCTTCTTCTTCATCCTCTGACTCCTCAAGATCTTTTGCTCGAGATGACTCCCCTTGTCCGTTCTGAGGCCGGAGAGGCCCTAGACGCTTGAACACTGAAACTGGACCTGTGTCATCCTTCTGCTGTCCACATTCCGGGCAGTTGTCGACTGTAGGCAATCGGCTCATTCCCGCATCCCAACAGTACTTGAAGAAAGGACAATCCCAATGTTTATCCACGCCTTCCTTTTCCTTTGACCTTCCCCTAGCGCGGTGCTCATATCTTTCATCATATCTATCATGCCGACGGTATCTCCCATCGTATGCGTCGGTCCGACGATCTCCTTCATCATCACTGTCGTACTGCCGACGTCGGTCATACTGACGCTCATACTTGTTAAGGAGATGCGTGGAGTGTGGCTTCTGATATCGCACGCTTTTCACTTGTTCCTCGGTTATATACCGCCTATCATCATAACGGGGCCGGTCGCGTGGACCGGCCTCTTCCTTTCCTTTGCCCCGGGAGTGGCCGCTTTCCTCCTTATACTTGGCATGGTGGTACACAGGCCCTGCCATGTTAATATCGAACGAGAAATCTAGCTGACGCCTCGTGGAGTGGCTGTGCTCTACCATGTTGATGCCAGGAAACGGGTTTGTGTCTACTTTCATGGCGAACTGCCCAAGGATCAGACGGCCCTGTTCTATCGCCGTTTGGATCTGCCGACGTAGCTCCTTGCAATCATTGGTGGTGTGGGTGAACGAGTGATGCCACTTGCAGTATGATCTCCCGTTCATCTCTTGCGCCGTAGGGATTTTATGGCCTTCGGGTAACTTCAGCTGCTTTTCCTTCAGCAGTAAATCGAATATCTGCTCAGCTTTGCCTACATCGAAGTCGAACCCTTTTGCAGGCCCTTGCTGTTTCACCCATTTGCAGGACACAGGATCTGGTCCCCGAGCCCATTCAGCCACGGCTATCTCCTGGTCTTCTGCAAGATCCTCTTCTTCTGTATCGACCAGGCCTATCGGACGTTTGAACTTGTCTTGGTACAACTCAGGGTGGCGCTGCTCATACATTGTCAGTTTCTGGACCATGTGCGCCAGTGAATTGTATTCTACTTGGAAAGCCAGATCCTTGATCGGGGCTGAGAGACCCAACACGGCCAGCTCAACTGCTTCTTTCTCAGTTAAACGAGCCGAATAACATCGGTTCTTGACAGTCCTGAAACGCTGAATATACTCAGCTACCGTTTCTCCCCGCTTCTGCCGCACCTGTGCCAGATCGGCAATGCCAGCCTCGGTAGCTTCTGAATGATACTGAATATGGAACTGTTCTTCCAGCTGCTTCCAGGTCCGGATCGAATCTGGTGGCAACGAGGTGTACCACCCAAAAGCTGGTCCCGTCAGAGATTGCGCAAAGAACCTTACGCATAACTGATCCGATGCTGAAATCATGCCTAACTGTGCCAAATATCGGCTCACGTGCTCGATCGAGCTAGACCCTTCTGAACCATTAAATTTTGAGAACTCAGGGAGCCGATACTTGGGTGGAAGCGGAATCAGATCATACTCGTTGGGGTACGGCTTGGAATAGCCGATTGTTCTCCTCTTCGGCACGAAGCCGAACTGGTCTCTCAAGATGGTACTGATTTGCTCCACCGTTTGAGCTGTAGGGGCTAAATTCTCATGACTCGTTCCGGTGGCATACTTAGCTAGCCACGCCTGTTTATCAGCGTCCATCCCGGACATCCCTGCTCCCGAAATCCCTACTCCAGAAACACCTGCCCCAGAAATCCCTGCGGTTGCAATCTGGTTCGTGCGCGTCAGGCTGTTGCAGTCCGGCACGTATGTGCACACATATCCATGTGGGATTTCTTTAGGTGGCTCAGACAGGAATTGGTAATCGCCAGGATCACCTCCAATCTTGTAGACGACGTACGCCGGTGACCCCGGTGGCTCCGGAGCTGCAAGCGTGAATGGTAGCTGTGGCCTGGTCTGGAGCGGTCTTTCTCCCTGGTGAGTCCCTAGGGTAGGCCCCGACGGAGAGTACTGATGTTTCATGATCTCCTGAACCACGCGAACCGCGACGCGCTCGAAAGCGTTCACCAGGCTCTCAGAATGGCGGTGAAGAGAATGAGCCACCATGTAATTGACTTCCTGTCGCAGAGCTCTGGTGCGATCCTCTGAAGGAACAGACAGATCCACCTCATCGAGAGCGCCTTCGGGTGAGAACCCTTTCCACCTGATGCCATGCTTACGGGTCCTTTCAAAAGAGCCGATGAGATCGGCTTCAAAGAGAGCTTTGATATCATCATACCTCTTCTTGTGCTCATCAGACAGATCGTCGTACGTGATTGGTCTGTCCCCCATCGCAGCGTCAGATGTTGATGCAGATGTTGTTGAGTGTCCCACCGGGCGTGCCAGAATGTGTTGCCTGTCAAAACCCACCGGCGAGCAGCGACGAGCAACACGAAGAGCCGGGAGGCTCCCAGAGCTGCTGGTGGGCCCTGGTCCCTCGGTCAACGGCCCGCAAAACTCCGGCACACGTCCTGGCTGATGCAAGGGCGTGCCACCTGACCTATACCTGATCAGGAAGGTGATGGATTGCTTCGATTGGTTTCCTGCATGGCAGACATGTAAACATTAAATACGAGCCTCGATCGGCTCTCAGGTTTCCCTGTGAATCGGCTCAGGTAGCCGATTGTCCCATGGATCTGCATTGGATCTACGATAACATGGGGTTTTGCTTTATCAATACAAGTCAAATCGATCTACGACAGTTTAACGCTTTCACCACATAATTGGAACATCCCACACGTAATTGAGCCTGGTAGATACGAAAGATAACAGAAACTAACCCTAGAGGAGGCCAAAAAACCAACGTAGAGTCAATTCCCGGAACAACTCCTCTCGAATTAGCAAACCATATCCTTACGTACTACTGGACCGTTCAACCCGTTTGTGAGGCCTGACCATGCGGATATTAAACTAATCCTTGGAGAACAAGGAACAACTATGACAGATTGAATCGACTGAATAAAGATCAAGCAAGATGCTGCCCTTACACCCAAAATAGGTGCAAAGGCAGCGAGATCTCTAGGGGCAGCATGACTAAGCAAACAGAAACAAAAAGCACTGATGCTAGCCCAAACAGATCTATGATAACAGTATTACTCGCCATCAACAAGGCTTCAGTACGAGCAACACCAAATAACACATAAGCAGATGCTGCCTAGATCGCGAGATGCGATCTAGGCAGCACGACGCTTACCTGAAAGAAACCCTTGAAACAAGGGGTGGCGATGCGCCGAGATTGTGTTTGTTGCGAACGTGGTCGTCCTCCTTTCTCAATAACCCTAGGTACATATTTATAGTCCAGAGACTTTCTATCTTTGGAATAAACCTAACAACTCTATCTCTTGTTTAAACCGAAACGTACTCTATCATAATATACAGATACACGGGCAATTAGCCCAAATCCACGCGCAAGGCCGATCCAGCCTCCAAGCCCATCTTGATTACGGCCCACCTCCTTATTTGGCCAAAATGTGCCGATAACACAACCATGTTGTAAACATGCAATTGAATACAAACAAAAGATCATGATAATGAAACAATGAAAGTCAAACGTGTGTTCAAATCATAAGGAAAAACATACAAGTGGTTTTCAGCTTGTCCTTCAAAGAGAGCAAAACATAAATGCATAGGACACCTCAAAGTTTAAGAGGGCGACTAGATACAAATAATTTAAGAACAAGTGAAACCAACAATATGAGTCAATCAATGAACCTTGGGACAATGCATATCACACTAAGAATGACAACTATGCTCTCTTAATGGTGCATAAAGAAAGAAAGTGGTGACTCAACATAAAAGTAGAAGAAAGGCCCTTCGCAGAGGGAAGCAGTGATTGCAAGTTTTATAACCTTCAAAAATTATGGTACTTACCGGCTTTGAGCTCTCATTGCCCCCATCATAAGCATCTTGAATGGTTAAAGTTAATGCGAGAACAATTATGATGCATATGCTTGACAAATCATAAGTTGAAAACCTCGTGTCCCGTGAATACAAGTACCCAAACCATGCTAGTTTACTTAGAGTCCCAAGCAAGGCTCTTGTCATTGTAAGTATATGCATATCATTGAGAACCGCCAATGGGGTACCTCCGTGCCCGATGACATGGAACAAGCCCACATCAAAATGACAGGACAAGCAGACAATGAACACCTCGACATCTCTTTTATTTGCTATATTGTTTAGCTTTTTATTGTGAGATGCGTCGTCGAATGTTCACCATGGGTATGCTGCAAATTTCCACCATGAATTATGCATGGCTTAGATTGGCGGCCCGGCGTTTCCCTAACACATATAAAAACTCCATGATCCTCACAAGATTCCCAATTCATTTCACACAGCGGGCATCCATAAACAAAAGATCACGATATCAACTCAAAAAGAAGTGCAATGTTGAAAGCTTGCCCCATGACGGCATGGTTGGGCTAGAATCCAACTTACAACTTGCAAGCATAACAACTCAACATAAAAGACCACAATGTCAAATTTTTAGAACAGGAAAAAGTAAAGTGTGCCTTCCGGTTCGTGAGAGCTTTACTGACCAAATTTCGCATAACACTGGTAAGAGTTTAATTTGAAGAGAAAATAAAAGCAAGTCAAATTTACTTGGAATAGCAAATTGCTAGTAGGTATGTATGGTGGACACAATGGCAAACTTGGCTTTTAGGAGTTGGATGCACGAGTAGAGCTCATACTCAGTACAAGGTGAGGGCTAGCAAAAGACTGGGAGCGACCAACTAAGAGAGCAATAATGGCCATAATCATGCAAAGCGACATTAAAAGAAGCATATGATGGCATCAAAAGTCAAAAACTAAATGATCATGAAGGCTAATGGCGACTTTGGAAGAGTCTAACATGTGTGAGCATGCGCCAAGTCAACCCAAATAAAGCATCAAGGAGAAAACCAAAATAATGCTTCCATACAATAAAAACAACGCATGATTTTTTCAAAGGCTCATTAAGCAATCTCAGTTATTTGGGACAAGTCATGCTACAGCAAAACCACTAAGCATACTATCAAAAAGACATCAAGCATGACATGAAAAAGCCTAAGCCGCAGTCTACACAAGCTCCTTCTTGTACCACTATTTTGCACAAAGCTTTTTCTCTTTTCCAACACCATTTGAAATTTTTATAACAACCTCTTTTGATGAAAACCAATAAAGTTCAGAGGCAAAAAATGCACCTTGATGAAAAGATATGACAAGATCTGAACGCATATCAAGGCGAAAACGAAAACCAAAAGCAGTAGCAGAAAAACTAGAATGCTCGATTTTGAATAAGAGTGAAAACTAGAGCATTCTTTGCAAATGAAAACGAGTACATCTCCTCCAAAGGAAATTTGTTGGGGTCCAACCATTTATTGCAGCAAACAAACAAACTAAACAAACTAAGAAAATTAAAACAACTGACGCTCCAAGAAAAACACATAGTGCATGAAGCAATAAAAATATAGTGTTTTGAAAGGTGACCTGATTTTTGCCGATGAAGAAGGGGTGCCTCGGGGGCATCCCCAAGCTTTGACGCTTGTACTTCTTGGATATTTCTTGGGGTGATGCATGGGCATCCCCAAGCTTGAGCTTTTGTCCATTATTCAACTCATCTCATCATTCTCCAATCCCTACACTTGAAAACTTCCTTCATACAAAACTAAACACAATTCTATTAGCAACATTAGTGTAAGCATAAAATATATTCATCCTCTTTTAGCTTCAGGTTTCAACCCAAAACCACCACATATAAAGTATATACTACTGTAGCAACTTCCACAAGAGTTCCATGATAAAAAAGAACTCAAAAGAAAGCGATAAAGTGGCAAAAACAAATATTGGCAGAAATCTGTCAAAACTGGACAGCTGATAATGGACGAATTTTTGAGGGATTTTCCGTTGCTCAAATCAAAAAGTGTTCAACTAAGAAAAGTTTGGATATAACCTGGGGCATATGCACAAGAAATCGCAGGTCCAAAAGATAAACAGAGAATTTTCACGAATTTTTACGGTGCAGCACCGAAAACAGTTTCAGGACAGCAATAACCCCAAATCTTTACCTCACTCAAATTAGAGGCTTCTCTTGGCACAAAAATGAAATAAACAAGATAAGGAGCGGTCATTACAGTAGTAATGACTTCCAAGACTCAAATAAAAGAAAAAGTACTGAAAAGTAAACATTGGGTTATCTCCCAAGAGTGCTTTTCTTTAACGCCTTTGAGCTAGGCGCAGAAAATTGCGAATCAAGTACCTTCAGAAGAAGCATTGAGATCAACAGAAGAGGTTTTGTCAATAAGGCATTGTATTTCATCCACATAAGTTTTTGAAGACCCTTGGTGATCATGCTTTGGTACACTATTCTCATCAAAAAGATTTTCAGGACAAATCCAGGCAAAATTATTTTCGAAAGCTTCATTCAATCCCAAAAGCTTGCAAGGTATAGGTATCTCAGCCTCCCCATCATGTGTATCAATAACCGTTATAGGTGAACCGAGTTTATTAAAACGTTTAAGAACCTTCCTAGCTTCAATAACGACATCCTTAAATTCTAAACGCAAAGTTTCCAAGATAAAAGCTTTCTTTTCGGGGTCCTCAATTTCATGAAGCTTAAGGAACATGTATTGCATAAAAGGATTAAGACTAGCAAACCTAGTTTCCAACATGTCAACTAAATGAGCAGAAGCAACTTCATAACTAGGAGCTAACTCAACCAAAGACTTTTCCTCAACTTCCTTATGCATACTAATGTGATTAAAGAACTCCTCAATATTACTTTTGCCAATAATCGAACCACTCCCTACAGAGAGGTCCTCCAGAACGAACTCAGGGAACAACATGATAAACTAAAGTAAAGAAATAACAACTACCAAGGATTCTAATTTTTTTGGGTTTTTGATAAAAAAAGCAATGCAGGTAAAATAAAATAAAGTAAAGCAAAACAAATAACAAAGTAAAGTATGTGTGTGCGAAGAACTCCCCTCGCAGAAGTCTTTTCTTCCTTCCCCGGCAACGGCGCCAGAAAATAGGCTGCTACTCGTGTGATGGCGCCAGAAAAGACTGTGGCGTTTAGTTGACGTGGGAGCAGTATGTCCTTGTGCGTGGTGATAACCAGCCCGTTGGGAACCCCAAGAGGAAGGTATGATGAGTGTAGCAGCAAGTTTTCCCTCAGTTAAGAAACCAAGGTATATCGAACAGGAGAAGGGAGACGGTGACGACTGAAGGTGTTTGTGGAACCTGCACACACACAGACAAATACTTTGTCCCCAACTTGCGATGAGGTTGTCAATCTCACCGGTTTGCTTGAAACAAAGGTTATGAGTGTATCGAGTGGAAAACAGTAGTAAAATGCTAGTAAAGTAAACAATGCGGGAAAAGTAAACAGGTGATTGCAATATGATTAAAATAGGACCGGGGTCCACAGTTCACTAGTGGTGTCTCTCCATAGATAAAATAACATGCTGGGTAAACAAATTACAGTTGGGCAATTGATAGAATAAAGATAACGTGATATGTCAAGAAGATCACTATGAGATTCACTCTGGGCATTACAACAAAATACATAGACCGCCATCCAACTGCATCTATGACTAATAATCCACCCCCAGGGATATCATCCGAACACCCCGAAAGTATTAAGTTGCGAACAACAGATAATTGCATTAAGCAAAGTGTGTAATGTAAACAAAGCATATGCCCTTGAGCATATGAATGTTGTTTTCTCCCTAGTAGCAATAGCACATCTACCACCTTAGAGGTTTCTGTCACTCCCCCAGGTGAAATAGAGGCATGAACCCACTATCGAGCATAAATACCCCCTCTTGGAGTCACTAGCAACTACTCGGCCAAGATAGCTCCTAACAACGGAGAGCATGCAAGATCATAAACAACATAGAGATAACAAAAGATATAATTCAGTACAGCAACTTAATCATAAACACCAATATTCATCGGATCCCAACAAACCAGCATCATACAATTACATAACGGTGATCTCAATCATGTAGGGCAGCTCATGAGATCTAAACATGAAGCACATGGTGGAGAAGACAACCATCTAGCTACTGCTATGGACCCATAGTCCAAGGTAGACTACTCACTCATCGCTCCGGAGGCAAGCATGGCGATGAAGAAGACCTCCGGTGGCGATTCCCCTCTCCGGCAGGGTGCCGGGAAGAGCTTCTGGACCCTCCCGATCTTCGGGTCGACGGCGGCGGCGGATCGCGATGTATTCTGGAAAACTAATCGGGCCTTAGGTTTTTCTCGTCAGGGGGTACTTATAGGCGAAAGGGGACTGTCAGAGGGGGTCCCACGCCCCCTCACACGGGGCCGGCGCGGCCAGGGGCCTGGCCGCGCCACCCCTGTGTGTGGGGCCCACGTGGCCCCTCTCCTTCTCTCCTTTGGATGTTTGGGAGCTCCCCGGTGAAATATGACTTCAGGAACTTGTTTCGTCCAATTCCGAGAATATTTCCTGTGTATCACTTCTGAAACACAAAAACAGCAGAAAACAGGAAACTGGCACTGTGGCACTTCGTTAATAGGTTAGTTCCGGAAAATGTATAAAAATGCCACTAAGTGTAACGAAACAATAGGCAAATGGTGTAAAACAAAGCATGGAGCATCAAAAATTATAGATACGTTTGAGACGTATCAGCAGCCCGGCAGCGTCTTTTCAGAGGGGAAAGGGAGGAGCGAGAGAGGGAAGTGCGGGGCTTTATAGGAGAGGTCTTCATGACCATTTAATCCATGAGTAATTGCCGGGGGAGTAACACCGGCGAGCGTTTCCATTCCAGGAGAGGAATTAGGGGGGAAGAACGTTCTGACATGTGGGTCCCGCTTGGTGGAGAGAGAGGGGAGGGGGAGCGGGGTTGGACCGGTTCAGGGGTGAGCTAGGCCGGCTGGCTCCCGGGTGCGGCCCAAGTGGGCTGCTGGCTATCCCTTTTTATTTTTTTCTTTCTGTTTTCTTTTTCTTTTGTTTTTGAAAACTGTTTTGGGTTTTGAAAAAGCTATTCTATTCTGATTTGAAAAAAAATCAAATCTGACCACTTTTGCTCTTTAAAAGGTGTGTTTAAATCCTATAAACCAGAGGTTTAGTGATATGACGGAAAAAGAAATAATTTGTAAGAATTTAAATATAGAGTCCAAATAACTAGGAAGTTAAATTTTAAATAACAACTTCCCAATATTTGGTTTTCAAAATTTACTAAAAGAAAATAAAATAGCTCCATAACTAATGGAACTCATTTTAAATACTTTCTTTCTGAAACCTTTTTGTTTCTAAAATTTGGGGTAAAAGGCATTTGAGACAATATTCTTTGAAAGAATAAGATTCAAAACTTTGGAGAAGACCATGATATGCTATATGCCATGAATGCATGATGAATTTTTATATTTTGAAAACTTGGGATGTTACAGACTAACCCCCTTATGATGAAGCTCGCCCTCGAGCTTCGGAAAGGCTAGCAAATAGGTGTGGGTGATCTTCTCGAAGGTTATCTTCACGCTCCCAAGTGGCTTCCTCTTCAGTGTGGTGACTCCACTGTACTTTGCAGAACTTGATGGTTTTGGTGCGTGTAGTTCTTTCTGCTGTCTCGAGTATCTTAATGGGTTTCTCATCATAAGTCAAGTCACTAGCTAGTTGAACTTCCTCGAGGGGTACCATATCGTTCAACGGTGTTTTTGACATCTCTGGATGGCATTTCTTTAGCTGCTCACGTGGAACACGTTGTGTACAGCTGAGAGAATTTCAGGTAGTTCCAATTCATAGGCTGCTTCTCCCTTGCGGGATAGGACTTTCAATGGTCCTATGAATCAGGGTGCTAACTTACCCTTAATACCAAACCTCTTAACACCATGAAGGGGTGACACTCTGAGATAGGCTCTGTCTCCTACTTCATAGGTGATGTCTCTACGCTTGTTATCCGCGTAGCTCTTCTACTGAGATTGAGCTATTTTCAACCTATCCTTGATCAACCTAACCTTTTCTTCAGCTTCTTGAATGATATCAGGTCCGAAGAAACTTCGTTCTCCTACACCACTCCATAGTAGAGGTGTAGTACATTTCTTGCCGTACAAGGCTTCGAATGGTGCCATCTCAATACTGGCTTGATAGCTGTTGTTGTAGGAAAACTCTGCGTAAGGCAGGTTGTCATCCCAACTAGACCCATAGTCTAGAGCACATGCTCTCAGCATATCTTCCAAAATCTGGTTTACTCTTTCTGTTTGTCCATCTATCTGTGGGTGGAATGTTGTGCTGAATTCCAGCCTAGTTCCTAGTGATTCATGAAGTTGCTTCCAGAAGTGAGAGGTAAATTGAGTTCCTATATCTGACACAATACTCTTGGGAACACCATGAAGGCTCACAATCCTTTTCATGTAGATATCAGCTAACTTTGCACTAGTGTAAGTGGTCTTCACTGGTATGAAATGAGCTACCTTGGTCAAACAATCGACTATAACCCAAATTGAGTCATACCCTGATTTTGTGCGGGGTAACGCAGTGATGAAGTCCATACCAATTTGATCATATTTCCAACCGGCACCTTCAGTGGTTGAAGTAGTCCAGCTGGCTTCTGATGTTCAGCTTTTACTCTACTGCACACATCACATTTGGCTATATATTCGGCAATGTCTCCCTTCATATTGCTCCACCAAAATCTTTCTTTCAACTCTATGTACATCTTGGTATTACCAGGATGAATAGAGTATGGGGTCTCATGGGCTTCTTGAAATATCAATTTTCTAATATCGGGGTCATCAGGTACACAAATACGTTTCTCAAACCAGATAGTTCCTTGTTCATCTTTGCTAAAGCCTTTAGCTTTGTCCTTCCTCATGTTTTCTTTGATCTTCTCTATCTCTTTATCTCCTTTATAGGCTTGGCGTATTCTGTCTATTAGGGTTGGTTGCACTGCTAGCGATGCTACGTAACCTTTTGGTACTACCTCCAGGCCGAGGTCTCTTAAATCCCTACATAGACCTCCTGGCAACACATCTGTAGATAGACAGTTCACATAGGCTTTATGGCTCAAGGCATCAGATACCACGTTTGCTTTACCAGGATGGTATTGCAAACTCAAATCGTAATCCTTGATGAGTTCTAACCATCTTCTTTGTCTCATGTTGAGGTCTTTCTGAGTAAAGATGTACTTCAAACTTTTGTGGTCGGTGAAGACTTCACATCTCTTTCCCATCAAATAGTGTCTCCAAGTCTTCAAGGCGTGAACTACTGAAGCTAACTCAAGGTCATGAGTAGGATAGTTGAGCTCATGTTTCTTGAGTTGTCTAGAGGCATAGGCTTCTACTTTGCCTCCTTGCATTAGCACACTTCCTAGACCCTGACGTGAAGCGTCGCAATACACCTGAAATTCTTTCTCTATGTCAGGTAGGCACAGAACGGGTGCAGACACCAATCTCTTTTTCAACTCTTGAAAACTGTTTTCACAAGCTTCAGTCCACTCAAACTTCTTTTCTTTCTTCAATAACTCAGTCATTGGTTTAGCTATCTTTGAAAAGTTCTCAATGAATCTCCGGTAGTATCCGGCCAATCCCAAGAAACTACGAATTTCTCCAACATTCTTGGGTGGTTCCCATTCCGTTACTGCAGTCACTTTGGCTGGGTCAACTACAATTCCCTCCTTGGTTATAATGTGTCTGAGGAATCCTACTTCATTGAGCCAGAATTCACACTTGCTGAATTTAGCATATAGCTGGTGCTCTCGGAGCTTCTCCAATATTGCACATAGATGCTTTTCATGTTCTTCTTTGCTTTTTGAGTAGACCAGTATGTCGTCAATGAAGACAACGACAAACTTATCTAGAAATTCCATGAACACTTTGTTCATCATGCTCATAAAGTATGACGGTGCATTGGTTAAACCAAAAGGCATCACCGTATATTCATACGAGCCATATCTAGTGACGAAGGCTATCTTGGGAATGTCATGTTCTCTAATCTTGAGCTGAAAGTATCCAGATCTAAGATCGATCTTGGAAAACACGCTAGCTCCTTCTAACTGATCAAACAAGTCATTGATTCCTGGTAGTGGATATTTGTTTTTGATGGTCACTTCATTCAACGAATGATAGTCCATTACTAAACGCTGACTCTTATCTTTCTTCTCAACAAACAGAACTGGCGCTCCCCATGATGATGAACTTTCTCTAATGAATCCCTTTCCTAACTGTTCTGCTAGTTGTTTCTTGAGTTCTTTCAACTCATCAGTGGACATAGGGTAGGGTCTCTTTGCTATTGGGCCAGTGCCCGGTAGCAGATCAATGAGAAACTCTACATCTCTATCAGGTGGCATTCCTGGTAGCTCATTAGGGAACACATCGGGGTATTCATTCACTATGTGCACTTCATCTAGGCTAACCCCCTTAAGATGGTTTAGCCTAATATCATTAAAATCCAGTTGGGATTTGTATATAATTCTCCTCCCTTCTGGGGTGGTGAGTGTAATTGCTCTATTCATACAGTCTATGACTCCTCCATAGGTAGTCATCCAATCCATGCCCAAGATTACATCTAAACCCTGTGAGTCTAGGATTACTAGATGGGTTGGAAACTCATATTTACCGATTTCTAGAATCAGATTCTTGCAACCAGCATTGACTAACAATTCTCCTCCAGGGGGACTTACTTTAATGGTTTTTCCTATGGTTTCAGTGGGGTACCCATTTTTGTTTGCAAAAGTTCTTGATACGAATGAATGAGATGCTCCAGTATCAAATAAAACTAATGCTATAAATGAGTTGAGAGGGAACATACCCATCACTGCATCAGGTACATTCATCACCTCCTCCACATTGAGGTGGTTCACTTGGCCCTTCTGAAATGGATTGGGCTTGGCAAGCTCAGTGGTCTTGTTTTCTGGGCAGCTAGAGGAATAGTGACCATTCTTCTTGCACTTGAAACAAGTGATGCCAGAGAGGTCCTTCTTGGGTTCGGTGTTGTGGCGATGCTGACCATTGTGTCCACTATGATGTCCACTGGAGCTGTTTCCCTTGAAACCTCCACTATGCTTATGGCTGTTGAAGTGGCTACCATTTCCTTTATGGAAACAATTCCCATGTTTGTGAGAGCTGCCGAGTCCACTGCTCTCAGATGAGTGGTGCTTCTTGTGGAATGGTTCCACATGGCTCTTGTTGTTACTAAACTTCCTTTTACAGTTCTCTTCTTTCTTGATGTTGTTGTCCAGAGTGATGGCCTGATCAAGCAGAGACTGATAATTTGGAGCATAGGCCACTGACAGGGGTATTTTGAGTTCTCCCTTGAGCCCAGTGAGGAACTTTTCCTTCCTCTTTGCATCAGTATCAATATCTTCAGGTGCATACCTGGAGAGAGCACAGAAGTCATCCATGTACTCCTTCAGAGTTCTTCCACCTTGTCGCAGACTGCGGAATTCCTCCTTCTTCACATTTATAGTGCCTGAGGATATAAGGGCAGTACGGAAGCCTTCTCTGAAGGTGTCCCAGTCCAGATCATCTATTGGATGGGTAACCTGGTATGTCTCCCACCACATAGCTGCTGACCCTTCAAGTAAGTGAGCAGTGAAGCGCACCTTTTCAGCATCAGTGCACTCGCAGGTGGTCAAATCCTTGTTGACTGAATGCAGCCAGTCATCAGCTACTATTGGTTCAGTAGCAGATGAGAACTTTTTGGGTCTCAGCCTCAGAAACCTTGCCAATCTATCCACCTGGGATGGGGGTGGCGGCGGTGGTGGCGGGGGATTGTTATTGTTGTTGTTATTGTTGTTTGTATTTGCCTGGATGAACTGGGTCATCATTTGCATCAGTTGGGCCTGAGCTGCCACTAGCTACTGAATCGCTGTGCTGGTGTCGTTGTTGTTGTTATTGTTCTCATTTTCATTCCCATTGTTGTTGTTGGCACGGCGAGGCGGCATTTGGGGTAATTGATAGCATAGATGAGTAATAGACAGATAAAACTAGAGGAGAAAAATCCTACCCATGCACAATACAACAAGCCAATCACAAACAATAAACAAGCACACTGTTGGCACGAAAAACTTCTGCGCAACACCAGGATAATCGCCGTGCTTTCGTGACGACGAACGATTGCTTTCCGAGCAAAGCAACAAAGAATCCCCTCGCTTTCGTGGAGGAGAACCGACCGTTTTTCAGCGCAAAACGGCAAAGATCACCAAACCCTAGGGCTGCTAGGGCATGGTAGGAAAGAACGACGATAAAGAAAAGAACGTAAGAAAATAAGAACGATAAAAAGTAGATGTGTTTTATTGATAGATCGATTGGCTCCTCCGTCCTCAATCGGCCAGGCCTTATATAAGGTGCAGGACTTTGCGTACAGGGAACTTGGCGTACGTGAACTGAACTCCAAAGGTTAAACCGAATTATTGAACTTTATCTCTTGTCAATTCGGTTGTGCCTACCAAATCTAGTTTGTACTACGTACCAATTTCCAATAGTAAACCAAGTTCACGTATAAATAACCTTGGGCCCACAAAGAAACAATATAATATACTAGCCAGATACTAATCACACCAAATAATATTGATTGACCATCTCCTGACGTGTGATTTTCTATGTTGCACTTCTCCATAAGTAACCTCCCAGCCTGAGAACCTTCAACTTGACACATCCAAGACCGGCTAGGACTCGTCCATGGCGGTAGCATGTTTTAGCTCGACACATACCATAATATGGACCAGGACTTGTCCTACGTTGTTCTTAGTCCATGTAAAATACCTGTGTAACACTTCAGCAATGTAGCAGTTGATTAGCTTAATCAATAATTATAATAATTTGGCCTATGAATACCTAATAGCCAAATTATGTATTCAACACATGCCCCCCTGTTTTTGGTACAATTGTATTTATCAAAAACATAACAATACTTCAGGACGATGTTGACTAGTACCGGCCATATAATTCTTAAGGCGATGTTCAAAGAACACATCGGCTAAATTTTTTGCTGACGGCAATATGCAAATAAATCATCAGCCATATTTTCATAGGGCGATATTTCAAAATAAGATATCGGCCATAATTTCTTCAAGCCTACATCGACCTGCTAGAATAATACCTCTTCTAACATTTTTCATTGAGACATTTTTGGAAATCTTTCTCTACGAATTTTTAGGAACAATCTAAACTCTATATAAGCCTTCACAACTCGGCAACCACTTGCCGAATTTGTATTTATAATCCCAATAGGCCACATTCCTTTTAGTGCAAAAATAATAATCTAGTAACAAAGTCAGCCAACAAAAACTCACTTTTTTCTAATAAGCATCACACTTTATGAGCCGACTGATGTATCTTGCATATTCCTTCGTGCACCTCACCCATAGATATTCTAGAGTGATCAGAATCCAAGCACTTCAAAAGTGAACCTCTATTGTTCGGCGATACAACTCATCATTCAACAAAGTACATTTTAAAGCTTTTCGCCGAATTTCCCTATCTCCAGTCTGTCTTGGATCTTTTTAATATTTAACTACCAAAACTCTCAATCAGTTTGATTTAAATTATTTGCTAATTCGGTTGTCTGTGAACGATTTACCGAATCATAACTGCCATGTACTACTAGTTGCTAGCTGCCCCATGACGAGCTGCACCATGCATTTAACGTTCTATACAAAGTACTGCTTCTACATGCTGTACGAAACTAAAATACTATAACATGTGTATTCTTTTTCTAAATCAGCTAGCATCGGCCTTTGTAATGTAAAAAATCTTCATTTGCTATTGTGGTAACCAGATGCTTGCTGGGCTAAGCAATTAGCTCTAGAATTTTCTCCTCTAGCTATTTGATGCAAAGTGACCATATCAGGAGACTTAACTATAACGAAACATCGGTCCAAGTAGCTACTTAGTAATCCAACAAAACACTGAAATTCGCTTTTAATTTGTTGCACTTACCATAAGCGAATCCCAAAAGCATATATATATATATCCTTTATATCCATGTCTATCAAATTTTGTAAATCAATCTGTAAAGCTTCATACTCAGCTTGGCTATGTACAAGGATATTTTAAGCGGACCGATGTTTTATAAACATCATTGTTGGGTGAAATTAAAACAATAAAATCGGCAATACCCCTAATATCATGCAACGATTCTTATGCAAAGTGATATTATATTTTCATGCAATCCTATCACTAAGAATCGGTTGTTGTACACATACACTAGAAAGTGGATAATGCGGAACTATTGTACATGCATTACTGTTTAGTAAATACATACCGATTTTTGCTTCGAGCAAGCGACGTCCTGGATATGCAATGATGTATTCCTTCTCGTCGTCTTCTTACGCCGAAGACTATGTCGATAACTATATATCTGTTGTTTTTATCGGCTTCCCTATTAGCATTAACAAATATAGACATTGAAATGCTTGCATCACTAACAGCTATTTGTTCAAGTAGGTCAACCGATGTCCAAGCTTCATAAAAATCTTTAGTTATCTCATGCATATCGCTCTTTCCGGAACGATATTCATCAGTGCTCCTTTGCAGCCACTTATTGCTACATCGGTCAAATAATATATCTCACTGTATTGCAACTCAACTGATGCCTCTGTCAACGTGATACATGTCAGATTATCCGCCTTTATCAATATCCAGATCAGTAGGTGTATCACTTGTATTTTCTGAAATTCCATCAGGAACCATGCCATCCATATTTATATTTTCCTCCGCTATGATATGCTTTTTCTTCCAATTCATCTTTGTAAGAACCATCGGTCTATCTTTATTTAACCACTTATGGCTCTTTTTATGAGCTATCTCTTCTTGGATTTCCGATGCTCGCAGTCGCTGCACCCGCCGTTTCTGTGTATGTGTGAGTCCCGCCGGGCACCATTGAGGTTTCGGTTTTACTCCTCGTGCAACATACATAATTTTGCTACCCCTGTTTCTCGGCCTATGCTCACTTACTGCTGCTCGTTCTGCAACTATTTTTCCCTTGGCCGAGAACATCCTCTGCTGATCAGATATGTGACCAACTTTAATTCGTTGTTTGCCTATGCTGCTTGATTCACCACGATATGTAGATATACCAGTGGTAGACTTGGAACGCGGAGGAGGAAAACTCATGTACGTATGTGTGCCAGTGCCTCTTATAGCTGAACTAGTACGTGTGTCAGCTGAAGCAATATTTTGACTAATATGAGAAGATACAGTAGATACTTTATTTCCACCGCTCTGCCAACCTAACTTAATACTATCTTTCTGAACTAGATTGGAACCACGTTGTTGTTGTTGTACATCATCGCCCATTGCTGATACATTCTCAAATACCCCTTGACTGCATCCTGGCATAACCACATCAGCATGCACACCGGACGATTCAGACTTTGCATTGATTATTTCTATACCAGCAACTCTCCTTTGAACTGAACCACTCATTTTTGGTTTAGTAATATCACCTTCAGCTGACTGGTATGCTTCAAGTTTCGGACGACGAATATCATCTGTATTATCTGAAACTTTCACTGGCATAGGTTTAGCACGCTTCACCGGCACCCACACAAACTTGTGACCACCCTTGTAAATATTGTCGTCCTCTTTACGTATCGGTGTTTGGCTTTGCTGAATCTCAATAGCATCACGTGGCCTAACCTCATGACAGAAATGAGCATTTCTCTCATGCAGGTATGGTCTGAAGGCATGCCTCTGTGGAATATATTTCTGAATAAAATGACCAGATGGTCCTGCAAAATATGGCGCCCAGTGATTAAAGCTCCATGGAGGAAATTGTTGGTACATAAGTGGTGCGCTACCACAACTCCAATATGTTGGCGCCACTGCAAAATAAGACGATTGGTTATGCGAATTTCCTCGCCAACGCTCATGCCCCCCTGGTCGAGAAGGGGACCTAAGACGCTTGGTTCCTCCAAACCGACTAAACATGTTGCTGGCCTCGCGCAAAGTATATTTGTCCAACAATTGTTTAACAGTCGGCTTTGGTCTTGAACTTGATTTTCTCTTTCTTTCATCAACTTTCTGCACTCCTACTTCTGGATTTATTGGTTTGATCATCCTCGGAGAAGCATTATCATCGACAACGATATTTTTCCCTCTTGCAGACTCGGTCTGATTTGACCGAATAAGCATTTTCTTGTTCTCAAAGTCGATCACATTAGGACAGTATGGTGATTGCATGACCTGAACATTATTTTGCTCCACCTCTTGATCTTCCAACTTCTTGTCTTCCTTCTTTTCTGGATCTTGTGCTTCTTCAGTTTCATGCTCTTTTTCAACCGAAGAAGGTTCGGCTATATTCTCTTCCTTTGGATGTTCATCAATTTCTTTGGCACGGAATTCAGAGGGCAACACGTAAGGTTCGGCTATATTCTCTTCCTTTGGATGTTCATCAATTTCTTTGGCACGGGATTCAGAGGGCAACACGTAAGATCCCTTACATCCAGAAAAATCAAGCGTAGCTATTTCACTTTCACCATGTTCTTGCTCAGCGAAACTTGTATCTACCAGGTTGACAAACTCGGCGTGTGTGTCCGACTTAGCTTTACCAAAATTTAATTTTGCTTGAACTAAGTCGGTCGCGGCAGACGTGTCAGCCATCTTTTGTTGATTTGAATCAGCACGTGCATTGTTCAACTCAGCCTTAGCCAAATTAGCCGTACTGACCGAGTCACCCTTTTTCTGCTGGTTGGCTTCCATAGCTCTAACTTCGATAAGCTTTTTTGCAAGATTTTCACAAGATTTCAGATATAAATCAGCCCACTCCTCTGATGTTCTCCCCTCGAATCTTTCAGTATTTTTCGGCAATGACAATTGGGTGCTACCGAAATTCTGCAGTTGTTTAGGGGATATACCACATGCTACAGTATTAGAAGAAGGCACATGATCTTCTATTGAATTTTCACTTATTCGGCCGTAAGTACTATGAAGGTGTGCAGCCGAATAATGAGTATTTGGAGTTGCATATGGTGCTGAAAAGTTAGTAACATAAGGTGCAGCATACGACGGTTGAGAATAATTGTTCAAACAATTAGTAGTATTATGGCTAATTTCTCTATCCATCGGCATGTGCGAAGGTGAACCAAAATATTGTAAATTATTTGCCGATGAATAAAAGGATGAAACATTATTTTGCATGCTATTGAAATTTATAACATTGGATGTTTCATATTGGTTAACTGAACTCATCACGTTATTCATCGGCATATAAACTTCTGGGGTTGCCGATGCATGAGAGTTCGAATATACATGCTGCAAATTGTCAAAATTATAACAAGTTGAAGGATGCAGATTATTTTGAATCGGCGTTTGCACATAGCAAGAATTAGGGCTAGCCGATACAGTACTCATATTAAAGAATCTAGCAACTTCAGCATAAGAATTATTTGCATCTACAAAAAAAGATTGAGAATTCATGTTACCCTTGTAGACTGCAGCTTCTTGATGACGCTCTTTACGTAGCAGGAACGGGCCGGAGACCGCTCGATGCCTCGTCCCCAGCGGAGTCGCCAATTGTGTTGGCACGAAAAACTGCCGCGCAACACCAGGATAATCGCCGTGCTTTCGTGACGACGAACGATTGCTTTCCGAGCAAAGCAACAAAGAATCCCCTCGCTTTCGTGGAGGAGAACCGACCGTTTTTCAGCGCAAAACGGCAAAGATCACCAAACCCTAGGGCTGCTAGGGCATGGCAGGAAAGAACGACGGTAAAGAAAAGAACGTAAGAAAATAAGAACGATAAAAAGTAGATGTGTTTTATTGATAGATCGATTGGCTCCTCCGTCCTCAATCGGCCAGGCCTTATATAAGGTGCAGGACTTTGCGTACAGGGAACTTGGCGTACGTGAACTAAACTCCAAAGGTTAAACCGAATTATTGAACTTTATCTCTTGTCAATTCGGTTGTGCCTACCAAATCTAGTTTGTACTACGTACCAATTTCCAATAGTAAACCAAGTTCACGTATAAATAACCTTGGGCCCACAAAGAAACAATATAATATACTAGCCAGATACTAATCACACCAAATAATATTGATTGACCGTCTCCTGATGTGTGATTTTCTATGTTGCACTTCTCCATAAGTAACCTCCCAGCCTGAGAACCTTCAACTTGACACATCCAAGACCGGCTAGGACTCGTCCATGGCGGTAGCATGTTTTAGCTCGACACATACCATAATATGGACCAGGACTTGTCCTACGTTGTTCTTAGTCCATGTAAAATACCTGTGTAACACTTCAGCAATGTAGCAGTTGATTAGCTTAATCAATAATTATAATAATTTGGCCTATGAATACCTAATAGCCAAATTATGTATTCAACACACACAACCTTTGATAAAATTTTAAACTACGCGCGAAACGCATGTCTTAACAATTTTAGAAGTAAGTACTAAGAGTTCGAAAAAGCAAATGATAAATGGTACTGTCATACCAACACGGTAAGACAATACAAATGTGCTATCGCAAACGATACAAGATGATGATGGTGGTCAACTAGCCTCCCTTAACCCTCTTGAGGCATGGGAGGGGTAGAGGGCCTCGACGCTCTGCCTTTTCGAGGTCTCTCAGTGCCTTGGCTTCCCATTCCTCATAGGATAGACCATCACTAGAGGAATACACGAGTCTCTCCTCAGGGTCCTCTTCTTCCTCGGACTCCTCTTCTTTCTGACTTGCTTCTAACTCAGCAATTTTCATCTTCAGCTTTTCATTCTCAGACTTCAGCTCATTGTTGACCTCCTCAATCTGCTTCTTCTCATCTCCCAACTTCTGCAGGTTGTCATACTGCAGCAGTAATGTCTTCTCCAGAAGATGAGACCAGATGTCATCTTGGAGAATTTTCCCGCCTAACTGCAAAGGTCCTTCAACAATCTTGAGCTTGTTCTCCAGTTGAGTCTTCTTCTCATCAATCATCACAAGTGTAGATTCGGTCTCCATGATCTTTTTGGTGGTAAGATCCATGAGCTCTCTGAACTGGTCCTGGTTGATAATCTGCTTCTTCAGCATGTCTTCCAGATTGACTAAGCAGCGCTCCCTCTCAGTGAGGTAACCTCTCAGGAGGGAGTGGAACTCCTGGCCTCTGCGATCCACAACATGTCCTCCAACAAATCGCTCTCCAATAATCCCATAGGCCGAGGGACGTGGGATGAGAGTTCTGTACTTGTGGCGAATGCGGGCGATGGCGCCCTGCATGGCAATCTCCACCGAATACCTCCAGTCCACGTATGCTTCGGTGTACTCCATTGTGGACTCTCCTTCTTCATCAAGTCTTCCTTGGATAGTGGTTTGGATTAACCACTTCTCCATACCATACTCCTTGTACTGCATCTTCCCATAGAAAACTGGAGGTGGTATCTGAAGCTGGGTGGCGAGGTCAAGAAGCACCTCTGAGAAAAGGTAGTCTCCCTCACTAGCTACAACTCTCTCGTCGTAGGTGTCCATCTACAAAATTTTGAAAAAGAAGAGGGAAAGATCAGAACAAGAAGAGAAATACAAGTAAGAATGAAATGGTTAAGATAATAAGATCATGATTATTTTGCATAGTACTTAGAAGTAAAAATTTTGTGTCCTATGGTTGTCAAATCCTAGGGTCTCGATCCTATAGGCAACACTATGCTCTGATACCATTTTGTGACACCCCACCTTTGGATTAAGGTCGAACACTTGTGTTATGTGCTATTCCCTGGATCAATGATAGCACCACAGAACAAAATATAGTAATCATTGCATAGTATCAAGATTACACGCAGATCCAGATACATAAGTCTCACAAATTATTACAAATCCTCATAGTCTCATGGACTGAAACAAATAACAGAGTTCAACTTGACACAACGGAAACTAAAATAGTAGCGAGCCTCCATCTTCACCATGCGCCACAGGCAGTCATGTTGGTATGTAGACTCGAGATCCTAACACTTCACTCCTCATCAGAAGAACCTGCACATTTGATTATGCAGCCCCATGAATTGGGGTCAGTACAGTGATGTACTGGCAAATGACACTTATTTGGTGGCAGTTGTGAAAGAGCTAGCTACATGCTATTTGGCTGGTGGATCTCTGGGCTAAATTTACATAAAGCCAATTTTGTCCTATACTTTCCAAAACTTTCTTTTCAATTTTTTTTTCAAGGGTCGAAATAACCCCCAAATACTACATAGTTGCAAGTTATGTAGCACTGGGCGCAATTCAACAAAGTTGGAACAGCAGCAACCATCACCCCTCGGAGTGCACGGCCCTGAGCTCCTACCTAAGGGTTTCTAGACAGATTTTAGTCTTTCAGAATCGGTGATGGGATTCTTCCGTACATTCCATGTCTAGAGACTCAATTGTCCATAACCGAGGACACGGCTAATCGATTAGTTTAGACACCTTGCAAGGGTTATGCACTTTCACCTTACGATTCATTTTATGCCCATACATAAAATGAAACGAGACCTTTTAGAAGGAGAGGGCAACTAACTGGCAAGCTCCGTCCCCAACCTACAATTCAACTACCAGCCCCTGCTTTGCACACAAGTTGCACTCCCACATCTAATCAGTCAAGACAGAGCCCATAATGTCATAAGGCTGCACTGGAAGCACTCTAAGCATGGAAGACATGTTAACCTCTTTGTTCCTGGGTGGCAAACCACAAGTGAACGCCCAGGCAGCAACTGCACAATGTGTAGCCCCAGGTCGCCACTCAACATCGCCTCCATCATCAAACCAATCCACCCAGGTGTTTCATTTTAGTTGAAGTTCTTAATTTGTTCACAAAACACTTTTATGAAGTGATCAAAGCATGGCATCAATATTTTACAAAGTATTTAGCATCCTAACAGGTGGGGTTTTAGGGGTAGCTACACACTACTAGGATCTAAGCATTTGATAAAATAGTTGAACATTTCACCTATCATGCATACTACTGAATCACACTAATGCAGTAGTAAAAATAGGTAGGGGATATGTGTGTCACTTGCCTTGGTAACAGCTTGCACACTCACAACAGTCACAAAGGTTGTCTTGCTCCTCTTCACAATCTATTCAAACCAAACATTCAAGCAATCAACAATCTATTTCTAATGACAAACATAGACATGTATGCATGTATGCAAATGTCATTTTAATTTCACATACTAGGTGAGTGTGTGTGAAAATGTTGTATAAGATGAAGTATGATGCCTTTGAAAACCAGTGTGGTTTTAGAAAAGTTTCATTAAACAATTTCCAATGCATTAAACAAATAGTTTATTTGACAAAATAGGATAACACCTCTGAAAATAAGTTTTGGTTTGGTACTATACTGTAAAAATAAGTTTAAGCTGCCACTGGTTAGGTGACAGTAACTTGAAGCCACTACAAGTGGTTTCACTCAAAAAAAGTTTTTAGATTTCAAATGGTAATGAAAATAGTGATGAACATATTTAACAGTAGCAAATTTGTGCACGTATTAACTTTGAAAACTTTTGATCCTCAAGTGTTCTATATTTTCCAAGGATTCCATAGACTACAAAATTGTAGCATTTGGACTCACAGAACAAAAGTTATGAATTTATTAAGTTAACCAAGGTTTGATTCAGATCTGATAATAGGTTCAAAATGAACCCATAAATATGAAGTTTTATTGTACTACTGGATTCTACATTTTCTAAGGAATCCAACAAGATATTATTTGTAATTTTTGGCCAAGTATTTTATTTTCTATCGATTTTACAAGATGCAGTAGAATTCTGGAACTGAAATTCAAATTTGAAAACCATTTGACTGGTTTGACCGGGGGGGCTGACCGGCCTGGCCGACGTGGCGCAGCATCATTGGCCGATACCGTTTCGGTGAGTCCTTTCTAAAATCGGCCGTGCGATCAGGATCCAAGGGCAGGAAAAAGGATAGGAGGGAGATGGCTCACCGGCAAAGCAGTCCGGCGAGGTGACAGCCCTGGTGGTCGACGGCGGCGTGATTCCGATGATGAATGGCAGCGATGGAGTGGCAGACGGTGTTCAGTAGATGACGGCGACCTCGAATCTGTGGTCGTCGACGGCTGGCGCTTCCCGAGGCGACGGCGAGTGGTGGCTAGAGGCGATGGCGGCCTCGGTGGTCAATGGGGAGCTCGAAAAACTGCGAGAAAAAGTGGGGCAAGGCTATCAATCGATGCTCCAGAGAGAGGGGAGAAGGAGAGGGAGATCGAAAGGAGAAGGGGAGGCTTCACCGCGTCGGAATCGACGATGTCTGGCGGCGGAACCTGCGAGCTCTGGTGAGCGATTTGAGCAGCCCGGCGGCGTCTTTTCAGAGGGGAAAGGGAGGAGCGAGAGAGGGAAGTGCGGGGCTTTATAGGAGAGGTCTTCATGACCATTTAATCTGCGAGTAATCGCCGGGGGAGTAACGCCGGCGAACGTTTCCATTCCAGGAGAGGAATTAGGGGGGAAGAATGTTCTGACATGCGGGTCCCGCTTGGCGGAGAGAGAGGGGAGGGGGAGCGGGGTTGGGCCGGTTCGGGGGTGAGCTGGGCCGGCTGGCTCCCGGGTGCGGCCCAAGTGGGCTGCTAGCTCTCCCTTTTTATTTTTATTTTTATTTTCTTTTTCTTTTATTTTTGAAAACTGTTTTGGGTTTTGAAAAAGCTATTCTATTCTGATTTGGAAAAAAATCAAATCTGACCACTTTTGCTCTTTAAAAGGTGTGTTTAAATCCTATAAACCAGAGGTTTAGTGATATGATGGAAAAAGAAATAATTTGTAAGAATTTAAATATAGAGTCCAAATAACTAGGAAGTTAAATTTTAAATAACAACTTCCCAATATTTGGTTTTCAAAATTTACTAAAAGAAAATAAAATAGCTCCATAACTAATGGAACTCATTTTAAATACTTTCTTTCTGAAACCTTTTTGTTTCTAAAATTTGGGGTAAAAGGCATTTGAAACAATATTCTTTGAAAGAATAAGATTCAAAACTTTGGAGAAGACCATGATATGCTATATGCCATGAATGCATGATGAATTTTTATATTTTGAAAACTTGGGATGTTACACTTTTGTCTTTGTAACGTTATTCCCGAGGGCTGAAGGCCAGCTCCGAACGGGAGTCGGCTGCCTCAGATCGACGAACCTCTTGTCAGACGAACGAGTACTGCGTGCGGATTAGACCTCGAGCCTAACCACCATCCCTAGCGCGAGATCGGCCAGGGGATAGGGGCCGGCAGGTCACCCACTTAGGAAAATCGCTAAGAGGAAACGCCCAAAAAAACGACGAACCGAACTTCTTGTCAGACGAATGAGTACTGCGTGCAGATTGGACCTCGAGCCTGACCTCTACCCCAGGCATGGGATAAGCCCTGGGAAGGAAACCGGCAGGTCACCCACTTAAGAAAATCACTTAGAAGAAGAGACGCCAAAGACATCGACAGCGTCATCGTTCACCTAAGAACTGCGTGCACCGGTCAATAGTTGTGCGTGGGCTGGACCCAGCTAGATCTTTTACGCACCGAAGTACTACTCCTTATTCCACGACACGCTCCCACCCTAGACTGGCATTCGGCTGCCAGTCCATGGGAGACCAACCGGCACAAGGCTGCCGGTTGGGGGTAGAAGGGCCGAAGGATGGGGAGATAAAGGAAAAAGTCAAAAGAGATCAGGCAAAATCTAGTTCACAAACAATTAGAAATCGATGCATAAAGGACTTAGGACGAAACATCATCGGTGCACACAAGCGAAATGTCACTAGGCGGGGCATAAGTTCAGTACACATACAAAAAAACAAAGAAACTTTGACACAGTCAGGGGGCCATCGGCGAGCCGTCCAGATCCAGCGGAGCAGCGTCGCCAGTTTGAGCTGCCAAGACGAAGTCATCGCCGCTGGGGGACAGAGGAATGGAGTGGTCAGCGAGATCCTCGGGGGGCTTCTGAGGTTCCTCCGCGGAGCTGGGCTCTTCGAAATCCACGCTGTCCAAGGACTAATCGCTATCCCCAGCGTCGAAGAGTCAGTATCTGTGCACACTCTGCAATGGCGCAAGTGCGTTGGCGGAGCTTGGCTTTGTCGAGGCCTACCGACCCGCCCTCACGAAGGTTCTCCAGTTGGTCCAGGTTAACACCTGGATACCATGAGAGCACAAACTCCAAAGCCTGCATAGTGCCGGCTCGAGCCACGGACTCCTACCAGAAGTCGACCCGGTTGGATGTAAGCGGGATCCACTTGAGGAGCGCCTGGACCTCGTCAGGCACTGCTCGCCCTGGCCACAAAGTTCTGAAGATAGAAACAATGGCTCGGTGGAGATCCCCGCCCAGCCTAGCATCTGGGTGAAGCCGGACTTTAAACAATGCCATCAATTCCACTAAGGAAAGTTGGGCCTTGGGGTCACCGCTAGGGACGATCTTCTGCTCTGTCCTATATTCCTTCAGCGCTGCTGCCGCGGCCCTGTTGGAGTCGGGAAAGGTTTCTGCAAGGGCAATCAGAGAGTGAGGAAACAACATGTAAGAGCGAAAGATGGGAAACAGGAAGGGAAATGTACCACGAAGAGCATGCTCCAGTCCCATCAGGCCGGACTGGAGTTTGCGGTCACGGGCGCACCAAACGTCGATCTCCTTGTCATGCCGCTCACTGTCAAGCTTTCAGAAAGCTTCCAACTCGTTGATCTGGGCGTCGCGGCTCTCGACTCTGCTTTCCAGTGATGCGCGAAGCTCATCCACCTCGCTAGCGTACTTCGTAGAGAGAACTCCTCGCTCCTTGGCCAAGTGGCAGTCAAATTCTAGCCGCAGCGATGACTCCGCCTCTTGAGCCTTCGTTAGCTCCGTCTCTAACTCCTGAGCTCAGGCAGCTTGAGCCTGCAGGCTTTGAAGCTCCTCCGCATGCTTTTGTTTGAGCAGCTCAACCGCGTCGGCCAACATCGAGTTGGCCAGCCGGGACTCAAGCGAGGAGATGAGCGAGGCAGCATTTGAGAAGGGGAGCGTGAGAGCGGGAAGGGCAGTAGTAGCATTTCAAAGCAGAGGATCCTGGGCTTAACTAACAACTTCTCCAGCTCCCTTTTTAGATCCTGGTACTGAACCTTGCCGGTGCGATACTTCGCCAGCAGCTTCTGGAAGACGCTGGCTCAAAGCGCATTCAGATCCTGTAGAAGATAGAAAGGCAGTGCTTCTTAGCAAAATTCATTTTCAAACTAGCTGCCTCTATAGCTACCTCAAAACTCGGGGGTGTGAAATTGGCCATAGAGCTACGGGCCTCGCCCCTTAACCAGCAGAAGAAATCAAAGGCTAAAGGCACGGTACTTACATTGGTCCTCCGTGCAGCATCGAGGAACTGGAGGCCGATGTTCTGTAGCGACTCCTTGACGATAGAGAACTGCTTGTTCAGCTTCGCCAGGGTCGGTTTGCTACCCTGGACCTTGAGTTTTTCTCCAGCATCGACGCTCGAGGTGGTGTCCGCCCATTCTTGCTGAAGCTGGCTGGCAGAGCTCAAACTCCCAACGCTGGACCCGGCCGCAGCAGCAGGAGCTTTCCCCCTTGAGGCGTCCTTGGTCGCAACCTTAGGAGCCGGAGAGGTTTCACCGCGCTCACTCCTCACCACCCGAGTGGTGAGGGTCCTTGGGAAGCTTCGCCAGAATTGGAGGCCAGCCCAAAGAAAAGGTGACCAGCGGCTGCGCCAGCCCCTGTCCCAAATGCAGGCACTACAGCCTGCGCGCTCGGTGCAAGCCCAGGGCTGGAAAGGGTCTGGGCAGCCGGCTCTGAGGGCTCCAATGACCCCGCGCGCACCAGGGTCTCTTCCGTCGCTTCCGCCGCGGCCTCACGCATGTCTTCTTGGCTGGGCGGGTCAGAGGACGCATGGGCAGCGGCATCATCCCCCGCCGCAGCATCTTCGATGGTGGGAGGAGGCGTGGCAGCCTTCGCCAACATAATTTCCCCGGCTGGCATAGGGTCGGCCTCAGTCACGGCAGCCGGGCTGGAAACAGCATTTGCCGGCACCTCCAGGCGGATAGGCTCCTCCGCCCTAGCTTCGCTCACGACAGACTCCAACCGCGGGGAGTGGCGGTCCTCTTCAACGCGACCCAAGTCACCGCCAGCATCCTCCCTGCGCACTCTCTTGTTGCGCGGGAGGTCAGGAGTCGAGGTCTCATCTTCCCCTGATGCGGAAGTGGGGGGAGGCTGTGTAATCTGATCAATGGTAATGGGAGACCTACGAAGGAGGCACCTCACAGTTAAGTCGATCAGAGCTGCGGCGGCCAATAGCGGTAAGAAGCGCTGAGGTGGAAAGCTTACCCGGCTATGGTGGTGGCCCGCCGTTTGGTCACCTTCTTCATCTTGGGTTGGAGCTGGCTCCTCGTCACCGGCTCCGACTTCCTTCGGTTCTCAGGTGGCTCGGTCAGAGCCGGCTGGCTCCTTCTCTTGGCGCCAGCCGACTTGTCTCCAGTCCCCTCAGGGTCTGCCGGCTTCGGGCTGGCCGGCTCTGGAGCAACAGGATGTTGCTCTGGAGACTCTGTCAGGTCCACGATCAGGGGAGCTTGAGCTCTAGTGGCAACAGCGGCGGCTACATGAAGGGCTGCAACCCCGGAGGTGGCAACCGACCCTATTTCGTCATCATCATCCTCGGACCAGTCTCTTAAGGCGGAGGGACCTGGAAACTTACTGGAGTGGCTGAGGGGTCGCCCGAGTCTGCGAGCTCTTCACTTCCTTCATTGCCATGGGTGGCGCTTGAGCTCTCGACGGCGGCGCAGGAGCCGGCATCCTCGTCCTCCTCAGCATCGTCCTAGACGACCCCGTCGTCCGACTCCGCCCTGTCAGCAGCAAAGCCGGCTTGACGCAGGGCCGAGTTCTCTGCGGTCTGCAGAGCGAACAAGTTCTGCCCGAGCCAGGCAAATAAAGGTCAGAAGATCAAAATTGCAAAGGGGGAGAGACTGAAGCCAAGCCCGGCAAGCGTACCTCAGCGATTGGGTTATTCCAATCATGAGGCTTGAAGCCCCACTTCCACGAGGTCGGAAGCTTGATATTAGCAACTCGATTCGCCTTCCGCTCCACCTCAGTCGCTGATAGCACCTTGGAAGAATGACGAGTGGGATCCCTGGCCGATCCTAGGAAGCACATCTTGTGCAAGCAGCGCTGGAGGGGTGACACGCGGGCGACCAAGAAGGCGAGCAGGATGTCAGGCGGCTTCAAGCCACCCTCCTTCTGCAGAGCAGAGATCCGTTGGAGAATCTTCTCCATGTCCAGCGTGGCGTGAGGGAGAGGAGTGCTCCAACTGTCCCGCTCAGGCCCGTTCGTGTCAAAGGGTGGCAGGTTAATATGGTCTGCGCCCTCCTTCAGATTCTTCACATAGAAGAAGGAGCCCTGCCACTTTTTGCAAGACTCTTTCCCCTTCAATCCGGGGAAGTCCGCGGTCTTGTGCGCGTAGAAGGAGGCCATCCCGCACACTACAGGAATGGCATCGGTCGTCTGAGTCTTGAAGTAGATCAGCCGGCGGAACAGCTTGGCATTGGGCCAGATGCCCAAGTACGCCTCACAAAGGGCCGCAAACGTGGCCAGCGTCATCATCGCATTCGCCCCGAGGTGGTGCGGCTGCAGGTGAAAATGATCTAGGAACTAACGCAGGAAGCTGCTGGCGGGGAGCGCGAAGCCCCGGGGGAAATGTTCATAGAAGACCACCGTCTCCCCGGGGTCAGGAGCGGGGACGCGCTCGCCGACAGCAGGGCGACAACCCATGACATCTGCGGGCGGAAGCACCCGACCTTGGCGTAGCAGTTCGATCTGCTTCTCCTTCACCCAAGAGCCTTCCCAGGATCCCTTCGGTAAAGGGGATGGAGCGGCGTCCTTGTCTGGGGCGGCCCCCTTCCCTTTGGGCTGAGATGCTTTGGGAGCCATCCGGGTGCAGATCTGGATGAGCGGAAAACCCTAAATCTGTTGAGGAGAAGCTCAGAGGCAGAGGATTTTGGGAGGAAGCGAGCGCTAAGGGAAGAAGAGAAGCGGGGGACTGGTGAGTTATGTTGAGAATGGTCCCCGGTTTAAAAGAAGGAGGGCAAATCGGTTGCACGTCTCACCCACGATGAGCTGGAAACCGCCCTCCCCGTCGTGCGCCACAACCGTGCAAGGATTAGGCAACCGCCACGGTTGCCACATAGGATCGTGGAGCCAGAAGTCGATTGGATGTGACGGCATGGTGCGTGGACAAGTAGCGTCTCAGCCCAGGCCCCAAGGGAGCAAGTCTCGAGGAGCCGAGCATCCGTAATCAGCAGCGCAATGATCGCCAGCCGGGTTGGGTGCAAAGCCGGCATGTCCCGAGACGGCCGGCGATGTTCCACGAGGCTAAACCTCAGGATCGACGGCCTCCGAGCCGGATGACGGATCCTGGGACTTCGGTAGCAACAAACAAGACTTCATGCGAGGAAAGGAACCCACCGAATCCCCATGCTAGCCCATGAGACTTCGCCAGTTTCGGGGGCTAGTGTCGTGGGGATGACTTCAGGGGTATGCAAGGGCAGCTCTGTATGCCGGCTGGCGTCCCAGGAGTCTCCATGGCGTCAAGTAAGAAAGACCGGTTCCAGCTAAAGGGCCAGCTGTGCCAGCAGCCGGCTGGCGACTCCACCGAGGAGAGCCAGAGCCGGACGACAAAGATAAGATTCCTCCAACGGTTGTGTCACCGAAAGCAGTCTGGCCCCGACAAGATCGCCAGGGGCAAAGGATGGGAGTGACGCCCGCCATGACCGGCCTCCACCAACCAGCGAGCAGGAGCCTTCCCCACAAAAGGATCCGAGGCAAAAGGAAGGGCATATGCCTCCCAGATGCCGGTCCAAGGGGGCAAAAGGCGCTTTATAAAGTGCAACTGTCAGGAGGGAACAGAGGTGGGCCAGGAGATCACACCGAAGACGCAGCCGCGGGGAGCCAGCAGCCGGGCAGCCGGCCACCTAACCTGTAACCAGACCCCCGCCTATATAAGGGGGTCTAGACCCTTAGCCTAGGGGATCGAATCTTTCTCTTTCTTCCTCCTCTAGACGAGCAGCTTGAGGAGCACTGTAACCACTGTAAAGCTAATAGAAAGCAGGCAGGAAGTAGGGGTTTTACCTCCATCGTGGAGGGCCCTGAACCTAGGTAACCGAGGTGTCTCCATTGGCACAATCCCGAGCCAGACCCATCGTCACCACCGTCGAGCCCCTCCATTAAGCCATCCCCATGGCATCTGTCCCCAAATTCCCATGACACTGGCTGCGCTTGCGGAGCACCAGGGGGTTGCTGAGCGCGTTGCTCTAGCTCTTTGATGAAGCTGCACTGACACGTGGAGTGGGTCGCTTCCCTGCCTGGGGTGCTGTGGAACTTGCACGGCTGGTTGAGTGCTGCATCAAGGGTATATGTATCCTCTTTGCGCCTCTGGCCGCTGCCGGCAGCCCCCGGGTCTCCTTGGTCAGCTGCCATCCGCTTGGAGCTAGCAGGACCCTTGGCGAGCGCCTTCATGCACTACTAGAAAAATAGCTACCCGCAGCGCACTAGTATTTGCTACCCATAGTGCATGTCCCCGCGCTGCGGGTACCACGCCACTGGTAATACATTACCCATAGCGCACCTGCACATGCGCTACCGGTAATTCAGATACCCATAGCGCATGTGTTTATGCACTATAGGTATTTCTACCTGCAGCGCATAAGCAGATCTGGCAGATGTGCTACTGGTATGTTTTTTATTTTGATGACGCTAGCTCCCACGACTACTATATATACATGCCACATGGATCATTATTAGGCCAGTTGATCAATTTTCTACTCTATTAATATTTAGCCCACAGCAAAACATTGTGACTGGTTAAATACACAAACCATCTATTGCAAATATTCACACCAAATTCACAATTACATATTTATTATAAAAATCTAAAAACCAATACTAATTTGGTACATGAAAAGCAACACCTAAAACTACAAAGCTCGAAGCGATCAGCGCGAGCATGTGAACCACACGCAGGAGCTCCGGCGCCCCTGCACCGTCGCTCGTCCGCAATGATGCCCAGGAGCTTACCGGAGGCGTGCGCTTGAGCTCGACGGTGGCCTCCGCAGCTCTCTCATCGCTGCTCCGCCACCATATGCAGCTTCCTCACCGATGCCGCTCAGCCACCATCGGCAGCTCCCTGCACCGCCGCCGTTCGCAACCGTGCCCAGGAGCTCGCCAGAGGTGACGCGCTCGAGCTCGACACAGGCATCCGCAGCTCCCTCGTCGTCACCTCTCTGCCATCGTCCGCAGCTCCATGCACCTCTGCCATCCGCAACCATGCCCAATAGCTCACTGAGTGATTACATGGGCACTCGTGTCTCGTGTGGGAGACAAGTAGTCTGACTGAGACAACCTCCTACTGAACTCGCTGGCCAAGTACTTGCTATCTCCATCTACAGAACAAGAAAGTTCAGTCTAGCATTACTTCAAGCAGGAAGAACTAGATACAATAGTATATGATGGAGTAAAAGTATATGATGGAGTGGAATTACAGGTAGTATTTAAATTCAGTTGAAAATTTAGAACTGTAGTGTAAACTCTACAGATAATCTCCTTTTTAGTGACTAATGACATAATTTGAGCAAAACTATTTTGAAATAAGGATGGCATGATGGCACACTAAGAATAGTCCCTCAGTTTAGTATAAAAGCCAACTCAAGCAAATGGCCCTGAAGAAGCTAGACACTTGGTGTTGTAAATATAGTCAACCGTGTTCTATAACATGCTTGTTCATTTCCACATCACTTCATCTGCTCCCATAAATCAAGCATAGTTATCTACACATCCACTCGATATACAGATGAAGCTGACAACAATGTGCAATGTACTCCATGTTACACTAATGAAACTGACAGCAATATTCATCTACGTGCATGTAGTAAGCAGATCAATAATGAAATCTCATAACACAAATCATCTCGCCTGAAAAACAACTGAGCTCTACTCTCCTAGCCACCCAAAACTACCAGACTCAAGGAAAACAATACTGTCCAGAAGTAGAATTTAGTGAATTACTCCATGAAACAAGCAAAACTTATAATCCATGAAATAACAAATGAAAAGACGAGGTTGTTTGACATCGTCATGCTATCACAGTCATCGAATTGTCTACAAGTACTGCATCAATGTAAACCATGTTTTATAATAATACTGAACCAAGCGATTACGTAAAAACCTTGCAGACGTGTCATTTTTTTAATAATATTGTATATGGCACTTACCCTTAATGGTCTGCATGACCTCTTAGCTTTTTTCTGAAACTGGGCAGCCCCAACATCTGCACATGATCTCTTAGCTTAAGGTGCCCTCATTATTACCCAAGTAAATCAATATAGTATATCCTATCACATTAAGAAGCATATGGACTCAGTAATCAGGAGAACCCACAAGGAAATCCAAAGTTGTGGTATATATCAAGAGATTATGTTAAATTAGTAGATCAAAATAAAGAGATAGAAGTGGTAGGATATTAAGATGACATGGTTCAGCAAAGGGCCACACACAGCCACGTGTTCCAGTAGTAGTTTGAATCAAGATAGGAATTTAGACATCGTAAACTCTACTGCAAATCTAACCTCAAGCATCGGTTAAGTGAATTTCAAAAAATATGTGGTGATATGCAAAAGTTCCTGCCATGGGGCCTTGCCTGGCATGAAAGAGGATTATATGAAAGGTCTCCACCATGTAATGAAGTAGGATCTTGTTGGATGATGTAGAGGATTATTATGTGCCTCTAGTCAGTGTGCAAATCTCACGATAAAAACAATAGTGAATCCTATCCAAATATAAATACTGATAACAAAGTGTGTTAGCCTGATTGTGATTGTGAGGACTGTTTTTAATGAAAGAAGAAGAAATCCCTAGTAACAAAGATAGAAGAGAATGTTATATAGCATATAAAGTTCTCATTGCTAAAGGTGTGCAAATTGTGTTCGACATGTTTCCAGTATGGCCGGTGTAGGAACTTCTTTCGAACCCTCTTAATCCCATAGGCTAATCTAGAAACAACAACCAATGTAAAAGGAAGATAATCAAGGGAGAAGGGACATGGATATTTCTCGGAGAGAATTTAGTTAACATTAATCCTTCATTTACCTGTGATGCCATAGCCCTGCAATAGCTGTATGCAACCATACTGCAACAAACAACAATCGGTAACGGCACCATGGAATCTTGATAATTACAATCCTAGTCTCATACATTGGAATTGATTCAAACATGTAATAATTGGAGAAAATGAAGCTCCATGATACAATTTACAAGTTAAAACTTCCATCAATATTCTGAACTGAACTATACATAATAGAGAATGTAACAGGGACATCTCATGCATCATTGAAAAAACCAAGCTATGAAAATTAAGTATCACTACAGCAAGTGTCAAGAAGAAAACATAGAACATATAATGCGTGTGACAAACAAACAAGCAAGCATACATATACTACGAACAATTAATGTTTCTGACAGCAGGAGAAAATATTAACTTAATAACTGGTTCACATTTAGCAAAGTCAAGGAATTGTAGACTGAAGGCTTTTATTGCTCACAGCGGAGCCTTGCGACAAAAACCGCATATGGTGGCATAAACAGCAATGCAGCAGCAGCAGTACCAACTTTTATTTCACATGTTTCTAATTCAATAGAAATCTAATGAACACTGGGACTAAATAAATCTGTAAGTCTATGAACAATTCTTTAGTTTCGGCCACTCCAACCATGCGTGTTTCAAGATTTGCCATAATTTTTGGGAAATATACTATGTCTTCATAATCAAGAATAGGTGTAGCTACATTTTATTTGCATATTAGTTGCTACATTTTCAAATAACCTTTTTTATCAAGTGGTCTCCATATGATATTATTGTTTTGTTCTGGAAGTGCATCAGCAACCCGATTCCAGCCAAAATCAGCAACCCCAGCGTCCTTTAGGAGGAACTGAACCTCGCAGAGAACAAGTTTTTCCCAAAATTAGCCACGAAATCACACAATATGGCCATACAGTAAGTATGCAAGCTCAACGCTTCTGGTTCCGGGACTCACCTTGATAAGCGAGATGCTCTGGGACACGTCCATGTTTTTGATGGTGGCGGGATTGAGGCGGATGATGATCAGGCGCGGCGGGATGGTCCCGAGGGGCGGGTGTGGGTACCTCGGCTTACCATCCGGGATTCCCGTTATGCATACAATTCACGATCCCAGGAAGACCGTCGTGAATCCACATAACAAAGTTGGCATTACAGAATACATCATCCATTACATAACGAGTTCAAATAGTCTTACATGGCCACTTGGCCGAATTCAAATGCCACGTAGGGCAAGTTCAACTAACAGTTGCAGCGGATAAAAGGGTAGCATCGGTAGCCCATGTCATGCCTCTACCCTACAGGCAACTGACTGAGAGACGGATCCTAGTTCGCATCGGCATCGTCGAACTCCTCACCATCGTCATCATAGTTGATCACTCTAAGATTTACACATATATCTGAACCTTGCAACCATAAAACTTGTCTGTTTTACCTCATTTCTACCAGTGTTGCACCAACATTTTACATCATTTGATCCTTTGTCACAGATCAGTGCGCCAAGGCACTTAAATCTACAAGTCAGAGTAATTCAAACCAAAGACCAAGCCACCAGGAATGGAGGAGTACATCTTGAGGAGCAAGAAAAGCAAGCACGGCAGAAAGTGGCTGGTACGGCACAAGAAGACAGGAAAAACGGCAAAAGCAGAAAAGCCGCTGCCGCCACCAACTTCCCACTACTCCTCTACGCCGCAGCAAGAATGCCACAAAAAGTCTTTAAAAGGAGAGGTCCAGGTTCACTCCCACCATCTCCATCTCTCACCTCGCATCCACAGCCACTCCATCCATCCACCACTCCACCAAAACCCTCCTCCTCCATAGTCCAACACAAAAACTTTTCCACCCTTATCCCTCTTCTCCTCTGTTGTAACAAGACTGGATCCATGGCGTCCACCAAGAACTCCAAGAACTCCCTCAGGAACCTCAAGAACACAGGATGAACATAGCCCCAAGGATCTGAAGGCCCAGCTCTCCCTCAACCTCTGCATCCTCTGCCGCGACAGCAATTCTTCTACTTTCTCTGCCACGGCAAGCCTTCGGTGACAAACAGCAAATCTCTCTTCCTTTCCCTCATGCTCTGTGATCTGTTGTGTTGATCTTGCGTTGTAAAGCAGTTTGAAACTTGTCTTTGACCTTTGCTATGGTTTGAGTGACACACTCCATTGTAAACTCTAAGATTACTGTGAAAACTGTGTTGCACTTGCTTGATCTGTAGGTGTAAGACTAGTCTCTGCACCTAGTCCCAAAAACATATCCCTGTCTAAAATTTGCTAGTTTGTTCAATGCTTTCTTGTCTGACAAACAAGAAATCCTTGAACTTGTTATGTTAAAACTTCCCTGCTCAAAACCTCCTGTTACTTTTCTGTTTACAAACACCAAAAACCCCACTTTTCTGCTTAGCTTCTGGAAATTAGGAAATAGTCTCATTTGTGTTGATCCCTGTGGAGACGACTAGAAAAACCCCCCTATAATCTCAACAGATCAAAATTGGCGCCGTTGCCGGGGATCAACTTTTGATTGTTTCCTTAGATTACAGTAGACTAAGCTGTGTAAATACTTGTTCCAATTTGCAATCTTTGATTGTCAGTTTTAATGATTTGTCTGTGATCAAGCTTAGAACTTTTATTAGGGGATTTAGTTCACTAACCCTTGATCAAGTTCTTGTCTGTGATTGTGTGTAGAACAATGATTTCATCTAATCTCCGTGGGAATTCAGTTGATGCAGTCCTCTGAAGATTCTCCACTAGCCCCATTTGATCCTGAACCAGAGAGGACTTTGTTTGCAAGAAAGAGAGCAGCTTCTGAAGTTTCTGCTGAAGATTTGGAAACCTCTGTCTCAGATTTGGAATCGTCATCCTCAGATTTCAGCATGGGTGATAAGAAGTTGAGAGATTTGTGGATTCCCAAGGACCAGATCAACAATGCAGATGTGATTATGCCTGCAATACAAGCAAACAACTGGGAAATCAAGCCAGCTCTGATCAATATGGTGCAACATAATCCCTTTAAAGGTTCTGCTTTGGAGAGCCCCCATGAGCATATCAGAAACTTTCTGGAGTACTGCAACACTTTGAAGCACAATGGTGTTCCTCCTGAAGCCATCAGGATGCAATTGTTTCCCTTCTCACTGTCTGGACTTGCAAAAGTTTGGTTCCACTCTCTTCCTATTCACTGCAGAGACACATGGGAACATGTTCTTCAAGCCTTCTTTGAGAGATATTTCCCTCCAACCAAAGCAGCTGAGTGCAGAGACAAGATAACAAGATTTGTGCAATATGAAGGAGAAAGCCTGTATGATACTTGGCAGAGATACCAAGGTCTCATCAGGATGTGTCCCAACCATGGCCAGGAGCAATGGCTCATCTTGCAAACCTTCTACAAGGGTTTGACAGAGCAAACCAGATCATTTGTTGACTCAGCTGCTGGAGGTGGAATCATGAACAAGACCCTTGATGAAGCTACTGAGTTGATTGAGAGCATGGCATCACACAACTTCTCCTGGACAAATGAAAGAGCTGTCCACCCCAACAATCAGCTGCAGATTCAGTCAAGTGGCCAGAATGCTTTGGAAGCTAAGTTGGAGAGTTTAACAACTCAGCTTGCCCAGCTTATGACAGAAAGAAACAGCCAAGCTTTGGTTCCTGTCAACCAAGTTACTTCTGCCTGTGCAATTTGTGGAAAAGAAGGCCATTCTCTCATGGAATGTACCTTGTCTGCACCTCCTGAAGCCATGATATCAGAGGTGAACTATGCCCAGAATCAAGGGCCATATTCCCAAAGTTACAACCCCTCTTGGAGAAACCACCCCAACCTTTCTTACAAGAGCAATAATCAGCAAAGTTACCCAGCACCAGGGCAGCAGCACTATGCCCAAGCATCCCAGCAGAGTTACCATAAGCCTGGACAACAAAATTTCAGACCCCAAGGTCAAGTGCAACACCCACAACAACAACACCACCCAGTACATCAGCAAACTACTTCATCCAGCAGTAGCAGCCAATCTGAGCTTGGAGAAATGATGAAGCTACAGAAGGAAATGTTCAGTGGAATGCAAGAAACTATGAAAATGCAATCTGAACTTTTCTACAAGACTATGCAGCAACTCACTGCTGGAATCCAGACCAACAACATTGGAAAACAAGCTGAAGGAAAACTGCCAGCCCAAGCAGAGAAAAACCCGAAACAGTGTGGTGCCCTTTCCACTACTGAAGTTATTGATGCAGTCACCACTAGGAGTGGGGTGAACACTGAACCCTTACTCAAAACCCCACCAAATGTCACTTATGTTGCTCCACAGAGAAGACCCACCGTGCAGCAACAAACACCTCCAGAAATTGTTCTGCCAAGGCAGGAAAAATCAACAGGACAACCTGCCCAGACAGAAAACCCTGCCAAGGCACAGATCTCTGCCACAGAACCAACAGAGAAGCCTTTGTTGATGAAAGTGCCATTTCCAGAGAGATTGGACAAGACCAAGGAGGAGAAGCAATACTCTAAATTCCTTGAGACCATGAAGGAAGTGCAAATCACCATCCCCATCTTGGATGCAGTGTTGCACATTCCCCTATATGCAAAGTTTTTCAAAGATCTGATCACAAGGAAGAGGAGTTTGGACAGCCCTGAGTTAGTAGCCTTGACAGAAGATTGCAGTGCTGTGATCTTGAACCACATGCCCAAGAAGCTACAAGACCCTGGAAGTTTCAGCATTCCCTGTGTAGTGGGAAGAAAAACCTTCACAGCCCTTTGTGACTTAGGTTCCTCTGTGAGTGTGTTACCCTCTGCTGCAAGCCAGATTCAGCAGCTGGGAACGTTGAAGCCTACCCCAATGACACTTCAACTTGCTGATAGAACCTTGAGAAAACCAGTAGGAGTCCTTGAAGATGTGCCAGTCCAAGTTGGCAACTTTGCATATCCTGTGGACTTTGTTGTGCTAGAGATGGAAGACAATGCTGAATCAATGATTCTAGGCAGGCCATTCTTGGCAACTGCTGGTGCCATCATTGATGTCAAAGGTGGAACCCTCAAATTACAATTTGGATCAGAGCAAGCTGAATTCAGCATGAAACATGCCACTCACTTACCCAATGTTCCTGAACATTGCCATTCCATTGATGTTGTTGAAAGAAGTGTGCTAGAAACTTTGCCAGAACCTGAGCAAGAAGAGCCTGAAGCTCAAGTCTTTGTTACTGCTGAAACCACCAATGTACAGCAGCTCTGTGAAGTGAAAATTTGTGCAATTGTACCTGTGTCAAGTGCAAGAGAACCAGCTCATCTAGCCCACCATTCTATTGTGGAGCTCAAAGAATTGCCTTCCCATCTGAAATACTCATTCTTGGAGAAGGAAAAGTTACACCCTGTGATTATCAGTTCTGCCCTTTCAAGTGAGCAAGAAGAAAGTCTTCTGTCTATTCTGAAGCTGTACAAGAATGTCATTGGATATTCCATTGATGACATCATTGGCATTAGTGAGAAAGTGTGTTCTCACAGGATCCACTTGGAAGAAGGCAGCAAGCCAACAAGAGAAGGACAGAGGAGACTAAACCCTGCTATGCAAGATGTAGTAAAGAAGGAAGTTCTGAAATTGTTAAAGGCTGGAATGATATACCCCATCTCTGACAGTGAGTGGGTGAGTCCTATCCACATTGTGCCCAAGAAAGGTGGCTACACTGTTGTTGAAAATGAAGAAGGAAGGCTCATGACCACAAGACCTGTTACAGGATGGAGGATGGTGAATGACTTCAGAAAATTGAACAAAGCTACAAGAAAAGATCACTTCCCTCTGCCATTCATGGACCAGATGCTAGAGAGACTTGCTGGCCAGAAGTACTACTGCTACCTTGATGGTTACTCTGGATTTCTGTAGATTCCAATCCACCCTTCTGACCAAGACAAGACAACATTCACCTGCCCATATGGAACCTTTGCTTACAAAAGGCTACCATTTGGCCTTTGCAATGCTCCAGGCACCTTCCAGAGATGCATCATGTCCATATTTTCTGATCACATTGAGAAGATTATGGAAGTTTTCATGGATGATTTCACTGTGTATGGAAAAGACTTTGAAGCTTGCTTGAAGAACCTCACCTTAGTCCTTCACAGATGCTCTGAGCAAAATTTGATTCTGAACTGGGAAAAATGTCACTTCCTTGTCTCTGAAGGCATTGTGTTGGGCCACCTTGTGTCTGCTAGAGGAATTGAGGTGGACAAGGCAAAGGTAGATGTGATTGCCAAGCTACCTCCTCCTGAAAATGTGAAGGGAATTCAAAGCTTCCTGGGCCATGCTGGCTTCTACAGGAGGTTTATCAAGAACTTCTCCTATCTTGCCAAGCCACTCACCAATCTCCTGAATCATGAAGTGAAGTTTGTGTTTGATGACACTTGTTTGCAAGCATTCAACCAATTGAAAGATGCTCTCATCATAGCCCCTGTTGTTCAACCTCCTGACTGGACACTGCCATTTGAACTTATGTGTGATGCAAGTGACTTTGCTGTTGGAGCAGTCCTTGGCCAGAGGAAAGACAAAGCTGTGCATGTTATACATTATGCAAGCAAGACTTTGGATGATGCTCAGATCAATTACACCACCACAGAGAAGGAGCTGCTTGCTGTTGTGTTCTCATTTGATAAGTTTAGACCATACCTGGTTGGACACAAGTGCATTGTCTACACAGACCATGCAGCAATCAGATATTTAGTGAGCAAAAAGGATGCTAAACCAAGGCTCATCAGATGGATCCTTCTGCTCCAAGAGTTTGACATAGAAATTAGAGACAAGAAAGGGTCAGAGAACTCAGTTGCTGATCACTTGTCCAGAATCAACATTGATGAAAACAGAGAGATTCAAGACTTGATGCCAGGAGAACAGCTCATGGCAGTCAGTGCCACTTCACCTTGGTATGCTGACTTTGTGAACTTCCTAGCTTGTGATATTGTGCCAGCAGATCTCTCCTACCAGCAAAAGAAAAAATTCCTCCATGATGTCAAGAGTTACTATTGGGATGAACCTTTTCTGTACAAACATTGTGCTGATGGCATTGTGAGAAGGTGTGTTCCCTCTGATGAAAAAAGTGATGTGATGTTCCTATGCCATTCAGGATTGTATGGAGGACATGCTGGAGAGTTCAAGACTCAAGCCAAGATTTTGCAAGCTGGCTTCTTTTGGCCAAGTATGTTCAGAGATGTTCATGAGTACATAATGAAGTGTGATCCTTGTCAAAGAGCAGGAAAGATGTCAAAGAGAAATGAAATGCCCCAAACAGGAATCTTGGAAGTGGAATTGTTTGATGTTTGGGGAGTTGATTTTGTTGGACCCTTGCCATCTTCTCAAGGCTACAAGCATATTTTAGTTGCTGTTGACTATGTGTCAAAATGGGTTGAAGCCATTCCCACTGTTAATGCTGATGCCAAGGCAGTTTGTAGAATGTTCAAGACTGTCATTTTCCCAAGATTTGGAGTGCCAAGAGTTGTAATCAGTGATGGTGGTGCTCACTTCAATAATGACCAGTTTGAGAAGCTTCTGACCAAGTATGGAGTGAAGAATCACAGAGTGACAACTCCTTATCATCCGCAGGCCAATGGCCAAGTGGAGTTGTCAAACAGGGAAATCAAGCAAATCTTGGAGAAAGTTGTGTCCAAGACCAGAGGAGATTGGTCAATGAAATTGCCCGACACTTTGTGGGCTTACAGGACAGCATACAAGACACCCATTGGCATGTCACCTTTCAGAATTATCTATGGCAAGGCTTGCCATCTGCCAGTCGAATTGGAGCACAGAGCGCATTGGGCAATCAGGAAGCTGAACTTGGACATTGGCAAAGCAGGAAACATGAGGAAACTGCAGTTGTGTGAGCTTGAAGAGCTCAGGAATGATTCCTATGAAAGTGCAAAGATTTACAAGGAGAAGACCAAGAAATGGCATGACTCCCACATTTTGAGAAGGGAATTCAAGGAAGGGCAGTCAGTGCTGGTGTATGATTCCAAGCTACACTTATTCTCTGGGAAGTTCAAGTCCAGATGGTTTGGCCCTTGTGTTATCAAGAAAGATCTAGGCCATGGTGCCTTTGAGGTTTATAGCTCAGCTGAGGGAACATTCAAAGTAAATGGCCAGAGGTTGAAGCACTACAGGATTGGAGATTTGATTGAAAACCAAGTTGAAGAAGATGATGAACCAGAGGATGGCTCCAATGCATCCTCTACCCATGCAAACCAGTGATGATGAAGCTACAGTCAAGCTAGTGACTTTAAACAAGCTCTCTTCCAGGAGGAAACCTGGTATCCCTTGTATCATATATTTCCCTTTCACCTTTTTATGTTTTTGCCTTGTGTGTTTGTTTCTTTTTGTTGTTTCAGTGATAACTTGGATGAGGAGAAAGATTGCTGTTGATTGACGAGGCAGAGAAGCAGGAAAACCATCAGGTGAACACTTTCCATTTCCACACATTTGTTAAAATCTGAATCAGAATATACTATACTATTGTTTGATCTTGTGTGAAAGTGCTCTGTGAAGAAACAAATCAAATTTTGTTGCTTGAACCTGAAATTATCACTTTGCATGCTATGAAGAACTTTGCTTTGAATCTGCTTATAACTCTTGCAAATGCCTATTTTCAAAGCCAAGTTTCAAATCAGAACCTTTGTATGTCTCTACTCAAAGAACCTGTGAAACATCAGTATATTTGTTAATTGCCCTAAGAATGAAGTTCATGATCCATTTCTTAGCCCCTAACCAATTGCATCTGTTGCATTTTTTGCATTAGCAAACATGATCTCTGGATTGTGATTTGTGAAGCACTAACATACTAACAGAAAGGAAAAAGTTTAGCATTAGCAACCATGATCTCTAGATTGTGGTGTGTGAAGCACTAACCTGATGATGCTAAGTAAAACTTGTTGTAAATACCTAAAGCACTAGCACCTATGATCCTAGGATTGTAGTGTGTGAAGCACTAACTAAGTTGACCCATCAAGCTAAGTTACTAACTAACTAACTTGTCTATGCATTAGCCTATTATGTTCCTGGGAACTGTAATAGGTGAAGCACTAAATTTGCATTACATATTGGGCTATGTACTGGATCTTGAGTTTTCAATTTCAGAGTCAATTACTTTATACTCATGTGTCCATGTTGTTTGATCTAGACATACTCAAATTCTCTTGTGAAACTTGTTTTTGAATTGGCAATTGCAAGATTTATCTGCATTGAGTCAGCAATGTCCCTCATCATGCTCTGTTACATTTTGTTTGGTACAATGCACCATTCTTTACTTGAGGACAAGCAAAGGTTTTGGTCTGGGGGTTTTGATCACTCTAAGATTTACACATATATCTGAACCTTGCAACCATAAAACTTGTCTGTTTTACCTCATTTCTACCAGTGTTGCACCAACATTTTACATCATTTGATCCTTTGTCACAGATCAGTGCGCCAAGGCACTTAAATCTACAAGTCAGAGTAATTCAAACCAAAGACCAAGCCACCAGGAATGGAGGAGTACATCTTGAGGAGCAAGAAAAGCAAGCACGGCAGAAAGTGGCTGGTACGGCACAAGAAGACAGGAAAAACGGCAAAAGCAGAAAAGCCGCTGCCGCCACCAACTTCCCACTACTCCTCTACGCTGCAGCAAGAATGCCACAAAAAGTCTTTAAAAGGAGAGGTCCAGGTTCACTCCCACCATCTCCATCTCTCACCTCGCATCCACAGCCACTCCATCCATCCACCACTCCACCAAAACCCTCCTCCTCCATAGTCCAACACAAAAACTTTTCCACCCTTATCCCTCTTCTCCTCTGTTGTAACAAGACTGGATCCATGGCGTCCACCAAGAACTCCAAGAACTCCCTCAGGAACCTCAAGAACACAGGATGAACATAGCCCCAAGGATCTGAAGGCCCAGCTCTCCCTCAACCTCTGCATCCTCTGCCGCGACAGCAATTCTTCTACTTTCTCTGCCACGGCAAGCCTTCGGTGACAAACAGCAAATCTCTCTTCCTTTCCCTCATGCTCTGTGATCTGTTGTGTTGATCTTGCGTTGTAAAGCAGTTTGAAACTTGTCTTTGACCTTTGCTATGGTTTGAGTGACACACTCCATTGTAAACTCTAAGATTACTGTGAAAACTGTGTTGCACTTGCTTGATCTGTAGGTGTAAGACTAGTCTCTGCACCTAGTCCCAAAAACATATCCCTGTCTAAAATTTGCTAGTTTGTTCAATGCTTTCTTGTCTGACAAACAAGAAATCCTTGAACTTGTTATGTTAAAACTTCCCTGCTCAAAACCTCCTGTTACTTTTCTGTTTACAAACACCAAAAACCCCACTTTTCTGCTTAGCTTCTGGAAATTAGGAAATAGTCTCATTTGTGTTGATCCCTGTGGAGACGACTAGAAAAACCCCCCTATAATCTCAACAGATCAATAGTCTTCACCATAATCTGACCAAGTTAATAGCCAGGGACAAAGCCATGAGTACATTTTGGAATTGTACTTGCAAACCACCTAAGAGAGAGAGAGTGATTGACATGCAGTTTGGCTGTAGCAAGGTGAAAGGCTCCAATCTAGTTTACTCTACACTAGCATAGTTTCTCTTGTCGATATAGCATGTCATACAACATCTCTATATCTTTGTTGAAAAACAATTTTTAGAAAACAGATTTGTAAAATCTCTAGGGAAGGGGGAACTCATCTATTTTTCCAAGAATATCGATGGTCAATCAAACATGACCACTTCCTTTCCACGGCAGTACCCTACAAGTACTCCGAACCACCATCGTACCACGATAGTACCCTCCAAGTACCCTGTCCAGCACCTTTCTCCTTTTCTTTCCAAAAACACTTTTATAAAACCAAAACCTGACATTGGGCTAAGTAACGGTCGTCCCAACCGTCCATGACTGAGGACTCAGCTATTCGAATAGATTTACACTCTGCAGAGGTTGTACACTTTACCCACAAGATTTGATAAATCCATCAGGATACCACCACGGTCTGTCATACACCAGTATGTGGGGTTCAGATAATTCAACATAGTCTTCCATCTATCTACCTTAGTACGGGTGCCTGCCCTGTGGAGTTAACCTCCCCGGCAAACCCTGGCAGCCTACCTCCTTTTCCTCGAGTGTAGCTCTAGTGCCACGGCAGGAGAACCCAAGTTTCTTCCGGCCAGATAAATCCCGAAGGATCCCGATTCACTATTGCCCATACTCTTGCAGCAACCTGGATTCTGGGGTCCTACAAACCCTTATATAGTGTGAGGCTCCCCGCACTAAAGCAAATAAACTTCGAACTAAGCTCCGTCCCATACCAGGGTAATGTGGTTGCATGGATAAATTGTTCTGAGCGAACACTTAGTGATCACCAATGTCATTTGAAAACCACTAACTCCTTTATCCTCCATGATCATCTCCATTGGTCCAAAACCATTTTTTAAAAAAACATTTCAGTGGAGTAGATACTACCCCAAGGTTTTCAAAGACATTTTCAAGAAATATTTTGAGTGTTCCCGTCGTAGAGTTTTTGGCTCCACTAAAGGTTTCCCAAAGGCTTTGCTGCTAATCAACAAGCCACTACTACAAGGATGAAGAGTAGGTGTTCAAGGGGGTCATCTCAAAGGATGATAACAATAGGCTTGTGGAGCTTGAGCCAATAATATAATTGCTACAAGAGCTATAGCAATATAAAAACATGCCGTTTAATAAACCTTTATGCAACCTGCAAAATAAGTGAATAGGATTCAGATATGCAACAAGTTTAGATGGCTTGCCTTGAGTGGCTTGTCCCTTGTCCTCCTCTTCCTGATACTCAAAGACTTCACCCTCCTCGGTACACTCTTCGTTCGATTCTATCGCCGGAAAATAATAGCACACAAATAAATATACATGCATAGACAAGTCATAAACATTTTATTCACTCAATACCACACAAGCAAAGAGTATTAGAAACAAACATGTTTAGAAAACAAATCAAGATTTTATAGATTTTAGTTATTAAGTTAATCCTATTAGAAACTAGGGTTTTTCAAATAAAGCAATCACATCACCAATTCATTTTCAACAAGCATGCAGGTGGTCCTATAGATCAATTAACACATTCAGTATACTTGCAGGTAGACAACAATCTTAGGAACGCAACAAAGTTGGATTCACCCCAAAACAATTTAGGGTTGAATTTCTATGGATTAAAAAATAGTAACTATTCTAGATCACCAAAATAATTCCCAGATATTCTCTGAGCATCAGAAAAATATGAGCTAAAGTGTTCCGGAAATATCTTCCAGAGCACAATCCACGGAAATTGGTTTCACACTAAAATTCTTAATCTACTGCAAATGGTAATTTCTCTAAAATTATATACACAAATGTCCATATTAATTACTACTGCAAGGATATAAGTCCTAAAATACCAAATCCAGTTGGTCATGCAAGATATCACATCAAGCTATCACTGAAAATTGGATCCACTCAATTTTAGTACATAGAACTCAAGATTTAAAATAAAACTTAGAAAGTGATCTAATTAACCACACAAATTATCATTTCAACTATAGGAACACTACAGACATGGGACCTGTGCCATTTGAAAGGTATTGCAGTAAGCTACACATAGAAACTTGAATCACTAAATTTGCACAACCTGAGAATACTCTATGCATTTTTGAATCTAGCAGAGAAATAGAAATAAAGGAATTCATCTAAAAAATTGTAACGGGCTGGGATTCGTACGGATCTGGGCAGATCCGGCCTGGGCCGGCCCAGATCTGGCGGCCTACCCGGGACCTACTGGGCAAATCGGTACGCCGCTGTTGGATTTAGATCCGACGGCTCAGCAGCCTTCTTCCTCATGCGAGCATGCACGCAGGGGCAACGCCGGCGAGCTAGCTAGGGTTCGGGGGATGGCAGCGCTTACCGAGGGTCATCAGCGGCTAGTCGGCAGCAGATCGGAGGCGGAGGTGTTCAGGGAGTGGTCCGGCTCGAGGTTTGCTGCATGTAGGGGCTAGGGTTCTCACGTCGAAGCCGAGATCGTCGATGACCTTCTCGGCAGAGATCGGTGATGGCGACGGCTCGAGCTCGATCTGGTCATAATGAAACAGTGTGAGAGATCAAGGGGAGTAAAAGGAACTCAGAGATGCAGAGAAGAAGGCGGGAGGGGGTCTGCTGGCGATGGCAACCTTCTCCTTCTCCTCAGACTTCGGCGATAGCGCTCACCCTCTACAGAGAGAGAGAGCAGGGATGAGCGAGGCGAGCTCTGGGAGGTGAGGAGAGGTGGATGGGGGCAAATGGCATCTAACCGAAGGCACAAGGCTCGGCTGGGGGTTTTTATATGGTGGCGTGAGCTCGGTCTAGGGTGGTCGCTTGTCGGACGCGATTGGGCGTCGCGTCTGGGGCGGCATCATGGACTAAGTCCAGTGGTGCAAGTATGGAGCTTGGGCACGTGCAGCAACGGTCGTGACGGCGTCGGTTTTAGTTCGGGTGAGTTTGGTTCAGGGCGTGGCCAGGGTGTGCGGGGGCGTAGGCATGCAGGGCGAGACGTGTGTTGCGTTGCATGCTCGGTGCCGTGCAGAGTGGCGTGAGGCGCGAGAGGAACAAAAGTGTGCACATCTCGGAATGCCAATGCCATTCTCGGCGTCCAGAGCATGCACGGACACGGGCAGAGCGCGGGCTCCACGGTCGGCGAGGGTGGCTGCTGGACATTGGGTGACGAAGGTGGTGTCTCCGGGCGTGCACTGGCGAGGCTGTAGGGGCTGGCTTGCTGTCGATGCTTGTGTCCCCAACAGCGTGCTCCTGGTCAGCGTCGGTGTGAGAGAGGGAGAGGGGTGAGGTGCAGGGGCTGGGTGGCTTGCAGGTGGGGTCGTGGGGCTTCTCCTGGGCAGCGGCTCGTCATCGATTGGGGGTTGGAGGGTGGCAGAGTGAGAGAGAGGGAGTAGGGCAATCTTTGGCTAGATTGCCTCGGGCTCCCCTCCTTCTTTGTGTCCAAGCACAAGAGGACAAGGGCCAGAGGTTGGAGATGGAGAGAGGGCAGAGAGAGGGAAGGGGTGGTCAGCTAGGGTTGCCATCATGGCCGGTTTGCAAAGAGAGAGAGAAGAAAAAGAGAAGAAAAGAAGAAAGGAAGGGTTTGGCCAAAATTCATTTGAAATTTGAAAAGTTCAAAATCTATTCCAAGTGGTGGTGGGGATTGGCTCAGAAATGATCTACAAATGGTAGAAGTCCATCTGCCAAGTTTTAGAGTTTTTGGTTAAGTGGAGGTAGGATTTTGGTGAAGTCCCTATTTTCAAATAATGGAGCAAAAATAAATAATCTAGAAATTCTATATGATGCAAATCAAACAAAGTAGGTGAGCTACGGTTCATAAAATCATAACACCAAGTTGAATTCAAGTGTAAAGGTGTTTGTTTTGTTGAAATTAAAATCAAGCAACAATTCACAAGCACACACATGCACTCACATAAAATCATGCACACTCACACATGAAATCATACATGCTAGCACTCAGGCACATTTCTAAATAAAAGTTTTTAATTTACCCAAAATAAAGTATTAATCTTTGGTCTCAAATGGTCTACAAAAAGTGGGATGTTACAGACCTTCCCCCCTTAAAACAATCTCGTCTCGAGATTCAATAGCTAAGCGTTGAGCAACTCGGGAAATTCCCACTGAAGATAATCTTCACGTTCCCAAGTGGCCTCATCTTCGGTATGGTTACTCCATTGGACTTTATACATATTGATTTTTCATCTATGGGTGAAACGGACGTCTTTCTCCAAAATACGAATTAGTCTCTCAAGGTAGGTCAAGTCGTGATTGAGATCAATGGAGTCTAGGTCAATCTCCTTGAAGGTTTTGGGCTTGTTGGGGGCTTGAAGGCACTTGCGTAGCTGTGAGACATGGAAGACGTCGTGGAATTCCGACGGCTTTGGGGGTAGCTCCAACTTGTAGGACATTTCTCTGCAGCATTCTAGGATTTTGTATGGGCCAATGTAGTGGGGTGCAAGCTTGCCTTTAACATGGAATCGATGCATACCCTTGAGAGGGGTAACTCAGAGATATACAAAATCTCCCACTTGGAATGAAATGGGCCTCCGTCGGGAATCTGCGTAGCTCTTCTGCCTAGATTGGGCGGCCTTTAATCGGTTATGAATTAGTTGCACTTGCTCTTCGGCTTCCTTAATGATGTCAGGGCCAAACATTTGGCTTTCTCCGGTTTCGGACCAATTGAGAGGGGTACAGCATTTGCGACCGTATAGGGCTTCAAAGGGGGCCATCTGTAGGCTAGCTTGGTAACTATTGTTATAGGAAAACTCAGCAAATGGCAAACAGTCCTCCCATTTGGCTCCGTATGAGAGGATGCAGGCGCGAAGCATATCTTCAAGAATTTCATTTACTCGTTCAGTCTGACCTCCAGTTTGAGGGTGATAGGCTGTGCTAAATGAAAGCTTGGTCCCTAAGGCTTCATGAAGTTTTGCCCAAAAACAAGATGTGAATTGGGTATTGTTGGTGTTCTGGATACCAGGGTATCCTGGTCCACCAGCTCCTGGGCCCCTTCAACGGCCCAACTTTGGCCCAGGGGAGGAATGACGACCAAGGCTTAGCGGAGAAGACCCTCATGAGGAGGCGCCTCATGAGGAGAATGACGGCCCAATGGCTAAGTACCAGAAGACCTCCTCACGATCCGTTCCTCGTGAGGGAAAGGACCACATCCACGTCAGCTTGGCACGCTTCCATGCTGAGCAAGAAGATAAGCGCAGAAGACCGCGTACCGCCCATGCTACCCCTGACAGGGAGGAGACCAGCTTTCGCCGTGTCTGCATAAAGCTGCACGGTGGTTGTTGGCCACCCCTCTAAAAATAGGGTGGACGGTGTAGGGCGCCAGAGGAGGACGTCAGCTTCCTCCACCCACTCCTGTGGACCGGTGACACTACTCTACGAAGACTACGTCTACGGAAGACCCACGACGACAGCTGTCCTCCCTCCTTGGCCATGTGTGGCAACCCCTTCCCCAAGAAGATAAGGGGAAGGAGGACCAGGCCGCTATAAAAGGAAGAGAGGCCACCCCTTAGAGGGGATCGAATCTTCTTCTCCGGGCTCCTAGCTAGGCTAAGTTGGTTCTTCTACCTCTGGCCAGTTAGAGCTCTGTAACCAAGACCTTGTACTCCTCGCGAGGTATCGCGTCGTAATACAAGAAGGCAGGAAGTAGGGGCTTTACCTCACCACGAGGGCCCTGAACCTGGGTAAAGCTCGGCGTCTCCCTCTCTGTAGTGCGTTGTGCGTTCAACGTCTCGAGGCTTCCGTCACCATGTTTCGTTGCGATCCAAGATCTCCCATGTTCAGCCCCCTGCGTTCGAATCTTTGGGTCCATCGCGTGGTACCCCGTGTTCTTGCGACACGAAATCCATCGACATTTGGCACGCCAGGGAGGGGGCTGCGGTGTGTCATCTTCAAGATCTGCTTCGACATGGGTGACGATCGTCATCATCGTCTTTGCCTTCATGCTATCTACGCGTGCCATCGCCGAGCACGCCTTCAAGTCCTTGATGGCCTGGAGGCCATTGGAGAAGGTGAGCCAGAGGTCGGCGACCTCGGCTTCGGGGGCTTCGCCGCGCTCGCCGGGCCCCTTCGTCACGCGACGTGGCTGCCTCGCTTTAGGCCGGATATTGGTGCGTGTTATGACAGGACCTTCGATCCTGTGGAGTTACTGCAACAGTACGCGGCCAGTATTCGGGCGGCGGGAGGTGATGGGCGTGTCATGGCCAACTGGTTCATGATGGCTACGAAGGGAGAGCCTCACCGGTGGCTCTGCAGGCTACCCCCAAGGTCCATTTCGTCCTGGAGGGACCTCTGCGAGTGCTTCCTCGACAGGTACGCCTCCCTGGGACCTGAGCCAGAGGGCGCATAGGCCTACGCCGCCCTCAATGGCCCCGTCCCCAGGTGCTCAAAGACTGGGCTGGGGGGCTCAAGGGTCACCACCCCCTCGCCCTCAGCCGAGGAAAGGAAATCTTCAGCTACGCTAGGAACAGAAGTGTAACGACAAACCTCGTTTGTTACCAACTTGTTCTAATCTGCGTAAACTACTTGAAACTGTTGAGTCTTGGCTTCGTTCGAGCATGCGAATTTGGTTGAATCGCGGCCTAACGCGAACATGAGTTTTCGCTCGTCTGCCGTTCGAGAAAGAGCCGGAGCACGGTGTCCGCGCTGGGGCCTTCGCCCGGAAAACAGCAGGCCCGCAAAACCCAGAACGGATCGAGCTCTGACTAGGGAAGGGACCCGCTATAGTCACCTCATACGATCCATGGTGCTCTCTTCTCTCGAGTGACACTCGAATGAAGGCGTGTGAGCGCGCAAGAGCCATGCGGTTGGCATAAATCATGCAAGCTTCTGGCTATCCCGGTCTACAGCCTTGTGTTTCTTCTCCTGGAACTGCCTTTGTTGTGTTTGAACGCCAGGGGGGCTGCAGGGAAATAGTCATGTGTGCCATCATAGTCACCTCCTAAGTGCCAGTGCCCGCTAGCCTTGCACCACGAGTTGCATACTAAGCGTTAGGCTGCTGTCCCGCTCAGAGGCTGGCCCCCGAATGACGTAGAACACCTTTCAGGCAAAAGCAAGGCAAGGACAAACTCACAAGGGTGCTAACAAGGATAATTTGGCGAACAAGCACCTTAAGTGCGATTACAAATTAAAAATGGCCCCGTAGGGCAATGTCTGACGGCTGCCAAGTGTGCAGCTAGTACATTTCTTCAGGAGGAGGTCTGGGAAGGAGCTTATAGGGCGGCATCTGCGTCGCCTTCATCATCGCTAGTGCCTCGGCTAGAGCCTGAGGATGCGTCTCCGCTGGACTCCGTCGCTCCATCGTCGTCCTCCTTGGCTCCTTTGCTACCGGACTCCTCGGAGCTCGAGGTGTCGCCGCTGGAGGAGCTCCCCTGGCCTGCAGCTGTAGATGGTCCAGGGCGGGTGTAGATGGCCTGCAGCCGTTGGAGGGCAATATCCAGTCGCGCTGCCCTAGCCTACGCCGCGCGGTCAGGAGTGCCGGGCGGTGGAGGATCCCTCCTCTACAGGACTTCCTCCAGGTCAAGCTCGGGGCGGAGGCGCTAGAGGTTGGAGAAGATCCGCATCCCCGCGAGCCCCAGGAGCTCCCGGCATTCGGCATCAATGAGCTCCAAGACCTTGGCCGATGCGCCATCTAGTTGTTCAGCCAGCTGGCTGAAGAAGAGCATAATCGACCCATCGTCCTCGGGAACGGTGGGAAGATTCAGCCCATGGATGCCTAGGCGGTGCGCTGCTGCCATGATGCGGGCCGAAAACCTGCAGAACATCTGCACGCGCTGCCTGCGCAGCATGCGTGCTTCAGCTTCGGAGTCTCTGGCCTCCTGGAGCTCTCGGGAGATCTCCACGACCTGCTAGACCATCGCCGAGTTCTCCTCCTCAAGCCTCTACACGTCGCGCTAGAGCGAGTTGATGGTGGCATCAGCCTCAGCCAAGGCATGCTCGGCGCCCCGGCGCACCTCGTGCGCCCCCTTCAGCTCTGCCTGCAGGTCCCGGACCTGCCACTCCAGGGCTTCACACCCCTGCTTGTACCTCACCAGGGCGGCATCGGTTTTGGAGCAGAAGTCCACGTGGCATGCCTCGATGGTCTCGGTGCGCCTCCGCTCGAACTCCTGCTCCATGCTGACCCGTCGCTGGTTCAGCATGTGGTCCATCCTTCCCTGGAGGGAAGCCTCGTACTAGTTCAGCACCTCGTGGTGCCGAGATAGCTCGGCCTGCTCTCGAGGGCCTCTCGCTCCTGGGTGAGCCAGTCCTCGAGGGCATGGAGCTGCTCCTCTCGGAGGCGAAGCTCCTGCTCGTGTTTGCGAGCTTCTGCATCTCGAACGGCAAGCCCAGCCTCTTGCAGGCTCAGGCTCTCTCTGCGGGAATCAGCGCTCTCCTCGCGGGCATGGAGGTGGGCCTCTCGGTCCTCGACTTCGTCCAGTCTCTGCTGGACGTTGGCGAGAAGGCCATCGGCGTTGGTCCTGGCCTGGTCCAGGAGTTGCTGAGCCTCCCGCTTAGCCTCCTCCCCGGCCACGGCTGGGTTGGGAGGCCCAACAGTGGAGGGGATCCTCTGGCGCGCTTCGGAGATAATCTCCATGGCCTCGTGGTGCGCCCTGGCTAGGATTCCCTCAATGACTCCCTGGCATTCGCCAGAGCTTCTTCGGCCTCCTCGGCTGCGCTAGCGCGGATCTCCTCCACCTCGTACCTCGCCTACTCGCGGCGCTCAGCGGCGCGCTGGTCCAAGAGACGGCATCTCTCCATGGCTTGGTGCAGGAGGACCCAGCCTTCGTCGATGCGCGCCTCACTGGTTGCACGCGCCTTGGCGACCTCGTTTCGGAGGGCGCCGGTCATGGCCGCGACCACCCCCGCCCATGGGTCGTCGGCATGGGGCTCTACGGTGATCCTCGTGGGCCTCCCTAGTATCTCCGGTAGGGGAGGCGAGGGGGCTCTAGAGGGCCCCAGCTCGGTGGAGGTCATCCCCTTCTCACCGCTCAGCTCGGGGGCTGCCCTTGTGCCGAACGGTGCGGCCGTTGCGGCCAAAGGTGCCTCCGGGGTGGTGGTGGAGCTGGCTATTGTGGGGGCAGCAGGCGCTGCCCCCGTGGTCGCTGGTGTGCCCCTGCGCTAGGGGGCTCGGTTGTGCTAGGAGCTGTGGTGGCTCTCAGAGCGGACGGTGCGTCTGTGGACGTGCGGTCCTCTTCTTCTCCGGTGGTGCGCGGCAGCGTCGCCGGTGTGGCAGCGGCTGCCGGGTCAGGACCCGGCGTGGTCTGGCCTGTCCTCCTCTTCTTCCTCCTCTTCTTCTCTTCCTTCTTCTCCTCGGCATCCCTGTAGAGGAGAGGGAGGGAGGGTTAGGGAAAAGGTAAGTCAAAGGGGAAGGATTTTGTGCAGGAATACTCATGAGGCATCACGCTCCACCCACGCCCTCTTGGTCGGGAGTGCTGAGGCCAGTGGTCGGGGCGCAGAGGGCTCGTCAGCCGGCTTCTTGCCGCGGGAAGTCCCTGCCTCAGGACGTCGGCTGGCGCGCTTGTCATTGAACTTGGAGCAGCGCTCCGCCTCCAGGTGAGCTTGGCGCCCCTCCTCCTCCAGGTCTCGTGAGGAGGACGCGTCGATGTCTCCCCCGGTGGGCTGATCCGATGAGGCAGAGTCATCGTCGGAGGAGTCTGAGAGCACCATGGTGCCCTCGGGGCGCCTCTGGCATGATAACCGCTCCCCAGATTCCGTGCCATCATCGTCAAGATCTCCAGAAGCCGAAGGTCCCGCCCCTCACGCCATCGAGTCCTGTTCCGAGCTGGCCGCCGGCACGCTCGGAAGAGGGCCGGGCACGACGCCATCGGCAAGGAACGGGCCCCAGGCGTTGAACTTCAGGATCCCTGTCGTGACACGGCTGGTCTCCTGAGCGCCTAGATTGTAGATCGGCAGGGCGGTGCGTGGAATGGCGGGGATGGAGGCAGAAGAGAAGAAGGCTCTGATTACCTCCTCCTGAGCGTCGGCGTTGAGCTCGCTGACGTGAAGCCGGAGGTCGTCTCCGGCCCTGTGCCTCCAGATCTCCCGGTGGTGGTCTTGTAGAGGGGCGATGCGTCGGGTGACAAACTCTACCCCGACCATGGTTCCCGTGACGCCGGCCTTCTGGAGATCTTGGATTCAAGGGTGGAGCATCTTCAGGGCCTCCTCAGGAAGGGCCTCGCTGGCCCAGGTGGTGAGCTTGGTGGGAGGCACCCCGGTGACCAGGAAGAGCTCGGATTCTTCCAGGATGTCAACAAAGAGCCAGCGGCTACGGAAGTCTTTGACTTTCTTCATCCACTTCAAGTCGATGAAGTCGCCCTCCATTCCAGCGGTGGCGATGAAGGAGACGCAGCCAGAGCTCTGGTTCAGCCCAGAGGACCATAGGGAGAAAAGGTGGTGGAAGTACGTCACCGACGGCTTGATGCCGATCCATGCCTCACAGGCGTAGGCGAAGACCGCCAGTAGGGTGACGGACTTGGGGTGCAGGTGGATGGCCTGGATCCCGTATGTCTCCAGGATCGCCAGGAAGAAGGGGGAGAACGGCGGCACCAGGCCGGTGAAGATGGAGAAGAGGAAGAAGGGCTGCACCATCGCGGGCAGAGTATCCCGCGGCGCGCGGCCGTGCCAGATGCAGGTGGCGCCCCACTCATTGCTCTTGCTCCCGACCATCTCTCAGACGGTCTGGAGCTCGCGGCTACTCTTGATGCGAGAGTCGAGCAGGGGCGCCGCCGGCTATGGCGCCGCCTCAGAGGACCTCGCTGCTCCGGTGGCCCTACGCGGTGCCATGGCTCTGGGCGGGGGCGAGTTGCGGTGAGGGTATTGAAGGCTAAGAGGATCTGGATTCGCAAGTTCTTTGGAAAGAGGAAGCGGCGGCAGCAATGTGCTGTGAAGGAGAAGGAGGAGCCTTCTCTGCTAAGCTTTTAAGGGGGCGGCCAGGGCGCGGTTTCCGAAATGTCACCCTTGATGCGACGGTTCGAAAAACGCCCGTTGCCCCACCCACTACGCACGATCTCCACGCTGCTTCGCTTTGCCAACTACAAGGGCGCCACGTGCCCACGACCTCCGCATCTTCACATAGTCCTCTAATCGCATGATTGACGCGTGCCGTTGGAGGGCCCAATAGCTTCTGGGGGCCCCTGGCCCTTCGCTCGCTCAGGAGGGCGCGTTCATGGGCCAGGCTCCCGGGGGTACTATCGGTGTTCTGGATACCGGGGTATCCTGGTCCACCTGCTCCTGGGCCCCTTCAACGGCCCAACTTTGGCCCAAGGAAGGAACGACGACCAAGGCTCAGCAGAGAAGACCCTCATGAGGAGGCACCTCATGAGGAGAACGATGGCCCAACGGCTAAGTACGAGAAGACCTCCTCACAAGCCGTTCCTCATGAGGGGAAGGACCACATCCACATCAGCTTGGCACGCTTCCGTGCTGAGCAAGAAGATAAGGGCAAAAGACCGCGTACCGCCCATGCTACCCCCGACAGGGAGGAGACCAGCTTTCACCGTGTCTGCATAAAGCTGCATGGTGGTTGTTGGCCACCCCCCTAAAAATAGGGTGGACGGTGCAGGGCGCCAGAGCAGGACGTCAGCTTTCCTGTGGACCGGCGCCACTACTCTGCGAAGACTACGTCTATGGAAGACCCACGTCGACACCTGTCCTCCCTCCTTGGCCATGTGTGGCAACCCCTTCCCTAAGAAGATAAGGGGAAGGAGGACCAGGCCATTATAAAAGGAAGGGAGGCCACCCCTTAGAGGGGATTGAATCTTCTTCTCCGGTCTCCTAGCTAGGCTAAGTTGGTTCTTCTACCTCCGGCCAGTTAGAGCTCTGTAACCAAGACCTTGTACTCCTCGCAAGGTATCGCATCGTAATACAAGAAGGCAGGAAGTAGGGCTTTACCTCACCACAAGGGCCCTGAACCTAGGTAAAGCTCGGTGTCTCCCTCTCTGCAGTGTGTTGTGCGTTCGACATCTCGAGGCTTCCATCACCGTGTTTCGTTGTGATCCAAGATCTCCTATGTTCAGCCCCCTGCGTTCGAATCTTTGGGTCTGTCGCGTGGTACCCCGTGTTCTTGCGATACGAAATCCATCGATAGGTACCACGATTGGAGATGATGGTTTTGGGTACCCCATGCAGACTCACAATTCTCGAGATATAGAGATCGGCGAGTTCCCTGCCATTATGGGAGGTCTTGACTGGAATAAAGTGTGCAACCTTGGTTAGGCGTTCGACGATGACCCAGATGGAGTTATGTCCCCGATTTGACCTCGGAAGGCCAGTGATAAAAACCATACCAACTTCTTCCCATTTACACATGGGCACCTTCAATGGCTACAGCAGACCCACAGGTCTTTGGTGCTCGGCCTTGACAAGCTGGCAGATGTCACACCATGCAATATAAAAGGCTATCTCTCGCGTCATGCCATGCCACCAAAACTGCTCTTTTAAGTCCTGGTACATTTTGGTGCCTCCTGGGCAAATCGAATAAGGAGTATCATGGGCCTCCTTTAAAATAAACTGCTTCAACTCATCGATGCTGGGGACACATAGGCGGCCATTATACCATAGCACACCTTGCTGGTCAATCGAAAACCTAGGTACTTCTTCTCATCGCATCCTACGCTTGATCCCTTCAATACTCTCGTGACCTTTCTGGGCTTCTTTAATTTGATCAAACAGAGTAGGCCGGACTTCAAGGTTGGTTAAGAACCCATGGCTCACAAGCTCAAGTCCAAACCTTTCAAACTCTTCGCATAGGGTAGGTAGGTTGGTTCTTAGCAGGGCATTTAGAGAGCAAGGCTCTCGGCTGAGGGCATCGGCGACAACATTCGCCTTACCCGGGAGATAGTGAATGCCTAGGCCATAGTCTTTAATAAGCTCTATCCATCTCCATTGCCTCATATTCAATTCCTTCTAAGAGAAGATGTACTTCAAGCTCTTGTGGTCCGTGTAGATTTCACATTGGTTTCCCATAAGATAGTGTCGCCAAGTTTTGAGGTCATGGGTAGGGTAGTTTAGCTCATGCGGATGTAGTTGACGGGATAGATAAGCAATGACCTTGCCATCTTGCATCAAGACAGCTCCAAGTCCAATCCTGGATGTGTCGCAATAGACGTCAAAGCTCTTGGTAATATCGAGCATGGTTAGGATAGGGGCTGATACAAGTCTCTTCTTGAGTTCTTGGAAACTCTACTCGCTCTTTTCAGTCCACTCAAACTTTTTATCCTTCTTGAGGAGTTGAGTCAACGGGCGAGCGATGCTGGAAAACCCTTCAACAAACTTCCGATAATAACCAGCTAGTCCAAGGAAGGCTCGAACCTCGGTGGGGTTGGTTGGGGCTTTTCTCTCCATGATGGATGTGATTTTTGAGGGGTCAATGGAAACTCCACCGGCTGAGATAACATGGCCTAGAAACCCAACTTCTTTTAGCCAAAACTCACACTTGCTAAATTTAGCATAAAGTTGGTGCTCGCACAGGGTTCCCAATAGAAGCCGCAGATGTTCTGCGTGCTCTTCCTCGGTTTTGGAATAGACCAAAATGTCGTCAATGAATACCACTACAAACTTATCAAGGAACTTCATGAACACCTTATTCATGAGATTCATGAAGTAGGCAGGGGCATTGGTTAGGCCAAAGGACGTTACGGTGTACTCAAACAAACCATACTGAGTGGTGAAGGCGGTCTTGGGAATATCGGACTCACAAACTTCCAGCTGATGATATCCAGTATGGAGATCAATCTTGGAGAACACTTTCGCCCCATTCAGCTGATCAAATAGGTCTTCAATCTTTGGGAGTGGATACTTGTTTTTGATAGTCACCTCATTCAGTTTTCTAGTTCTTAGGGGTTCATGCGGTAGGCTCTTTGTGCAATAGGGTCTGTTCTAGGAATCAACTCAATAATGAAGTCGATATCCCGGTCAGGGGGCATACCTAGCAACTCTTCAGGGAAAACATCTGGGTATTCACATACCACTGAAACTTGGTCGAGGGTTGGTCTAGATACAAACTTCTTGTAGTAGGCTTTGTGGGATGGCATGGTTGCAATGTGTTCAATCTGAATACTATCACTGTTGGTCACGGTTATAGACTTCCTGGCGCAATCTATGTGTCCCTGGTACTTGGAATGGACCATTCCAAGTACCACATCCAACCCCTTTGTGCGTAAAATGATCAAATTGGCTCGAAAAGATACCCCATGAATATCTACCGGCACATCTACACAATTATCCTTGGTCTTCACGATGGACCCGGGATCTGAACTAGCATAGCTCTAGTCATCATGGTAGACTCTAACTTCCCCTTTTTCACAAAGTGCTCGGTAACGAAAGAATGTGATGCACCAGAATCAAACAGCACTCTTGCAGGGATGGAGTTGACAAGAAACGTACCAAGCACTACATCAGGTGCCTCAGCAGCTTCTTCAGCAGTGACATGGTTCAGGCGGCCTCTTGCATTATGGGCTTGGGTCTTCGGGTTCCTACCAGAGGGTCCACGTGCTTGACCCTAATTGGGTCGCGGCGCACTGAGGCTCGGGGCAGAGGGCTACTTCAGAGGGCACTCCTTAGAGAAGTGTCCAGGCTGACCACAGGTGCAACATCCACTTCCTTGGCTGCGGCTATTGGGGTTGAAAGTGTTGTAGTTACCTCTGGAGAAATTTCCACCTCTTGGGCAGTTGCTGGGATACTAACAGCTTCGGTTGTTGGGCCTAGGGGTTTGAGAGGCGAACTTCTATGGTGGTGGCACAGCTCTGGATGGGGGCAAGCTGTGGGACCTGTGACCACTAGGTCCTCTCTGGTTCATCATCCTCCTCTTGCGACTCTCGCGGGAAGCTTTGTTCTTGTCTTCGACCATTATGGCAGCATCTACCATGGCCTCCAAGTCAGGATAGTGAACAGCCACAAGGTAAGTCTGCAGCTCCTCCTGTAACCCATTGAGGAATCTCTCTCTCTTACTTTCGCAATAACTTTTGAACTATTTAGATGTAAAATTTGTTCCATTGTCTGTGATGATGCTGTGTGGTACTCCGACGCAAAATACTATTGACTTGATGAAGTTGATTGCTGCTGTGGAATCCTGAGTTGTTACTGGGGCTGCCTCTACCCACTTGGTGAATTTGTGTACTGCCACCAACATGTAGACGTGCCCTCCTGGCCATGACTTGTGCAATTTTCCTACCATATCCAAACCCCATTGTGCAAAGGGCCAAGACAGTGGTATTGGTTGAAGTTCTGCTGCTGGTGCGTGCGGTCTAGACGCGAATCGTTGACAGGCCTCACACCTTCGGACTATGTCTTTTGCATCTTCGATGGCTATTAACCAGTAGAATCATGCATGAAAAGCCTTGGCTGCTATAGCTCTGCTGCTAGCATGATGTCCGCAAACTCCTGCATGGATGTCATTTAATATGTCTTGCCCTTCTTGAGGGGTGATGCATCGCTGCAATACGCTAGTTATACTTTTCTTGTATAACTTCCCTTGTAGTATGACAAAAGCTTTGGATCGTCGTATTATCCTTTGTGCTTGGACTGTATCTTTGGGTAGTGTCTTGTTCATCATATACGCTAAGTATGCCTGCATCCAACACTACTAGGAAAACAGCTATAGGTAGCACAGCTACCCGTAGCGCATTAGATATGTGGTGCGCTGCGGGTATTTACCCGTAGCGCACGTGTACACATGTGCTGCAGGTATATGACTTACCCGCAGCGCACCATATATTTAGTGCGCTACGGGTAATTGTAGGCCTGGAGGGGGTGTCCTCCCCCAACTTACCCGTAGCGCATGTCTCTAACATGCGTTGCGGGTAGTAAAATTACCCGTAGTGCATGCAGGCCCATGCGCTACGGGTAAGTTGGGCGGGAACAAAATTCAAATTTTTTTTGAAATTTTAGACTTATCCATAGCGCACCGCCTAGTGCGCTACGGGTATACATATATGGTGCGCTATGGGTAAGTTTCCTGCCATATTTTTTGAATCGGCAGGAAAATTTTCAAACATTTTTGAATCGGCGGGAAAATTTTCAAAATTTGAAATTTTACCCGCAGCGCACCATGTAGCCATGCGCTACGGGTAAGCTTCCAGAAAATTTTCACACCCCCCGTGTCGATCGCCTTTTTAGTCTTCTAAAAAATAGAAGAAAATGATAAAAGGTTTAAAAAAATTCAAAAAATCAGATTTAGTTATGTTATATGATCTAGTAAGTAGGAAAAATAATAAACATGAATTTTGATGTTTTTTTAAAAAAACTTTATGTCTCGGTAAAATGGGAATAACTTTTGCATACAAACTCGGATTAAAAAGTTTTTAATATGAAAAAGTATCAGAACGAAAAGTTACATCCAAATTCAACGACCCAAGGTCGTTTCAACGAATTTTAGAATCTCAAAATTCCAAAGGGAAGATGCAGTTTTTTGACGTTTTAGTTTTTGGTGCGAAAAAATTACGAAATTCGAATCACTTACCCGTAGCGCATGGGTGAAGTGGGGCGCTACGGGTAAGTGCGAATCTTCTCACACATCCAATGGCTCACAACGTTTCCAAACAAACACACATCTGTGGCATTATGAACGAAGGCTTTTGATTGGTCGAGAGGGGGTCACGCGGATCCAACCTCTCTCTTCTTCCTCCATATCTCGCCCACCTCTATCTTCTTCCTCCATATCTCACCCACATCTATTCTACATCTCTCACATGAGCATGAGCATGAGCATGGAGACCTCCACAGCGACCTCTCCAGTGACCTCCTCCTTGCATAATAGCTTCTCCCCGACGACCTTCTATCCGGCCAAGCTTCCCGGAGCTCCTCCCTAACAACCTCCTCTCCGGTGAGCTCTTCTCAACGAGGTTCCTCTCCGGCGACATCCTCTCCAACGACATCCTCTTCGATGAGCTCCTCTCCGGCGACTTTTAACGACAACCACGGCAGCCCCACCGGCCAGCGGTGGCGCTGCCTTTTTAAAAAAAATTCAAAAAAATTACCGGTAGCGCATGGGGACTTAGTGCGCCACGGGTAAGTAAAAAAATTTGAATTTTGAAAAATTACCCACAGCGCATGGACCAGATTACCTGCAGCGCATGGGCTGATGCGCTACGGGTAAGTAAATTACCCGTAGTGCACTAGCCATGCGGTACGGGTAAATAGTTACCAGTGGCGTGGTACCCACAGCGCAAGGGCCATGCGCTACGGGTAACCAATTTCGGTGTGCTACGGGTAGCCTTTTTCCTAGTAGTGCAACTTTCTTCGATTATCATGACTCCCTCTAGTTCTGCTATGCTTTCTGTTCTTAGCTTGCCAGCCCCCGGGCCTGTCGTCGGATGCTGACTTGGTTCCCCTGGAGTCAAACTTTTGCTGCCTTTTATTGACTCTTGATGATTTCCTCCCAAAAAACTCCTGGGGTATAGGTAGGCATTGGAACCTGATGTTTGCTAGATTATCGGCTTCCTCGTTGCTGGCTCTGCTGATGTGTGAAACTGTGCACCCATCAAAAGTTCCTTCTAGATAGTAGTACAAATTCATGTATGTCGTCATGTTGTCGCTGATGGCATCACATTGATTCATTACTTGCTGGACGACGAGGTACGAGTCCCCGAATATTTTTAGTTGGGTTGCTCCACATGCTTTGGCCATCTTCATTCCATGAAGCAGGGCCTCATACTCGGATTCATTGTTAGAAGCTTGTGAAAAACTCATCCTTAATACGTACTTTAGCTTATCCCCTTGTGGTGATATTAAGACTACCCCTACTCCTATGCCTTGGACCCTTTTCGACCCATCGAAGTACATTGTCCATACACTTGATAGGTCAGGTGGTCCTATGTTTTGTAGTTCAAGCCACTCTGCTGTGAAATCTGGCAGCACCTGAGATTTGATTGCTTTCCTTTTCTCATACGTGATGTCCAGGGGAGACAGTTCGATTCCCCATAAGGATACACATCCTGCTGCTTCAGGGTTGTTCAATATATTTGATAGTAGGGCTTCGTTAACCACTATGATTGGATGTACTGCGAAATATTGCCACAATTTTCGTGCTGTTGTAAATACTGTTGGAATTATGCCCTAGAGGCAATAATAAAGATGTTATTATTATAATTCTTGTTCATGATAATGTTTATATTCCATGCTAGAATTGTATTAAGCGGAAACTTTAATACTTGTGTGGTTTATGAACAACACCATGTCCCTAGTACGCCTCTATGGACTAGCTCATTGATTAATGATGGTTAAGGTTTCCTAACCATAGACATGAGTTGTCAATTAATAATGAGATCATATCATTAGGAGAATGATGTGATGGACATACCCAAATAAAGCAGATCAATTAGATCGTGTCATCGTGTTCTTCTTTGCGAAGCTTTTCTTATGTCAAGTATTGTATTCCTTAGACCATGAGATAATGCAACTCCCTAGTATTGGAAGAAAGCTTTGAGGTCATCAAATGTCATCCTATGTGAGGGTGATCATAAAGGTGTCTCTCAGGTGATCGGAAAGTACTTGTTGGGTTGTATGTATCGAGATGGAATTTGTCCCTCCCAAGTCGGAGAGATATACTTCGGGCCCACTCGGTAATCGATATCAACACCGCTTGCAAGCATGTGGTTAAGGAGTTAATCACAAAGTGATATCGGATTACGGAACGAATAAAGTACTTGCTGTGAACGAGATTGAACTAGGTATGGCGATACCGATGATCAAATCTCGGGCGAGTAAAATATCGTGTGACGAAGGGAATACATATACGGGATTAATTGAATCCTGACATCGTGGTTCATCCGATATGATCATCGATGAATATGTGGGAGTCAATATGGGTTTCCAGATCCCGCTGTTGATTATTGATAGAAGATCATGTCTGCATATTCTCGAACCCGTAGGGTCACACACTTAACATGCATCGACGCTAGGATAGAATGGATAATTGGTTTATGAGTTTTAGTTCGGATTCTCGGATGAGATCCAGGACATCACGAGAGGTTCCGGAATGGTCTAGAGAATAAGATTCATATAAAGGAAAGCAGTTTTTGGATTCCGGAATCGTTTCGGAGTTTATCGGTATTGTACCGAAAGGTTCTAGAAGGTTCCGGAGTGGGACCAACGTGGGCCCACTTGTCGGATGCCTGCGTGGGCCTAAGGGGAAGTGCCCTGGCCACTTTGGGCCAGGCGCACAAGGCCCCAAAGGCCCAGCCGGCCAGCCCTAGGGGAAACCCTAGGGGAACCTTCCAAAAGGGGGGGGAAGACTTGCCCCCTACTCTTCCCCCCTAGCTGCCGCCCTAGGGCTTGGAGGAGGGGCCAAGGCAGCCGGCCTGCCCCCCATATAAGGGGGGGCAGGGGCGCAGCCCCCTCCCACTCCAACCCTAGCCGCCGGCCAACTGCTGCCCCTCCACCTCTCTCTCTCTCGCGACTGTGTGTAGGCGAAGCCCTGCCGCAGAAACTCTCCACCATAAGCACCACACCGTCGTGCTGTAGATCCAATCTATCTCTCCACCATACTTGCTGGACCAAGGAAGGAGGAGACGTCGCTGCACCGTACGTGTGCATCTCTCGGAGGCGCCGCCACTTGCGGCGTAGGATCGGATCGGATCGCGAGGAGGAGACGGTGAGTACGACTACGTCAACCATGTTCTGTTGAACGTTTCCGCTATGCGATATCTTCAAGGGTATGAAGATCTCATCTACCTCTCTCGTTGTTTACATCTCCTAGATTAGATATTGGCTTTCTTGTTCGCATCCGTAGGAAATTTTTTGATTTACTATGCTGCGAAACCCTTCAGTGGTATCAGAGCAAGATCTATGCGTAGATGTGTTTCACGAGTAGAACGCAACATGCTTGTTGCGGGCGTTGATGTTTTCTGTTGCAAACCTCTTTGTTTTGTACTTCTTATGGCGCGGCATAGTGAGATCGAAGCGGTCCAGGCCAACTTTACGCGACCTCGTTCGCGAGATCGGCTCCGCACTTGACGTGTGGCTTGTTCCACACATGCGGCTGGTGGATGCCAGTTTCTCTCACTATAGTAGTCATGAGATTTACAACGGATGTTAGCAACCATAATATCACCGTTGTGGCTTTTCGTAGGTAAGAATCATTCTTAACTTGTTACTCCCATAAGCCACGTAAAACATGCAACAACAAAGTAGAGGCGTCTAACTTGTTTTTGCAGGGAGTGTTTTGTGATATGGTATGGCCCAAGACATGATGTGTATGAATTGCGATGTATGCAATGATCATGTTTTGTAATCTTTCACGACTTGCATGTCGATGAGTTCACAACCGGCAGGAGCCATATGGTTGTCTTTATAATTGTGTATGACCTGCGTGTCAACTTCTTATACGCCATGTAATAGCTTTACTTTATCGCTAAGTAGTTAGCAATAGTTGTAGTTGCTATTCGTGGTGGAGGCAATCATGGTGGAGTGAAGGAGATCATGCCGGCGCGCACAAGATGGAGATCATGGCGCGGAGATTGGCTATACCATGTCACATAAAATTATATGCATGTGATGTTTATCCTTTTATGTATCTTATTATGCTTAGATCGCGACGGTAGCATTATAAGATGATTCCTCACTTAAAGATCAAGATAAAATTGTGTTCTCCCCTCGTATGCGCCGTTGCGAAAGTTCGTCGTTTTTAAGCACCTCGTGATGATCGGGTGCTATAAACTCTACGTTCACATACAACGGGTGCAAGCCAGTTTTGCACACGCGGAAATACTTGGGTTTGACTTGACGATCCTAGCATGTACAGACATGGCCTCGGAACACACGAACCTAAAGGTTAAACATGAGTCATATGAATGATATGATCGACACTTAGTTGTCCACCATTGAAACCACATCTCTTCTCGTGAAGATCGGATTAGGTGTGGTGAATTTGGATCATGTTCACTAAACAACTTGAGGGATGTTGAATTTAGTGGGAGTCCATCTAGTAATTTGATTAAGTTGAACTAGTTTTCATGAACATAGTCTAAATTGTACTTGCAATGTTGTAGATCAAATGGCTAAGTCCAACTTCAACTTCAACGTTTTTGCTGAGAAAGAAAAGCTTAAGAACAATGGGTCTAACTTCACCAACTGGTTCCGCAATCTGAGAATCATTCTCGCTGGCGGACAAAAAGCCTATGTACTTGAGAAAGCGGTAGGTGACACCCCTGCTGCAACAGCGAAAACTGAAGAACTTGCTGACTTCAATGCTCGCAGAGATGATTGTGATGCGATTATGAGTACCATGCTGTTTTCTATGGAACCGGAACTTCAAAATCGTTTTGAGAAGTACCGCGGGCCTTATGAGATACTTGAGGAACTGAAAACCATGTTTCAGACTCAGGCCCGTTCTGAGAGATATGTGATCTCTGAGAAGTTCTTTAACTGCAAGATGGAGGAAGGGAGTTCCGTTAGTGAGCACGCCATTAAGATGTCGGGCTACACTCAACGCCTTGAGCAACTGGACTGCAAGATTCTAGAGGAGCTCAAGATTTACAGAGTTCTGCAATCACTCCCTCCTAGCTACAAAGGTTTTGTAGTTACTCATAATCAAATTGGTTCCACTGATACGATCACTGAGCTCTTCGCAAAGCTTAAAGCTGCGGAGGTGGATATCAAGAAAGACAATCATGTGTTGATGGTCAACAAGACCACTAGCTTTAAGAAAGCTAAGGGTGCAAAGGGATCCTTCAAGAAAGGCAGCAGCAAGCGTGTTGCCCCTGCTGAGAAGAAGCTCAAGTCTGGACCTAAGCCAGACACTGAGTGCTTCTATTGCAAGGTCAATGGTCACTGGAAGCGCAACTGTCCGAAGTACTTAGCGGACAAGAAGGCTGGCACCATTAAAGGTATATTTGATATACATGTTATTGATGTTTACCTTACTAGCGCTCGTTGTAGTGCCTGGGTATATGATGCTGGTTCAGTTGCTAATATTTGTAACTCTAAACAGGAACTACAGAATAGACGGCGGCTAGCAAGGGATGAGGTGACGATGCGCGTTGGCAATGGATCAAAAGTTGATGTGATGGCCGTCGGCATGCTCTCCTTAGTTTTACCTTTGGGATTAGTTTTAAACCTTAATAAGTGTTATTATGTGCCTGCGTTGAGCATGAACATTATATCTGGATCGTGTTTATTGCAAGACGGTTATTCATTTAAATCTGAGAATAATGGTTGTTCTATTTATATGAATAACATCTTTTATGGTCATGCACCTGTTGTGAATGGTTTATTTCTTCTAAATCTCGAAAGCAATGAAACGCACATCCATAACATTGAGGCTAAAAGATGCAAAGTAGATAGTGATAATCCAACTTATTTGTGGCACTGCCGTCTAGGTCATATTGGTGTAAAACGCATGAAGAAACTCCATTCTGATGGACTTTTGGAGTCTCTTGATTTTGAATCATTTGACACGTGCGAGCCGTGCCTCATGGGCAAGATGATCAAAACCCCGTTCTCCGGAATAATGGAGCGAGCAACGGACTTGTTGGAAATCATACATACCGATGTGTGCGGACCAATGAGTGTTTCGACGCGCGGTGGATATCGCTATTTTCTCACTTTTACTGATGACTTAAGTAGATATGGGTATATCTATTTAATGAAACATAAATCTGAAACGTTTGAAAAGTTCAACGAATTTCAGAACGAAGTGGAAAACCATCGTAACAGGAAAATTAAATTTCTGCGATCCGATCGTGGAGGTGAGTATTTGAGTTATGATTTGCTCACGCATCTTAAAGCAAGCGGAATCGTTTCGCAACTCACGCCACCCGGAACACCACAGCGCAATGGTGTGTCTGAACGCCGGAATCGAACTCTATTAGATATGGTGCAATCGATGATGTCTCTTACAGATTTGCCGTTATCATTTTGGGGTTATGAATTAGAAACTGCTGCATTCACTTTAAATAGGGCACCATCTAAATCCGTTGAGACGACACCGTATGAACTATGGTTTGGTGCTAAACCTAAGCTGTCGTTTCTTAAAGTTTGGGGATGCGAAGCTTACGTCAAGAAGTTGATGCCAGACAAGCTCGAACCCAAAGCGGAGAAATGCGTCTTCATAGGATACCCTAAGGAAACGATTGGGTATACCTTCTACCACAGATCCGAAGGCAAAGTGTTTGTTGCAAAGAATGGATCCTTTCTTGAGAAGGAGTTTCTCTCGAAAGAAGTGAGTGGGAGGAAGGTAGAGCTAGACGAGGTTATTGAACCTTCTCTCGAGTTGGAGAGTAGCGCAGCACCCAAAATTGTTCCGGCGCCGCCTGCACCAACAGGAGAGGAAGCTAATGATGAAGATCATGAAACTTCGAACGATGCTACTACTGAACTTCGCAGGTCGACAAGGTCACGTACCACTCCTAAATGGTACGGCAACCCTATCTTAACCGTCTTGTTGTTAGACAACAGTGAACCTGCGAACTATGAGGAAGCGATGATGAGCCCAGACTCTGAGAAATGGCTAGAGGCCATGAAATCCGAATTGGGATCCATGAGCGAAAACCAAGTATGGACTTTGGTGGACCCTCCTAGCGACCGTAAGGCCGTTGAGTGCAAATGGATTTTCAAGAAGAAAACGGACGCGGATGGTAATGTTACTGTCTATAAAGCTCGGCTTGTCGCAAAAGGTTTTCGGCAAGTTCAAGGTGTTGACTACGATGAGACTTTCTCTCCCATAGCGATGTTTAAGTCCATTCGGATTTTATTAGCAATTACTGTGTTTCATGATTATGAAATATGGCAGATGGATGTCAAGACTGCGTTCCTCAATGGAAACATTGATGAAGAGTTGTATATGATGCAGCCCGAAGGTTTTGTCGATCCTAAGGATGCTAATAAGGTGTGCAAACTTCAGCGTTCCATTTATGGACTGAAGCAAGCATCTCGGAGTTGGAACCTTCGTTTTGATCAAGTGATCAAGAGTTTTGGATTTATTCCAAATTGCTACGAAGCTTGTATCTACAAGAAAGTGAGTGGGAGCTCGGTGACATTTTTAGTACTATATTTGGATGACATATTGATTATTGGAAATGACATCGGTATGCTTAACGATGTGAAGAGTTATTTGAATAAAAGTTTTTCAATGAAAGACCTAGGAGAAGCTGCTTATATATTAGGCATCAAAATCTATAGAGATAGAGAAAGACGCCTAATAGCTTTAAGCCAAAGTACATACCTGGACAAAGTTCTGAAGAGGTTCAGAATGGATAAAGCAAAGAAAGGTTCATTGCCCATGTTGTCAGGTAAGATATTGAGCAAGGCTCAGTGTCCAGCTACGGTAAAAGATAGAGAAACTATGAGCAAAGTGCCATATGCCTCGGCCATAGGTTCTATCATGTATGCCATGCTGTGTACTAGACCTGATGTGTCCAATGCTCTTAGTTTGACGAGCAGATACCAAAGTGATCCAGGAGTGGAACACTGGACAGCCGTAAAGAACATCCTAAAGTATTTAAATAGGACTAAAGAAATGTTCTTAGTCTATGGAGGTGATGAGGAGCTCGTCGTAAAAGGTTACGTCGACGCTAGCTTCGACACCGACCCGGATGATTCTAAATCTCAGACAGGATACGTTTATATTTTGAATGGTGGAGCTATGAGCTGGAGAAGCTGCAAGCAAAGCGTGATCGCGGGATCTACAACAGAAGCGGAATACATGGCTGCTTCGGAAGCATCAAGTGAAGGAGTTTGGATCAGAAACTTCATCGCTGAGCTTGGTGTGGTTCCAAATGCCTTGGACCCACTGGAGATATTGTGCGACAACACTGGCGCCATAGCACTGGCTAAGGAACCAAGATATCATCCAAAGACCAAGCACATCAACCGCCGTTTCCATATAATTCGAGATTATATATCAGATGGAGATCTGAAGATTAGCAAAGTACATACAGATCTGAATGTCGCAGACCCGTTGACTAAACCTCTTCCATGAGCAAAACATGATCAGCACCTTAATGCCATGGGTGTTAGATTGTTGCCAGATGTAAACTAGATTATTGACTCTAGTGCAAGTGGGAGACTGTTGGAATTATGCCCTAGAGGCAATAATAAAGATGTTATTATTATAATTCTTGTTCATGATAATGTTTATATTCCATGATAGAATTGTATTAAGCGGAAACTTTAATACTTGTGTGGTTTATGAACAACACCGTGTCCCTAGTAGGCCTCTATGGACTAGCTCATTAATTAATGATGGTTAAGGTTTCCTAATCATAGACATGAGTTGTCAATTAATAATGAGATCATATCATTAGGAGAATGATGTGATGGACAGACCCAAATAAAGCAGAGCAATTAGATCGTGTCATCGTGTTCTTCTTTGCAAAGCTTTTCTTATGTCAAGTATTGTATTCCTTGGACCATGAGATAATGCAACTCCCTAGTATTGGAAGAAAGCTTTGAGGTCATCAAACATCATCCTATGTGAGGGTGATCATAAAGGTGTATCTCAGGTGATCGGAAAGTACTTGTTGGGTTGTATGTATCGAGATGGAATTTGTCCCTCCCAAGTCGGAGAGATATACTTCGGGCCCACTCGGTAATCGATATCAACACCGCTTGCAAGCATGTGGTTAAGGAGTTAATCATGAAGTGATATCGGATTACGGAATGAGTAAAGTACTTGCTGTGAACGAGATTGAACTAGGTATGGCGATACCGACGATCAAATCTCGGGCGAGTAAAATATCGTGTGACGAAGGGAATACATATACGGGATTAATTGAATCCTGACATCGTGGTTCATCCGATATGATCATCGATGAATATGTGGGAGTCAATATGGGTTTCCAGATCCCGCTGTTGATTATTGATAGAAGATCATGTCTGCATATTCTCGAACCCGTAGGGTCACACACTTAACGTGCATCGACGCTGGGATAGAATGGATAATTGGTTTATGAGTTTTAGTTCGGAGTCTCGGATGAGATCCAGGACATCACGAGAGGTTCCGGAATGGTCCGGAGAATAAGATTCATATAAAGGAAAGCAGTTTTTGGATTCCGGAATCGTTTCGGAGTTTATCGGTATTGTACCGGAAGGTTCTAGAAGGTTCCGGAGTGGGACCAACGTGGGCCCACTTGTCGGAGGCCTGCGTGGGCCTAAGGGGAAGTGCCCTGGCCACTTTGGGCCAGGCGCACAAGGCCCCAAAGGCCCAGCCGGCCAGCCCTAGGGGAAACCCTAGGGGAACCTTCCAGAAGGGGGGGGGAAGACTTGCCCCCTACTCTTCCCCCCTAGCCGCCGCCCTAGGACTTGGAGGAGGGGCCAAGGCAGCCGGCCTGCCCCCCATATAAGGGGGGGCAGGGGCGCAGCCCCCTCCCACTCCAACCCTAGCTGCCGGCCAACTGCTGCCCCTCCACCTCTCTCTCTCGCGACTGTGTGTAGGCGAAGCCCTGCCGCAGAAACTCTCCACCATAAGCACCACACCGTTGTGCTGCAGATCCAATCTATCTCTCCACCATACTTGCTGGACCAAGGAAGGAGGAGACGTCGCTGCACCGTACGTGTGCATCTCTCGGAGGCGCCGCCACTTGCGGCGTAGGATCGGATCGGATCGCGAGGAGGAGACGGCGAGTATGACTACGTCAACCACGTTTTGTTGAACGTTTCCGCTGTGCGATATCTTCAAGGGTATGAAGATCTCATCTACCTCTCTCGTTGTTTACATCTCCTAGATTAGATCTTGGCTTTCTTGTTAGCATCCGTAGGAAATTTTTTGATTTACTATGCTACGAAACCCTTCAAATACATTGTATGCAAGCTTCTGATAATGCGGGTACCTCTGTTTTGTTGGTGATAGGACTTCGCTGAGGAAGTATACGGGTCGCTGTACTCCGTGCCCTTCCTTTCTTCACTTCGCTCGACTACTAGCACCATGCTCACTACTTGATGTGTGGCCGCAATATATAGTAGAAGTGGCTCCCTTTCTGTAACGCCCCACCTTTGGATTAAGGTGGAACACTTGTGTTAAGTGCTATTCCCTGGATCACTGATAGCACCACAGTACAAAATATAGTGATCATTGCAATTGTATCAAATATTACATCGCAGATCCAGTTACAAAGATCTCAAACCTTACAGATTCACAGCAAAAAACAAAGTGGCAAAGAGCCTCCATCTTCATCATGTGCCACAGGCAAATATGTTGGAATGTAATTTCGAGATCCTACTAAACGATCTTTATCTGAAAACCTACACATTTGAATATGCAGCCCCATGTATGGGGGTCAGTACAATGATGTACTGGCAAATGACACATATTTGGTGGCTGTTGTGAAGAGCTATCTACATGATATTTGGCTGGTGGAGCTTGTGGCTGATTTGCTTAAAGCAAATTTTATCCTATCATTTTGAAATCAAAACTTTTTAATTATTGAAGACTTTTAAGGTCAAGATAACCCCCAGGTGAAGACAACCACACACTTGCAAGGTATGTGGCCCTGAGTAGTTACTCAACAAAACCAGAATAACCCTCAGGTGAAAACCACCACACAAATCCTAGGTTGATAGCCAGGTGTGCAGCCCTGAGTAGTTACTCAACAAAACTAGGATAACCCTCAGGTGAAAACCACCACACAAGTCCTGGATTGATAGCCAGGTGTGTAGCCCTGAGTAGTCCCTGTCCTGAGTGTTTCTAAACAATTTTATTTTATTTAGAAATGATGATGAGACTCTTCCATACATCCATGTCTAGGAACTCAAATTGTCCATAACCGGGGACACGGCTAATTGATTAGTTTTACACCCTGCAGGGGTTGTGCACTTTCACCTTAAGACTCATTTTACGCCCATACATAAAATGAGACATGACCTTTCAGAAGGAGCATTCAACCATCCGGATCTGACCGTGCCCAAAATACCACCCTCTGTCAGTACCCATGGATGAACCCTCACAACATACTCAATCAAGATAGAGCCCATATTGTCATAAGGCTGCACTGGAAGCTCACTAAGCAAGGAAGACATGGTAGTCTCTTTGTTCCCGGGTGGCCATCCACAAGTGTACCCCCAGGTGATGACAACTACACAAATCCTGGGTTGAAAGCTAGGTGTGTAGCCCTGGGTAGCCACTCAACATAAACCAAGCAATGCCAGGTGTTTCATTGGGGTTGTATTTTAATTTTCATAACAATTTGAAAACAAGGCATGGCATCATTTCCCATAGTAAGTTTGCAATCCTAGCAACTGGGGTTTAAGGGATAGCTACCACTACTAGGAGCTAAGCATTTCATAACCACTTTGAAAATTTCATATCATGCACAGTATTGAAACCACTAATGCATATAATAAAATGGGTAGGGGAACATGTGTGTCACTTGCCTTTTGAATCTTAAATCTCTTTCTCTTCTCTCAACAAAATGTATGGCTCTCCAAACCAATCTATAATGTAGAGATACACAAAGTAAACACACCACACCAAAAGCAACAAATCAAGCAAGACAAGCAAATGAAAAGGACTAGTTTAACATTTGAAAGTTCTTATGATTTCTGTGATGAGAGAGATATGGCTAGAAGCTTGGCTTTCAAGATATGATTTGAGAGTTTGGATGGCAAGGTTTAATGATTGGAAAGGAGTGATCCTCCAAGCTAACAATGTATTGATAAAATCTTATGCTTGGCATAAGCTTGCTTAGAGTTTAGAGATGCCTCATGAATAGATTCACATAAGTATAGAAAAGTGCAACTAGAACTTTACTGAATAAAGTGTGAGAATACTTACTCAAATAGTATAAGTTACACATAGGCTTAGGTATGTATTTGTGATATATTTATTTACTCAATTAACTCATTTGTAAATTGAGTGGTTCAATATAAGTTAATATGATTGAGTGAGCATGAGATTGGATTGGTATTGATGATATTGAGATTAATGGTGTGTGCATGGTCACAAGATTTTCTTGGTAGTAGGGATTAACTTGAAATAGGGTTTGATCCCCAAGATTTGGTCATGTAGATGTTTAAATTCTTCTTTGAAGAATTCAAACTAGTTTTGGTTAAGCTTCAAAGATGATGATGGATTTGAAGGATTTAAGATAATGTGTGATATGGGGTAGAATGTATGTGACGACCTCAAATTTGATACAAATTCGAAGTGCCCGTTATGTATTCCACCGCAATCCCAGAACCGTTGTTGCGATATACATAACGTAGTTGGTAACCACAGTTCCATAGACATTACAATACGATGGTTCAAATACAATGGTCAAATAGACCAAGTCATATTACAACACAATATAGCAGCGGAGATAATGTCTTCGGCCCATGCCTTCTCCCTACAGGCAAATGGCGACTCACAGAGACGAGCTTAGTTCTGGTACTCTTCTTCATACCCTTCCTCCTGGTATTCTTCCCCATAGTCTGGCCAAATTGATAGCCAGGGACACAGCCATGAGTACATTGGATGCACTCGCAAACCATCTTATAAATGAAATGATGAAGTAGGTATGCAAGGTTGGTATGGTGGACTAAGCACTAAGTTTATTTGCAAAAGCTAGTTTTATTTCCCAAGAATGTTCATTGGTAGACAAGAGGTTTAGTTCTCTAAGTTCAATCTAAAGAGGAATTTCAAGTGTGTCAACATCATGGTCAAGTCAAGTCAATTCAATTCATGTCATTCACCAAGTTCACCATAAGTTGTTTTCATTATTGAAAAAAGCCAGGCACAGCTTGCCAACCGTCCATGACCGCGGACGCGGCTATTCGAATAGTTTGAAAACCTCTGCAGAGGGGTACACTTTACCCACAAGATTCGATACATCTGCCGAGAGAAATCCACGGTCCGTCATACAAAAGTATGCGGTTTTCAGATAATCAAACAAAACCTTTCACTTGCCCACCCTAGTATAGGATCCTTCCCTAGAGCCCGGGGTACGGAATCCCCGCTTCGGCGCCTCTAGTTCTGCCAATCCCGGGAGCCGGGTTAGTGGAATCCACCTGGTCCAGAAGTAACCGCTCACGGGTCCTTCCATGAAGATTTGATACAAGGCCTCCCATACTAAGATAAACAAGCTCCGGATTAAGCCCCTTCCCATATAGGGGTAATATGGTTGTACGGTATAATTGGCTCCCATAGTACATCACTCGTTGTCAATTGAGAAATACATTTCATAGTTCTTAGTCAAGATTATTTTCTTTCATAAAACCATCATGTAGGAGAAAACTCCAGTTCAAGTTTCAAGTTCAAGTCACCAACTTTTAACTAGGATTCCCCTTATAAATGACCTCCAATTTTATTAGCGACTAAGCATCTACATTGAGTGATGTCCCTACTAAATATGGTTGGATAAACTCAGCTTGATGCTCTTGCTAAGCAAGATATCAAAGTACTTCTATCCTTCTACTCTAGCAATTCAATCATGCAATTTACTTAAAACAAGTAGAATGCAATATCAAAACTAGGCATTGGGAGTATGAATCAAAAGATGGCTTGCCTTGGTTGGCAAAGTGTCCGGGGTATTCTTATTCTTCTTGATAATAATAATCCCCTCCAATATCCTCCTCGGCAACACTAGCGTCTAATAACGAATAAACACAAAGCACACAATCACTACACAATGCTTAACCACACACCAAGCACACATCTTTGTTTGTTAACAAAAGCATTCATGTTGCATTTTATGGTGTGGGATGGTAAGTTTTTCTTCCAAGTTTCCTTCCAGTGTGCAAGTTAAAGTCTCTACTAAGGGTCATATGTTGTTTACTTTCTAAGTATGGGTATTGGTTTAGGAGCAATGATGCTAGTTCAAGTGAGAAGGGATCAACTAAGTGAATTGGTATTGAGGGCAAATTAATTCTAAGTCTATGAGAGGGATCTATCATTTTATGCTACAAAATAGGATTGGGTTAGGGTCTAATTGATCACACTAATAGGGTTTGGGGTTGATTAGGGTTGACTAATAGTAAAAGAGGTCATTGGTGAGTTCACAAATTAATTTTCATGCTTTTTGATGGCTTAAATAATTTTCTAGAAATAATCTGTGATTAATAAGGCTATGGTCACACTATTCATATCGAATTAAATTCCTAACTTATTTTGAATTCTAACCAGTTCTACTGTGTAGAGTATTTCATAGGCTTTCCAACGCATATTTTCTTGCTGCAAATGGATTTGTAAATCTCTTGGAATTAGATTTGAAAATAACATCTGAAAGTTATTTGAACTAATTCGAAAAGGCGGGAAATTAATTAAAAACGAAACGGACCGAATCTAGCTGGCTGGGCCCAATTCGAATCGAACCCGAACGGGCCGGCCCGATACCGTTTCGCGCGGGGCGGGAAAAGAAATAAAAACGATGCTGACAGGTGGGGTCGGGGTGTCAGCTCACTTAACATTCCCGAATCGGTATGCTAGCGTTGGATCAAGATCGGACGGCTCGCGTTCATCGTCTTCCTCAGCACGGCGGGGCTCACCTACGTTGCAGTGAAGAACGTTCGACGGCGAGGGCGCGGCGTAGGGGAAGAAGATCTTGACGGCGACGTGCGGGATCGGCTGCGGTGCGTCTCCTCCTCCGATTCCCGGCGGCGGCTGGCTCCCAGGTGGTCGGACGCGGCGGCGCTCCTCGCGTCCAGTACCTCGCCGGCGTGGCGAGCGTCGACGAACCAGAGCGAGCTGGGCTAAACGAACGTGTCTGGGAGGGAGCTGGGAGTGAGGTGCTTCTCTTCGTTTGATCGGCGGGGCCTTTTATAGGCCGGAGCGACGAGGGTAAGCGCGGCCAGAAGCTCGACGGCACGGGGGCCCTGGCGGCGTTTGAAGCTTGCTCCGGTCACGGCGGTCACGGGGGCGTGCTGGGAGGGTGTTGGTTCGGCCGCGGGGTGCTGTGTGCCTGCTCTGGCGCCTCCAAAATGGTCGGCATCGAGCAGGGCAGAAGGTGACTGGGAGGGGGCCCTGGGGGCAAAAATCGTCTCCCCTCCGCTTCTCCTGGCTTGGGTCGGGGCTGGGGGTGCTGGGCTCGACCGTGGCGTCGTCCAGCAGCATGGCCACAGTGCTTAGGCGAGCTCGAACAGTGATCTTCACAGTAACTCAAGATTTGGTTTGATTTCTTCTGCCAGTGTTCGACGAAATGCCCGCAAGAGTTTGAAATTCGAATTTTTGAAATTTTCCAGTTTGGGTACTCAACATATTGGCCAAGGTATCCTGTCATATTTTTGTTTCAAGGAAAGAAGAAGTTTTGAAGAAATCTTATTTCAAATTTTGATATAGTCACTGTTTCAGATTCAAACTTTGGTTCAAGTTTGGGTGATGTTCTGGTTTACATTTTGAGTAGATTTTTGTTGGTTGAGTTAGTCCATAACTTGGTTAAGCTCAACTAACAGGCCAAACATGAAGGTGAGCTGTAGATTTCTTAATCTAAGGGCTCAAAGTGGTGTAGTCAATAACAATTTCTAGATCATCTCAATCTTCTCTTTTTCTTTCTTATTTTTATTTCTGGTTTCTTTGATTCTTATAATCTTTCTCATTTGTTTCTGTTGGTTAGCTTAGAATTAACTAACCAATGCTCAATCAAAAATAACACCCATGAAATCATAGAATGCAAATAAAAGAAAATGCATGTATGCATACAATAATAGATAAAAAGTTTTATCTTGGTCCAGAAAGTGGTACTTTATTTAATAAGAAGTGGATTACAATTTCTGAGTTGTTACAATCTTCCCCCCTTAAAAAGAATCTCGTCCCCGAGATTCACTAATTAAGAACTGAAAAGATTGGGAAACTCTTTCTGAAGGTAATCTTCTCGTTCCCAAGTGGCTTCCTCTTCGGTGTGATTACTCCACTGAACTTTTAGAAACTTGATGCTTCGGGTTCGAGTGGTTCTATAAGCTTCCTCGAGGATACGAATAGGCAATTCACGATAGGTCAAATCCTTGTTGATGTCCACAGAATGGTGATCAATATTCTTGAAGATTTCGGGCTTCTCCGGAACTTCAAGACATTTCCGAAGTAACGACACGTGAAAGACATCGTGTACTTCAGACAATTCAGGGGGCATTTCCAACTGATAGGACACTTCTCCTCTGCGGTCTAGTATCTTGAAGGGTCCAATATATCTGGGTGCAAGCTTTCCTTTTACTTGGAATCTCTGCATTCCCTTGAGAGGTGATACTCTAAGATAGACAAAATCTCCACTCTTGAAAGTCAGTTCTCTCCGTCTCTTGTCGGCATAACTCTTCTGTCTTGACTGGGCTGCCTTGAGGTAGTCACGAATCATGCGAACTTTCTCCTCGGCTTCTTGCAGAATGTCAGGTCCAAATATCTGACTGTCTCCGGTTTCCGACCAATTCAAGGGGGTACGACACTTTCTTCCATACAAAGCTTCAAATGGGGCCATTTGCAAACTGGCTTGATAACTGTTGTTGTAGGAAAACTCCGCGAAGGGCAGACAATCTTCCCACTTAGCTCCATAGGCTAGAACACAGGCTCTTAACATATCTTCAAGTATTTGATTCACTCTTTCAGTCTGTCCATCCGTCTGAGGGTGGTAAGCTGTGCTGAAGGCTAACTTGGTTCCCAAAGCTTGATGTAAGCTTTTCCAAAATCTCGAAGTGAATTGGGTTCCTCGATCGGAAACTATGGTTTTAGGGACTCCATGCAAACTGACAATTCTGGATAAATACAGATCTGCTAGCTGTCCCGAGTTGTAAGTGGTCTTGACAGGGATAAAGTGGGCAACTTTGGTCAGTCTATCCACAATGACCCAAATAGAGTCATTTCCACGGCTAGACCTTGGAAATCCAGTGATGAAATCCATTCCAACAGATTCCCACTTCCATTCCGGAACTTGCAAAGGTTGCAGCAATCCTGCAGGACGTTGATGTTCAGCTTTGACTCTTTGACAAATATCACACTTGGATATAAACGATGCAATCTCACGCTTCATTCCATGCCACCAAAATTGTTCCTTCAAATCTTGGTACATCTTAGTTCCACCGGGGTGGATGGAGTAAGGTGTCTCATGGGCTTCCTTCATAATAACTTCCTTCAATTCTGAATCAGCAGGCACACAAATACGTCCTTTATACCAAAGAATTCCTTGATCATCTTCCTCAAATCCTGGCACCTTACCGGAACTAATTCGGCGCTTAATTCCGTCAATACTCTCATTTCCCTTCTGGGCTTCTTTGATTTGGCTCATCAAGGTGGGTTGAAACTCAAGGTTGGCTAAGAATCCTTGACTGACTAGTTCCAATCCAAATTTTTCAAACTCTTGGTGTAACATAGGTTGCTCTTCCTTGATCATCACATTCAACGAACACGGCTTCCTACTCAATGCATCTGCCACCACATTGGCCTTACCGGGGTGGTAGTGAATTTCCAGATCATAATCCTTAATCAACTCTATCCATCTTCTTTGCCTCATGTTCAGCTCCTTCTGAGTGAAAATATACTTCAAACTCTTGTGATCGGTGTAGATCTCACAACGGTTGCCCATCAGATAGTGCCTCCAGGTCTTCAGAGCTAGAACCACGGCTGCTAACTCTAGATCATGGGTTGGATAATTTTCTTCATGAGGTCGAAGCTGCCGAGAGAGGTAAGCTATGACCTTGCCTTCTTGCATCAAGACACAACCAAGTCCAAGTTTGGAAGCGTCGCAATAGACATCAAAGTTTTTGGTGATATCGGGCATGGTTAGGACGGGTGCGGTCACCAATCGCTTCTTGAGCTCTTGAAAACTTTCTTCACACTTAGGGGTCCATTCAAACTTCTTATCTTTCTTCAACAGTTGGGTCATTGGCCGGGCAATGCTTGAAAATCCTTCAACAAACTTGCGGTAATATCCGGCTAATCCGAGAAAACCTCTAACTTCGGTTTGAGTGGTAGGGGCTTCCCATTCCATGACTGATTTGATCTTCTTGGGGTCTACGGATATTCCTCCTGCTGATAATACATGGCCTAAGAATCCAACTTCCTTCAACCAGAACTCACATTTACTGAACTTGGCATACAACTGATGCTCCCTTAAGGTTTCTAAGATTACTCTCAAATGGGTTTCATGCTCTTGTTCGGACTTGGAGTAGATAAGAATGTCATCAATGAAGACAACAACAAACTTATCCAAGAACTCCATAAAAACCTTATTCATGAGGTTCATGAAATAAGCAGGGGCATTGGTCAATCCGAATGACATTACGGTGTATTCATACAATCCGTATCGGGTAGTGAAGGCGGTTTTGGGGATATCCGTTGCACGGATCTTCAGTTGATGGTATCCAGTTCTAAGATCTATCTTTGAGAATACTCGGGCCCCAGTCAATTGGTCAAACAAATCTTCAATCTTCGGGAGAGGGTACTTGTTCTTGATGGTCACATCGTTAAGCTTGCGGTAATCAGTGCACAGTCGGCTAGAACCGTCACTTTTATCCACAAACAGAACGGGTGATCTCCAAGCAGAAGAGCTTGGCTGGATCAATCCTTTACTCAAGAGGTCATCCAATTGCTTCTTCAACTCCACTAGTTTAGCTGGGTTCATGTGATAGGGTCTTTGGGCTATTGATCCAGTTCCGGGAATAAGCTCAATGATAAACTCAATATCCCGATCCGGTGGCATTCCGGGTAGCTCATCGGGAAAAACATCCGGGTATTCACAGATGATGGGGACTTGCTGTAAAGTTGGTCCTGAGATACTCTTATGACATCTGGGGATTGGGATGGGTTTGACTGACACATGCTTTACTAAAACTCCATGACTACTTCTCATGGTGATGGTCTTTTTGGCACAATCTATAATTCCTTGGTGCTGAGACATCCAATCCATACCTAGGACCACTTCCAATCCTTTGGTCCCTAACACAATCAAACTGGCTAAGAATGAGATCCCATGAATTTCTATGGGCACTGCCAAGCAGGTACAACTAGCTTTGGTTACTGACCCGGGAATTTGTACAGACATGAACTCTTTCAAGGGTGTGGATTGAAGTCCACTTTTATCAACGAATAGTTGGGTAACAAATGAGTGTGAAGCTCCAGAATCAAACAGAACTCTTGCAAGAACTGAGTTAACAGGGAACATACCAAGCACAACGTCGGTTGCTTCCTGAGCTTCTTCAACATTCATGTGATTCAGACGGCCTTGAGAGTGAGGTGGTTTCCTTGGTGGATAGCTCTTGCCATTTCCCACACGACGCTGTTGCTGAACAGGAACAGTGGTCTTGGAGGCATCATTCAGCTTCTTGGGGCACTCATTGGAGTAATGCCCTTTCAGTCCGCACTCATAACAGGTAACACCAGACTTGTCACCGGGCTTGGGTAACACAGGGGTGCCATTTGGCCTTGGAGTATTGGGGTTGAAGTTGTTGCCACTAGGCCTTGGAGGTGCACGGTTGAAGTTGTTGCCGGGTGGACGGCTATGATAGTTGGGTCGTGGAGCAGGTGCAGACGGCCTCATAGGTCTAGGGGTGAAACCCATAGGTGCATTTCCCCTTGGCTTCTGCGAGTTGCTCGAGTTGCCTTGATACATCATGCGGTGCTTGCGGTTCTCGGTAGCTTGCTTGAGTTTGCCTTCCATCTGAATGGCAGAGTCAACCAATGACTCCAGGTCGGCAAAGGGAATACTGACCAAGACACATTGCATCTCATCATGAAGTCCATCCAGAAACCTTTCTTGCTTATTCTCAGTGGTGTCGGTGTCATCGGGGGCATACCTAGACAAGGTAAGGAACTTGTCGCGGTAATCCACCATAGATAGGGAACCTTGCTTCAGATTCCTGAACTCATCTCTCATCCTTTTAACCAATCCCAGAGGGACATGGGCTTTGCTAAACTTGCTCTTGAACTCCTCCCAAGGCATCACATACCCTGGGGCTTGCATTGCACGGGTGCTATCCCACCAAGCTCTTGCTGCTCCAGCAAGGTAGTGGGTGGTGTACAAAACCTTCTCATTCTCCCCAACTTCGGCGACTGCCAAATTGTTCTCCATAGTGCGAAGCCAGTCATCGGCATCTAAGGGTTCTTTGGACTTAGTGAACATAGGAGGGTTGGTGTTCTGGAAATTCCTCAACTTGGATCGGTGATCACCATTGCCATTGTTTTCTCCTTCACCATTGCCATTGCCATTGTTGTGGTTCATTGCCATCTGAGTTAATTGCTGAAGAGTGGACAAGTTAGCTTGGCGCTCAGCTCAGGCTGCTTCCCGGTCTTCCATGATCAACCTTAGCAATTCGGCCATTTCCGGGTTCGGGGGTGGTGGTGCTCGCGGCATCTGAAGATAAGGTGTGTAAGACAAGAGGGAAAAGCTAATTGCTAAGATTTAAGGGTAACATGGATGATGCAATTTTGTTTTACTAAGGCCTTAAGAGCCAAATTCATTTTTCATTCAACACTCAACAAACATATCATACATACGAGTTCACACATTACAAATGGTTTACATTAAACCATTGCGACTCGTCTACTAGGGAGGGGGATACAACTCACACCTACACGAAGTGAACATAAAGTGGAACTCATAGCTAGATAACACGTGGATCTCGGATCTAAACAGCGGCTTCCTCGGGGTCTTCCTCCTCATCACTCACAATGAATCCATTGTGCCCACCATCTTCCGGATCATCAAGGTCCTCCATGAAGTCATCCTCATCACTAATGAGGGCATTATCCTCCTTGCGGAGATCAATGGCTTCCTCCTCGCCAAGGTGATCCTCAAGACTCTCAATGTACTCAGTCAGCTCAGCCACGTTGGCCTTCAACTCCTCAAGATCATGTTCCTTCTCATCTCGCTGGCGATGAAGGCTCTTGCGCTCCTTCGCAAGAATCCTGATAGTGCTCCTCGCCTCCACCAGTGCAAAGTGCTCGAGGTTGGCCCTAGTACGGGCACGGTCGGCCTCCTGCTGAGTGGAGTACAGCAAGAAGTCCATGTGATCGATGTAGGTACTCGGCTCATTCTGCCCGGGCATGTTTGCGGGACGCCCGTCCGCATCACGCCGAGCAAAGTTCCTAAAGCGCTCTCCCTGAACCTCCTCAACGTGCAGTCCGCACAAGCGGGCGTGCATCTCCTGCATCGCTCTGACCAAACCATCGGCCCAAGTGTTCTCCACAAGCTCAAACTTGACCATTGGAGAACCCAACATCCCCTTCTTGCCACGGCAACTGGCTCGGATAAGCCACCATAGCTCTCCATCTGGGTGCTCATTGAGCACGGCTCCCTTGAATTCCGGGTACAAACGGTTCAGGAACAAGGTCAGGGTGGTGAGGTCGCGCTCGAAACAAAGGCTGCCACCATGGCCCAACTGGTACTGCTCAGTGAATACCGGGGCCATCTACAAAATTTTAGATTAGATTAAGTTAGTGGTCAACTCAAGTGTGCAAAATTTTAGGTAGGCAAAAACTGAAGTATGTATAAAACTTTGCAAATAGATAGGAAAGACTAAGCAATTTTTGCAACCATTACTTATATCTTTGCTTTTATCAAGGTTTCATTTAACGTCCATTCTAACTAAGGTCTCCTATGGTCAGCCTAGGCTCAGATACCAACTTGTGACGACCTCAAATTTGATACAAATTCGAAGTGCCCGTTATGTATTCCACCGCAATCCCAGAACCGTTGTTGCGATATACATAACGTAGTTGGTAACCACAGTTCCATAGACATTACAATACGATGGTTCAAATACAATGGTCAAATAGACCAAGTCATATTACAACACAATATAGCAGCGGAGATAACGTCTTCGGCCCATGCCTTCTCCCTACAAGCAAATGGCGACTCACGGAGACGAGCTTAGTTCTGGTACTCTTCCTCATACCCTTCCTCCTGGTATTCTTCCCCATAGTCTGGCCAAGTTGATAGCCAGGGACACAGCCATGAGTACATTGGATGCACTCGCAAACCATCTTATAAATGAAATGATGAAGTAGGTATGCAAGGTTGGTATGGTGGACTAAGCACTAAGTTTATTTGCAAAAGCTAGTTTTATTTCCCAAGAATGTTCATTGGTAGACAAGAGGTTTAGTTCTCTAAGTTCAATCTAAAGAGGAATTTCAAGTGTGTCAACATCATGGTCAAGTCAAGTCAATTCAATTCATGTCATTCACCAAGTTCACCATAAGTTGTTTTCATTATTGACAAAAGCCAGGCACAGCTTGCCAACCGTCCATGACCGCGGACGCGGCTATTCGAATAGTTTGAAAACCTCTGCAGAGGGGTACACTTTACCCACAAGATTCGATACATCTGCCGGGAGAAATCCACAGTCCGTCATACAAAAGTATGCGGTTTTCAGATAATCAAACAAAACCTTTCACTTGCCCACCCTAGTATAGGATCCTTCCCTAGAGCCCGGGGTACGGAATCCCTGCTCCGGCGCCTCTAGTTCTGCCCATCCCGGGAGCCGGGTTAGTGGAATCCACCTGGTCCAGAAGTAACCGCTCACGGGTCCTTCCATGAAGATTTGATACAAGGCCTCCCATACTAAGATAAACAAGCTCCGGATTAAGCCCCTTCCCATATAGGGGTAATATGGTTGTACGGTATAATTGGCTCCCATAGTACATCACTCGTTGTCAATTGAGAAATACATTTCATAGTTCTTAGTCAAGATTATTTTCTTTCATAAAACCATCATGTAGGAGAAAACTCCAGTTCAAGTTTCAAGTTCAAGTCACCAACTTTTAACTAGGATTCCCCTTATAAATGACCTCCAATTTTATTAGCGACTAAGCATCTACATTGAGTGATGTCCCTACTAAATATGGTTGGATAAACTCAGCTTGATGCTCTTGCTAAGCAAGATATCAAAGTACTTCTATCCTTCTACTCTAGCAATTCAATCATGCAATTTACTTAAAACAAGTAGAATGCAATATCAAAACTAGGCATTGGGAGTATGAATCAAAAGATGGCTTGCCTTGGTTGGCAAAGTGTCCGGGGTATTCTTCTTCTTCTTGATAATAATAATCCCCTCCAATATCCTCCTCGGCAACACTAGCGTCTAATAACGAATAAACACAAAGCACACAATCACTACACAATGCTTAACCACACACCAAGCACACATCTTTGTTTGTTAACAAAAGCATTCATGTTGCATTTTATGGTGTGGGATGGAAAGTTTTTCTTCCAAGTTTCCTTCCAGTGTGCAAGTTAAAGTCTCTACTAAGGGTCATATGTTGTTTACTTTCTAAGTATGGGTATTGGTTTAGGAGCAATGATGCTAGTTCAAGTGAGAAGGGATCAACTAAGTGAATTGGTATTGAGGGCAAATTAATTCTAAGTGTATGAGAGGGATCTATCATTTTATGCTACAAAATAGGATTGGGTTAGGGTCTAATTGATCACACTAATAGGGTTTGGGGTTGATTAGGGTTGACTAACAGTAAAAGAGGTCATTGGTGAGTTCACAAATTAATTTTCATGCTTTTTGATGGCTTAAATAATTTTCTAGAAATAATCTGTGATTAATAAGGCTATGGTCACACTATTCATATCGAATTAAATTCCTAACTTATTTTGAATTCTAACCAGTTCTACTGTGTAGAGTATTTCATAGGCTTTCCAACGCATATTTTCTTGCTGCAAATGGATTTGTAAATCTCTTGGAAATTAGATTTGAAAATAACATCTGAAAGTTATTTGAACTAATTCGAAAAGGCGGGAAATTAATTAAAAACGAAACGGACCGAATCTAGCTGGCTGGGCCCAATTCGAATCGAACCCAAACGGGCCGGCCCGATACCGTTTCGCGCGGGGCGGGAAAAGAAATAAAAACGATGCTGACAGGTGGGGTCGGGGTGTCAGCTCACTTAACATTCCCGAATCGGTATGCTAGCGTTGGATCAAGATCGGACGGCTCGCGTTCATCGTCTTCCTCAGCACGGCGGGGCTCACCTGCGTTGCAGTGAAGAACGTTCGACGGTGAGGGCGCGGCGTAGGGGAAGAAGATCTTGACGGCGATGTGCGGGATCGGCTGCGGTGCGTCTCCTCCACCGATTCCCGGTGGCGGCTGGCTCCCAGGTGGTCGGACGCGGCGGCGCTCCTCGCGTCCAGTACCTCGCCGGCGTGGCGAGCGTCGATGAACCAGAGCGAGCTGGGCTAAACGAACGTGTCTGGGAGGGAGCTGGGAGTGAGGTGCTTCTCTTCGTTTGATCGGCGGGGCCTTTTATAGGCCGGAGCGACGAGGGTAAGCGCGGCCAGAAGCTCGACGGCACGGGGGCCCTGGCGGCGTTTGAAGCTTGCTCCGGTCACGGCGGTCACGGGGGCGTGCTGGGAGGGTGTTGGTTCGGCCGCGGGGTGCTGTGTGCCTGCTCTGGCGGCTCCAAAATGGTCGGCATCGAGCAGGGCAGAAGGTGACTGGGAGGGGGCCCTGGGGGCAAAACTCGTCTCCCCTCCGCTTCTCCTGGCTTGGGTCGGGGCTGGGGGTGCTGGGCTCGACCGTGGCGTCGTCCAGCAGCATGGCCACAGTGCTTAGGCGAGCTCGAACAGTGATCTTCACAGTAACTCAAGATTTGGTTTGATTTCTTCTGCCAGTGTTCGACGAAATGCCCGCAAGAGTTTGAAATTCGAATTTTTGAAATTTTCCAGTTTGGGTACTCAACATATTGGCCAAGGTATCCTGTCATATTTTTGTTTCAAGGAAAGAAGAAGTTTTGAAGAAATCTTATTTCAAATTTTGATATAGTCACTGTTTCAGATTCAAACTTTGGTTCAAGTTTGGGTGATGTTTTGATTTACATTTTGAGTAGATTTTTGTTGGTTGAGTTAGTCCATAACTTGGTTAAGCTCAACTAACAGGCCAAACATGAAGGTGAGCTGTAGATTTCTTAATCTAAGGGCTCAAAGTGGTGTAGTCAATAACAATTTCTAGATCATCTCAATCTTCTCTTTTTCTTTCTTATTTTTATTTCTGGTTTCTTTGATTCTTATAATCTTTCTCATTTGTTTCTGTTGGTTAGCTTAGAATTAACTAACCAATGCTCAATCAAAAATAACACACATGAAATCATAGAATGCAAATAAAAGAAAATGCATGTATGCATACAATAATAGATAAAAAGTTTTATCTTGGTCCAGAAAGTGGTACTTTATTTAATAAGAAGTGGATTACAATTTCTGAGTTGTTACAATGTATCTACTCAAGTGGCAAAGGAAACCTAGTTGAGACATATTACCATCTACTCAAATAACTCAAGTGTAATTTGAATATGGTGAACCAGACCATGAAGCTTGATGTAGGAAGGATATTGGATCCAAGTGTTGTGTCTAAATGGATCTGGTGGATGGGTATGGTCATAAGATTCACTTTTGTAGAAGGGATCATATTGAAAAGAATTATAGAATTAATTCTATACTAGAAATACTCAAATTCTCATTATTGAATTTGAATTTTTGCAAGGGGTTTCAATAATTTTGGATAGTGATGCCAATGGGTTGGCGATAGTAACACAAAGCTACTGCAAGTGGTTTCACTCCAAAATATTTTTTACAAATCAAATGATAATCAAAATAGTGATTTGAGTAAATTTAACAGCAGCAAGTTTGAGAACGTTTCAAGTTTGAAAACTTTTGATTCTATAATGATCTACATGTTCCAAGGAATCCATAGACTACAAATTTGTAGCAATTGGATCTACAGAACAAAAGTTATGAATTTTATGGTGTTTATAACTCATTTTTCTATTTTATTTTTCACTTCAAAACTTTCTACAGGAACACTATGGTTTGTCTACATAAATGTGTTCTACACATTGCAAGGATTCCAGGGATACCAAATTTGTAATTTTTGGCCAAGTATTTTATTTTGTATTGATTTTACAAGTTGCAGTAGAAATCTGGAATTTGAAAATTTGAATTCAAACGAGTTTTACTCATTTGACTGGGGCTGACGAGGGGCAGGTGACGTGGCTGCACGGTACTGGCCGGTACCGATTCGGTATAGGAGATCTAATCTTGGCTGTGGGACCTCAATCCGATGGATAGGAAAGAAAGGAAGGAGAGAAAGCTCACCGGCGAGACGAAGTCCGGCGAGGCGGTACTGGTGATCAACGTCGGTGGGTTCCCGTTGATCTGCGATGACAAGGAGGATGTGGACGGTGTGCGGAAGAGGACGGCGAGCTCGTACATGTGAATGGCGGCATCGGATTCTTCCTGTGGTGAGGCAGGAGAGCGGCTGGAGACAACGGCGGGCTCGGGGGTGGGTGTTGCGGTCGTTACTCCGCACGAAGACGTCGAGGTGAGGAACTGGGAAGGAGCGCATGGGAGAGGGAAGGAGAGGGAGACCAGAGAGAAGACCTGGGGCTCCCTGTACTCGACAGTTTCATTGTCGGCGGCCGGGATTGAAGCGGATCTCCGGCGTGAAATTTCGGTAGTCCGGTGGCGATTTGAGCGGGGGAAAAGAGCGAGAGAGGAGAGGAGGAGTAGGGGAAAAGAGGAGAGTGGCACTGGGTCGCTGGGGGGCTCGAGGTAGTGGGGAGAGGGGCGGGATTCATGGCGACATTACCAGTGAGAAGAAACGGCTGGGGTTGAAAGTGAATCTGACCCGTGGGTCCCGCATGTCAGGGAGAAGGGGGAAAATAGTTCGGTTTTGATCTTGCTCGGCCATGGGCCGTCGCGGGGCTGGGCTGCCTCGGTCCAGTTCCCTTTCTCCTTTTTTTCTTCTTTCTTTTATTCTTTTCTGTTTCTCCTTTTCTTTTATAACTTTTGCATAACAAATTCAAAACCAGTCAACCCAATGTCTAATTTTTTTCTAAAATTCAAACAAACAATACAAAACAATAAGAATCATGTTTATCCAAAATAAACAAGACTCTCAATAAAGCTTTATTAATTTAACAAAAGAGCTTTACTTGCATATAGCAAATCTAGTATTAGGGTTTTAAAATAATTCCATAAAATCAGGGATGATACTTTATAAAGTAATATTTTGAAATTCATTTTCAAATACATTTTTAATAATGAAACTTTTGAATCCTTTAGAGAAATATTTCCTTAGCAAAATGCTTGCATAGAAATTGTATGAAGGCAAAATAGCAACTTGAGATTTCTATTTCCTCAAAGAGTTCTTCAAGGACTAATAGAAAATTTGAAATGGTTTTTCTAACTGACATTTGAATATGGGGTATTTATAAGAAACTCTTTTATAAAATGGAAACCTTGGAATTGAAATAGTTTGATTTTGAAGGTTTAATAAAACCTTAGGGTAAAGCATTTAATTATACCCAAAAAAATTTAATTCCCTGTGATTTTCAATCAATGCAAATAAAATAATTTTTTTTTCCATCCAAATTTTGACAAAAACTTGGGATGTTACAGACTACCACCCTTAAAAGAAATCTCATCCCCGAGATTTGAAGAGGCTAGAAAGGTAGAAGGGTTTGGGGTACTTAGGTGGCTACCACCCATAAAAGAAACTTTTGTAGGTGGTTTTAAGTCTTTGATTCAAAGTAAGCACACCTGGAATTTGTCTTGGCACTGGGTCATCATTTGAATCCATAGTAAGCTTATGTCTTCATTTTCCAATAGTTGGTTATCTATTCACAAACTTGGGTTTCTAGAATTTCTCAATGAGACTTGAGCATCATGTTGCTCAATCGTGGAGCTTCTATCTAGCAGGGTAGTTTGTTGAACTACTTCGGACATTGAAGGGTCACTCTTTGGGTCAATCAGAGGACCTTGTTAAAGTGATCTCTTGTCTTCACTTCATCTTCTTCACTAACATTCTTGGAGGTCCTTTATCTTATGGTTACTTCCTTGGTGAGCACTTTTGGGGTCAAACAGAGTTCTCCAGGTTGGTAGGACTCTTTCCATCACGTGTCTTCTTCAACGGTAAGCTTGTGATTCATACTCACCGAAAATCCTATGTTTTGGCCACACTGGCTCACTATAAGCAGTGTAACATATTATCCTCCTAGGGTTAAGGTTTATCAATGTCGTCTCTCATGTAGGTATGTCTCTCTAGGTGTGTAAAGCCAACATTATGAGAGCGAATAATAAGAGTAGTAGGAATGGTGATCAATCCATCCTGCACCCAAATCATTACTTCATACATGGTTTGCAAACCTCGTATTCTAACTCTTGGTCAACCTCACTTGTTTTTGACAAAATTTTCTTGAAAAGAGAACCTGTGTTCTAAATCTAATTTTTTTTTAAAACAAATCTATCGTTCCTTAGCTAGGGTTTTTCGTAAACTCTGTCGTATGGTATTAACTCTTGAGTTTTATGTCCTTTGGCTTGTCATCTCAGTGGAAAGGTAAAATCCATTCAACGAGGTGGTCCTTATCTCTTACAAGTCCTTACAATATTTATTACAAGGCAATAGTTGCATTCAAATTCTTCCAAGTTGGCTACACCTTGTTATGTCTTCTCCTTGTATTGGCGGCATCCTTCAGTCATCCTAGTTCACTGAGGTCTTGAAGTACTTTCCTCTGTGCATTGATACAAATAGTGTCCTTGTTGCTTGCATGTGTAACAAGTGATATGGTTGAGGTTCCTCTTCATGCTACCTGGACTATTTGCTTTGTTGTCCTTTTCTAGACATTTGTTTGCATAATGTCCTAACTCCTTGCAATTGAAACACATTACCTTGCTGTTGTCCTTCTTCTTTGGAGGTCTCTCTAAGGCTAGAAGATCTCTTACTTCATTTTCTTCATATTCTACTACCGTGGTGGGACACCTTTTTCTTTTCTTCAAGCAATCTCTAGATGAATGTCCTTCTTCTTCACAGGAAAAGCAATACTTGGTGGTAAGGTTGTGTGTTGTCCCCATGATTTTATCTTCCACCTTCATCTTTGGTCTTCCATCTTCAGGGGGTCTTTCCTAGCAGTTGGCTCATTCCATCCTTGGCTGGTTGATTCATTCGTTGCACCGTGGAATAAAACTTACATTCAGCAGGAACATGATTGATTCCTTCACATAGGAAACAAGTAACTTGGGTCATGGGACATTCTCCAACTGGGTGACTTGTAACACAGTAGGGACATTGTTCATGACATTCCTTAGATGTGTGTCCTTTTTCTCCACATCTCTTGCAAGCTCGCAGAGTCATCTCAACATCATCTCTTGGTTCCTTGCCATCATGATCCTTTCGTGGCTGGTTATTATTGGTACTATCCATAATTTGGGACATCATTTGTATTATTTGAGTATGATTATCTAGTACTTGTCGCATTCCTGGAGGTATCTCGTTGCTGTCGCGGTTGACCATATTCTGAGTTAACACTCTCATCATTTCAGTATGCTCTTCAACCATCTGTTGCATTGCTGTCTCCATCTGAGGGTGCATCTGTTTGGGGTTTAGAATAGGTTTAGGTCTTAGCATAGTTGAGAACTAGATAGAAGGGATCTAAAGATAATTCCTACCCAAACACAGCAGATCAAGAGAATTCATCTTATGACAAAGTCTTAACAGTCATTTCTACCATGCAACAACTATTTCAAAGCATAGATCAACACACCAAATAAGGTCTTCAAACACAATCAAGTCATACTACACGTTTTTGGAAAGCAAGGAACTAGCAGAGTCATACCACTAATTGGCATGACTAAACCATTACACGATCGTCGATTTATTACATGATATGGTGGTCTTACTACTTGAACTGCGCAAGATATACCTTGGTGTTTCCTGTCTTGCGACGCTTCACCTCAAGGCTAGGTGGCGCCTCATGGTCCTTCTCCATAGAACCTTCTTCTACAGTGGGCTGGCAAGTCTCTAGTTTCTTTGGGTTTGCTTCAACCTTCTCCGAGGTCGACTCCTTACTCTCCACAGCGGGTGATGCTTCTTTCTTGGTCGGCCAGGGATTATACTTCATCAGGTTCTGGTGAAGATAAATACATTGTCCTCGGAAGCCTACAATCTGTGCCTCCTGATCCTCAACCTTGCCTGATAGCTTATCATTGGCCACCTCAAGTGATTTGTTCTTCTCCTTCAGCTTCTTTATGGTGTTCTCCAGCTGCTCAATCTTCTCATCTTTCTCCTGGAGTTGATACTTGGCATCATCCGTGGCATCCATCTCACTGCGCAGCATGTGCTCTAGGTTGAAAGCATAGGACTCCATGTCCTCTAACTGGATCTCAGTCCATGGTAAATCCTCACGACACCCTGGAGTCCTCAAGGCCCATCCATCGGAGTTGCATCTCCCAAACTAATGGATAGAGTTGTCCAACTCTGATATCTCCTAGACGTACATACTGCAGATGCGTGCTAATGCCTCCTCCATGGCCATCAAGACACCAATCTCCCAACCCGGGTACATCCTCGAGTATACCACTGTCTCTGTGGGTGTATCAATGGTTCGTCCTTCAATCCTAGTCTCGATCTCCCAGCGGACGATCTCTGGAACCATGCAGGGTATCACTCTACCCCGAAAAGTGGGAGGGGTCAAGTTTAGCATCCTAGAGAGGCAGGAAAGCTGATCGCTAAAGCACTCAGTGTCATCGTCAAAGGGAATCTTCAGCTTGGTGAACGCCATCTAAAATTTTGGAAGAAGAACAGTGTGAATAAATGAGTGTGTTAAGTCTTACGAGGAAATGAGACAAACAATATTTGTAAAGCAATAATTTTTTTAAGACATAACCTAAACGCAATGATACTCCTTTGATGTCATTCTAGGGTTTCCTAGTCTAGTCCAAACCTAGGGTCTCGATCCTATAGGCAACACTATGCTCTGATACCATTTTGTAATGCCCCACCTTTGGATTAAGGTGGAACACCTGTGTTAAGTGCTATTCCCTGGATCACTGATAGCAGCACAGTACAAAATATAGTGATCATTGCAATTGTATCAAATATTACATCAGAAAACAAACCTTACAGATTCACACCAGAAAACAAAGTGGCAAAGAGCCTCCATCTTCATCACGTGCCACATGCAGACATGTTGGAATGTAGTTTCGAGATCCTACTAAACGATCTTTATCTAAAAACCTGCACATTTGAATATGCAACCCCATGTATGGGGGTCAGTACAATGATGTACTGGCAAATGACACATATTTGGTGGCTATTGTGAAGAGCTATCTACATGATATTTGGCTGGTGGAGCTTGTGGCTGATTTGCTTAAATCAAATTTTATCCTATCATTTTCAAATCAAAACTTTTTAATTATTGAAGACTTTTAAGGTCAAGATAACCCCCAGGCGAAGACAACCACACACTTGCAAGGTATGTGGCCCTAAGTAGTTACTTAAGAAAACCAGAATAACCCTCACGTGAAAACCACCACACAAATCCTAGGTTGATAGCCAGGTGTGCAGCCCTGAGTAGTTACTCAACAAAACTAGGATAACCCTTAGGTGAAAACCACCACACAAGTCCTGGGTTGATAGCCAGGTGTGTAGCCCTGAATAGTCCATGTCCTGATTGTTTCTAAACAATTTTATTTTATTTAGAAATGATGATGAGACTCTTCCATACATCCATGTCTAGGAACTCAAATTGTCCATAACCGGGGACACGGCTAATCGATTAGTTTTACACCCTGCAGGGGTTGTGCACTTTCACCTTAAGACTCATTTTACGCCCATACATAAAATGAGACATGACCTTTCAGAAGGAGCATTCAACCATCCGGATCTGACCGTGCCCAAAATACCACCCTCTATCAGTACCCATGGATGAACCCTCACAACATACTCAATCAAGACAGAGCCCATATTGTCATAAGGCTACACTGGAAGCTCACTAAGCAAGGAAGACATGGTAGTCTCTTTGTTCCTGGGCGGCCATCCACAAGTGTACCCCCAAGCAACGACAACTACACAAATCCTGGGTTGAAAGCCAGGTGTGTAGCCCTGGGTAGCCACTCAACATAAACCAAGCAATGCCATTTCCACCCAGGTGTTTCATTGGAGTTGTATTTTAATTTTCATAACAATTTGAAAACAAGGCATGGCATCATTTCCCATAGTAACTTTGCAATCCTAGCAAGTGGGGTTTAAGGGATAGCTACCACTACTAGGAGCTAAGCATTTCATAATCACTTTGAAAATTTCATAACATGCACAATATTGAAACCACTAATGCATATAATAAAATGGGTAGGGGAACATGTGTGTCAGTTGCCTTTTGAAGCTTAAATCCCTTTCTCTTCTCTCAACAAAATGTATGGCTCTCCAAACCAATCTATAATGTAGAGATACACAAAGTAAACACACCACACCAAAAGCAACAAATCAAGCAAGACAAGCAAATGAAAAGGACTGGTTTAACATTTGAAAGTTCTTATGATTTCTGTGATGAGAGAGATATGGCTAGAAGCTTGGCTTTCAAGATATGGGTTGAGAGTTTGGATGGCAAGGTTTAATGATTGGAAAGGAGTGATCCTCCAAGCTAACAATGTATTGATAAAATCTTATGCTTGGCAGAAGCTTGGTTAGAGTTTAGAGATGCCTCATGAATAGATTCACATAAGTATAGAAAAGTGCAACTAGAACTTTACTGAATAAAGTGTGAGAATACTTACTAAAATAGTATAAGTTACACATAGGCTTAGGTATGTATCTGTGATATATTGATTTACTCAATTAACTCATTTGTAAATTGAGTGGTTCAATATAAGTTAATATGATTGAGTGAGTATGAGATTGGATTGGTATTGATGATATTGAGATTAATGGTGTGTGCATGGTCACAAGATTTTCTTGGTAGTAGGGATTAACTTGAAATAGGGTTTGATCCCCAAGATTTGGTCATGTAGATGTTTAAATTCTTCTTTGAAGAATTCAAACTAGTTTTAGTTAAGCTTCAAAGATGATGATGGATTTGAAGGATTTAAGATAATGTGTGATATGGGGTAGAATGTATCTACTCAAGTGGCAAAGGAAACCTAGTTGAGACATATTACCATCTACTCAAATAACTCAAGTGTAATTTTAATATGGTGAACCAGACCATGAAGCTTGATGTAGGAAGGATATTGGATCCAAGTGTTGTGTCTAAATGGATCTGGTGGATGGGTATGGTCATAAGATTCACTTTTGTAGAAGGGATCATATTGAAAAGACTTATAGAATTAATTCTATACTAGAAATACTCAAATTTTCATTATTGAATTTGAATTTTTGCAAGGGGTTTCAATAATTTTGGATAGTGATGCCAATGGGTTGGAGACAGTAACACAAAGCTACTGCAAGTGGTTTCACTCCAAAATAGTTTCTAGAAATCAAATGATGATCAAAATAGTGATTTGAGTAAATTTAATAGTAGCAAGTTTGAGCGCATTTCAAGTTTGAAAACTTTTGATTCTATAATGATCTACATGTTCCAAGGAATCCATAGACTACAAATTTGTAGCAATTGGATTTACAGAACAAAAGTTATGAATTTTATGGTGTTTATAAGTCATTTTGCTATTTTATTTTTCACTTCAAAACTTTGTACAGGAACACAGTGGTTTCTCTGCATAAATGTGTTCTACACATTGCAAGGATTCCAGGGATACCAAATTTGTAATTTTTTGCCAAGTATTTTATTTTGTATTGATTTTACAAGTTGCAGGAAAAATCTGGAATTTGAAAATTTGAATTCAAACGAGTTTGACTCATTTGACTGGGGCTGACGAGGGGCAGGTGACATGGCTGCACGGTACTGGCCAGTACCAATTCGGTATAGGAGATCTAATCTCGTCCATGGGATCTCGATCCGATGGACAATAAAGAAAGGAAGGAGAGAAAGCTCACTGGCGAGACGAAGTCCGGCGAGGTGGTACTGGTGATCAACGTCGGTGGGTTCCCGTTGATCTACGATGGCAAGGAGGACGTGGACGGTGCGCGGAAGAGGACGGCAAGCTCGTACGTGTGAACAGCAGCGTCGGATTCTTCCTGTGGCGAGGCAGGAGAGCGGCTGGAGACAATGGCGGGCTCGGGGGTGGGTGCTGCGGTCGTTACTCTGCACGAAGACATCGAGGTGAGTAACTGGGAAGGAGCGCACAGGAGAGGGAAGGAGAGGGAGACCAGAGAGAAGACCTGGGGCTCCCTGTACTTGACAGTTTTGTCGTCGGTGGCCGGGATTGAAGCGGATCTCCGGCGTGAAATTTTGGTAGTCCGGCGACGATTTGAGCAGGGGGGAAAAGAGTGAGACAGGAGAGGAGGAGTAGGGGAAAAGAGGAGAGTGGCGCTGGGTTGCTGGGGGGCTCGAGCTAGTGGGGAGAGGGGCGGGATTCATGGTGACGTTACCAGTGAGAAGAAACGGCTGGGGTTGAAGGTGAATCTGACCCGTGGGTCCCGCATGTCATGGGGGAGGGGGAAAACGGTTCGGTTTTGATCTTGCTGGGCCATGGGCCGTTGCGGGGCTGGGCTGCCTTGGTCCAATTCCCTTTCTCCTTTTTTTTCTTTCTTTTATTCTTTTCTGTTTCTCCTTTTCTTTTATAACTTTTGCATAACAAATTCAAAACCAGTCAACCCAATGTCGAATTTTTTTCTAAAATTCAAACAAACAGTACAAAACAATAAGAATCATGTTTATCCAAAATAAACAAGACTCTCAATAAAGCATTATTAATTTAACAAAAGAGCTTTACTTGCATATAGCAAATCTAGTATTAGGGTTTTAAAATAATTCCATAAAATCAGGGATGATACTTTATAAAGTAATATTTTGAAATTCATTTTCAAATACATTTTTAATAATGAAACTTTTGAATCCTTTTGAGAATTATTTCCTTAGCAAAATGCTTGCGTAGAAATTGTATGAAGGCAAAATAACAACTTGAGATTTCTATTTCCTCAAAGAGTTCTTCAAGTACTAATAGAAAATTTGAAATGGTTTTTCTAACTGACATTTGAATATGGGGTATTTATAAGAAACTCTTTTATAAAATGGAAACCTTGGAATTGAAATAGTTTGATTTTGAAGGTTTAATAAAACCTTAGGATAAATCATTTAATTATACCCAAAAAAATTAATTCCCTGTGATTTTTCAATCAATGCAAATAAAATAATTTTGTTCATCCAAAATTTGACAAAAACTTGGGATGTTACACTTTCTTTCAGTGCGACCAATACTGGTGGTGTGGAAAGCACTTTTTTTAGCTGCACAAATGCTGCATCTGCCTCTTCTGTCCACTCGAATTTGTTGTCTGACTTTTTCATCAGTGCATAAAAAGGGAGGGTTTTTTCTCCTAATCATGCGACGAATTGACTTAATGCCGCTACGGGTCCTGCGAGTGTCCCCACGTCGTGTAGCTTTGCTGGTTTCCCCATTGTTAATATTGCCTGGATTTTCTTTGGATTTGCCTCTATTCCTCTTGCTGATACCAGGAATCCCAGAAGTTGCCATGTGGAGACGCCAAAAGAAAATTTTGTCGGGTTTAGCTTGAGCTTGTACCTATTGAGGTTGTCGAAGGTTTCCTGTAGATCGCTGATGACAGATTCCTCCTTTCTTGTAGTGATAACTACATCGTTGATGTAGACTTAAATGTTGTGGCCTATTTGACTACCAAGGCAATTTTGCATCATTCATTGATAGGTTGCTCCTGTATTTTTTAGGCCAAAATGCATGACCTGATAGCAAAAGACGCCATGTGGTGTGATGAAAGCTGTTTTTTCTTCGTCTTCTTTCTTTAATTTTATCTGGTTGTAGTCGGAGTATGCGTCTAGAAAGGAAATCCTTGCGCACCCCGCTGTTGAGTCAATTATTTGATCAATGTGAGGTAGCGGAAAGGGATCCTTAGGGCAATGCTTGTTGAGAGATGTGTAGTGGACACATACTCTTTGTACGTCCGTATTTTTCTTGGGGATAATTACTGGATTGGATACCCAAGTTGATGCTTTGATTTATCTGATGAAGCTTGCATTTTCTAGCCTATGTAGCTCATCTGCTATTGCTTTTCTTTTGGGTTCATCGAACCGTCATAGAGGTTGTTTGACTAGCTTTGCTTTTGGATCCACATTTAGTGCATGCTCGACGAGTTCCCTGGGAACCCCTAGCATGTCTGAAGGATACTAGGCAAAGATTTCACAGTGCTCACGGAGGAACTCAACGAGCGTGCTTTCCTATGTGGGGTCCAAGTTTACCGCTATTGAAGTGGTTTTGTTTGGTAGGGTGAACCTGAATTTTCTTGGAATCTTGTGTTGCATCGAAAGCCTGGTCTGGCTGGGATCGACCGACATCGGGTAGTACATTATGATCGGTTTCGCCTTTGAGTCTTGCATATTTGGCTATCATGCTGAAGGTTTGCGCCATCCTATTGAATTCCTTGTCGCATGTATTGGATACTTTGAAGCTTCCTTGTACTGTAATGACCCCTTTGGGTCCTGGAATTTTGAGTGCTAGGTATGCATAGTGAGGAACTACCATGAACTTTGCAAATGTTGGTTGTCCCAGGATTGCATAGTACTATGAGGGCCAGTCCATCACTTCGAATTCTAGCTTCTCTCTGCAGAAGTTGCCATTGTTGCCAAAACAAACGTCGAGTTTGATTTTCCCGAGGGGGTGATTTGTGCTTCCTGGTACTATTCCATGGAAAGAGCAATCTGTTTTCTTCAACCATTCCAGCGAGATGCTCATTGCCTTTAGAGTCCTTGCGTATATCAGGATTATTCTACTACCTGCATCCATAAATACTCGTCCAGTGTCGTATCCTCCTATTTGCACCTTCAATACCATTGGTGCATGTCCTGGCCTAGGTACTTTCCTTGGGTGGTCTGCTCTACTGAACCTAATTGGCTGGTCGGACCACCGCAGATATTCTGTAGTGGCTGGTGGTGATGGTATTGCTAAGTTTACTTGCCTTGATATACTCTTCTGCTCTTTTTTGGACTTTGGGACATGCTGGATCATTGTGGATATGTACACCTTTGACTCTAGATGTCTTGCATTATTTTGCACTTGATATCCTTGACTCGTGGTTGTACTTCCTCGATGTGCTCCTTGATTTAACTCCAAATCGTCTTGTAACCTTATGAATGTTCTGCAATCTTTCATCAGGTGGTTGGAAACGCTCTTCCCATCTAAGTACGTGTAGTGGATGCGGCAAGGTCCATGAAGCATGTCTTCCGCTGATGGGCCAGAATATTTCGGCTTTTCTCGTCCGCGCGCGACTATTTTTGTCTTGGTACTCCCTGCTCTCGTCGCCTTCCTCGTCCCTTCTTTCGTTTCCTATGGCTATTTGGTTGCGTCTTGTGCGGATATCTTCATTGCGAGACCGGTGCCTTTGCCTACTTGTCTGTCCACTTCTGGTGAATGCGCCCTTTTGTTGTTGTAAGCGTCTTATCCGTCGAGATACGAACGGCAAAGGCCGTTTAGGCCTTGCTCTCCCTAATTCTTCCACGAGATCCGAACGGCAAAGGCCAGCCGAGAAAGCATCTACTGCCCGCTCGTCAGAGACGTCTTCTGTGAATTTTTTTATTATACTCCATCACTGTATGTATGAACATAGAGTTTCGCCCTTTCTCTGCATGCAGGATTTGATCTCTTCTAGTGATGTTGGGCATTTGTACGTCGAACGGAAGTTTCTTGCAAATTTGTTTTCTAGTTCTCCCCAACTTCTGATGGATTTGATGGGTAAAGTGCTTAACCAAGACTGTGCTACGCTGGTGAGGTGTAATTGCAAACTTTGCATCGGCGTTGCTCTTGTTCCTCCGAGTATTTGTACTGCTTGAAGGTAGTCTGATAACCACAGTCGAGGTTCTTGCGACCTATCATACTTTTGCTGATCGTGCGGTAATTTAAATCCTTTGGGTACTCGTGTCCTGCGAACCCTTCGGGTAAAGCATAACGCGCACATCTCCTTTTCGTCGTCCTCGTAATTTTCTTCCTTCCACGCATAGCATGCTTTGTTCACCCTTGCTTGTGCTATAATATTCCTTGCATCCTCCCTGCGTGCCTTGCACTTTTCGTCACCCGATGAGTCACTTGCTTGGCTTTGCGAGGATTAACACTTTATGCTTTTCTTTCCCTTATCCTCGTAACATGTCGACTTCTTCTCTGGAGAATGTTTCCTTAACATGTCTTCTACTAACCCAAGACTTTTTATTGCTACTTGATGCATGTGCTACCGTGGATCTCCGGGTTCCAGTTGTGTAGTTAGTAGATACGCCTGTGCTGCTACTAGTGCTGCTTCTGGTGTTTCTTGCGCAAAATCCTCCTCTTTGTCCAATGGCTATGCGCTTATGCTTCTCACACAGTTCTCTTCCCTTGCTCTCGCTGTTATCCTTCTATTGTGCTTTGGCTCTCGATGTCTCTCTCTGCTGTAGTCCGATGCTCTATTGTTTTCTTGACTTCTCCTAAACTCGTCTTTTCCTCTCGTAGCTTCTTTTTATGCTGATGCAGGGCATACTGATACCCCATCAAGACTTCTCTTCTTGAATTGGCGGGTACTTCCGTACCGTGATTGATAGCTGACATAATGACTCTCCACTCTCCGGTGAAGACGTGGATTTTCTCCTTTGCCTTTTTGCTATTGCTCCTTAGTTTGTTGACTTGTGCGTGGGTTGCTGCATTGTCTGTGTCGTCATTTTCTTCTGCTGCTTCAGTGATGATGACGCATAGTTGGTGTATATTGCTGGAGATGGCATCGCTTCGGGTGGTGAAGTCCTTTTGACTAAGATATGTTTGATCCGTTGTTCCTCCTAAGTCAAGGTATCCCATGGTTTTGTTGAGTTCTTCGATTTTTCCTTCTAAATTTCCATGGTTGCAAAGCTAACCGGCGAGTTTACCTCTCACTGGAATAGCCCACCGATGATTTTGACATTGCGACTATCTTGGTTTCTCTTGCCGATGGATCCAGTTTCATTGGATCTGAAAGGCGAATCAAACCCAAAGATCCGACGTGAAAGTTCAGGATTCCGATTGTCAGTTCCATCTCCTGGCTTCCGTCGATTTCTGGATTGCTATTTGCTAGAAGTGAAAAAGCCGTCGAGTTCATGATTCCAACGCCCCAATCCCCACGGTCGGTGCCAATTGACGAGTATTAACTCGACAAATGTCTAAGATGAAGGACTTAGGATCGGGGGAATAGGGCGTCGGATGAACTCGAAGGTAAAGGTTAGTCAAACAAGGCGTGTATTGAGAGTAAACGTGGTGGTGAATTTGGCTTAATCTCAATCTGTTCCTGGCCGGCCTCTCCTGGCCCCTATATATAGGTGACCAGGTCTCAAGGAACCGGTCGGGTTCAATACATATTATAGTGTCTGTATACGACATTGACTCGTATTTCGACTATGACTAGACTTGGGGCCTAACTTAACGGGCTCCAGGGGTACACAAATAACGGGCTCTATTAGCTATACCCTTGGTCAGAAATGACTATGACTATGAATGTGACTTGAGTAAAGAAAGTGATCGACAATTGAGGGTTGCATCCCAAACTTACTTATCGAACCAAATGTTTTCTTACCTCTTAATGAATACTCTTGGAAAAGAAAACTAGGCTTTGTGCAAATAAACATAGAGCTATAGGCCACTATATGATCCATGCATGTCCCTTTTCATGTTTTTATAAATGATTTGAGAGTTCATTCAATGTTTTCATGACTCTATCCTAGCTATTAACTTGCCAAGACTTGAAGGAGAAAGATCAAGAAGGAAGGACTCTCGGACGACTTTTGGAATTAGGCTTGTTTCCCACTATTGGATTTCATGTGTGATGGAAGCTTGACAATATGGAATTGAGGTGTTATTCCATAGCATATTGATGTAATGTAAGGTTTGGTATGTATGACCACATGTGTAATCCCTTTTATCTAGAATTAATGATTGTGACTGTGATATCAACTACGTTTTGTGAATCACAACTAGATCCTGGAGTTGTGGTGTATTGCATAATGGGCATTTAAAATTGTAATTTCTGGGTGTTATTGTACTATACGTTCCTGAGGGCTTTGGATGACTTAACTATGGTTTTCTGTATGGTCCGTTACATCGGGCCACACACACCAAATCCCGTGCAGACAGTGCCGGTCCATTTGGGTAGGGGGTGCGCCCAGCGGGGCAACCTATTTTTTAGCCCGCGTCCATAAAGTGGCCAGTTTACTCTCATTTGCTTATACTTTAGGAATAAAAATAGATTACAACAAAAAAAAACTTAAATTAGTGCAAGATATATTAAAAATAGTTTGCAAATAAATATTTCAACACATAATTAACTAAAATCTAAATAAGTTCAAATGGGATTGTTTCCAGGGTTGGTGACGGGTTGTTCCCCGCATGAATCCAAATATGGTTCATGAAATCTGCATGTAGGGCGAGGTGGGTGATACGTCTCAGACGTATCTATAATTTTTGATGCTCCATGCTTGTTTTTACACCATTTGCTTAGTGTTTCGTTACACTTCGTGGCACTTTTATGCATTTTACGGAACTAACCTATTAACAAGTGGCCACAGTGCCAGTTCCCTATTTTCTGCTGTTTTGCGTTTCAGAAAGTTACACAGGAAATATTCTCGAAATTGGACAAAACCAAAGCCAGTCGCCTAGAATTTCACCGAAGCTTCCAGAGAACCAAAGAGGAGACGAAGTGGGGCCACGAGGGCCCCAGACAAGAGGGCGGCGCGGCCAGGGGCTGGGCCGCACCCCCTATGTGTGAGGGAGCCTCAGTCCACTCCTGACGATGCCCATTCGCCTATAAAGACCCCCCGATGGGACAAACCTAAAGACCCGATCACTTTTCCAGAACACATCGCGATCCATCGCCACCGTCGACCCGAAGATCGGGAGGGTCCAGAAGCTCTTTCCCGGCACCCTGCCAGAGAGGGGAATCACCACCGGAGGTCTTCTTCATTGCCATGCTTGCCTTCGGAGCGATAAGTGAGTAGTCTAACCTTGGACTATGGTCCATAGCAGTAGCTAGATGGTTGTCTTCTCCACCATGTGCTTCATGTTTAGATCTCATGAGCTGCTTTACATGATTGAGATCACCGTTATGTAATTCTACATGTTATGTTTGTTGGGATCCAATGAATATTGGTGTTATGATTGAGTTGAAGTACTGAATTATATCTTTTGTTATCTCTATGTTGTTTATGATCTTGCATGCTCTCCGTTGTTAGTAGCTATCTTGGCCGAGTAGTTGCTAGTGACTCTAAGAGGGGGTATTTATGCTCAATAGTGGGTTCATGCCTCTATTTAATCTGGGGGAGTGACAGAAACCTCTAAGGTTGTAGATATGCTATTGCTACAAGTAGCAATAGTAAAGAATCTTTAGAACCTAATGAACAAATGACTGTTAAACCTGCAGTAGCAATAGTAAAGGATCTTGTTTCTTAAAATATAGAAGATGGACACATTATCTTTTGTGAAGATGCTTCTAATATTGTTTCACATCCTAGTAGATCTAGGAAAACTAGTGTTCATGTGCTTTCTGTCAAGATAAGTGATCATTGCTATTATGGTTTATGCGATATTAGTGCAAGTTCGAGTGCTATTCCTTATGAGCTTTACAGAGAAATCATGCATGAAATTGGTTCTTGTGATCTTGAATAAATTGATGTGGTTATTCAGCTTGCTAATAGAGAAACTATCTCTCCAATTGATATTGTTAGAGATATGGAAGTTCTATGCGGTAAGACTAAATATCCTGCTGATTTTCTAGTACTTGGTTCAGCTGCTAGTAAAACTTGTCCTATTATTTTTGGTACATTTTTCTTGAACACTTGTGGCGCCATTATAGATTGTAAAAAGGAGAAAATTTTGATTAAATTTGATGGAGAATCTTATGAGTTTAATTTTTTCAAGTTTACCAAACCTCCTTATGAAACTGAATTGCCTAATGAAGATTTCAGAGTTGAACAACTTGCCTCTAATGCTCTTGCTCCTAACAATGCTTTGCAGCAATACATGGAGGACCACAAGAGTGAGATCTTTATGGAAGAAAGAAATGAGATTGACGATATTCTTCTTTGTCAACTGATGGCGCGGTGATGATGGTGTGAAAGCTTCTTCTTTAATACACGGCAACAGCGACAGAAAACTTCTAGAACCAAGTTGACGTGGGAATGTGTAGTAAATGACCGGCCAGTTGGAAAACCCCAAGAGAAGGTTTTGATGGAGATAGCAGCAAGTTTTCCCTCAGTTATGAAACCAAGGTTATCAATCCAGTAGGAGGACGAATACGACTGAAGGTGATGCCCACTAGCTTCACGACAGCTCCGACAATTTATAGGGCGTCTTGTCCAAGCTTTGCTTTGTGAGCGGCAACATGGAACCTGCACACAACACAACCAAATACTTTGTTCCCAACTTACGATGAGGTTGTCAATCTCACCGGTTTGCTTGAAACAAAGGGTATGAGCGTATCGAGTGGAAAGTGATGATAGTATGCGAGTAAAGTAAACAGTGCGAGTAAAGTAAACAAGTGATAGCAATGTAAAGGAAATAGGACCAGGGTCCACAGTTCACTAGTGGTGTCTCTCCATAAGATAAAATAATACATGCTGGGTAAACAAATTACAGTTGGGCAATTGATAGAATAAAGACAACGTGCATGTCGAGAGGATCACTATGAGATTTACTCTGGGCATTACAACAAGATACATAGACCGCCATCCAACTGAATCTATGACTAATAATCCACTTGTGGCGAATCAATCCGAAAACTCCACAAGTATTAAGTTGCGAACAACAGATAATTGCATTAAGCAAAGTGTGTAATGTAAACAAAGCATATGCCCTTGAGCATATGAATGTTGTTTTCCCCCTAGTAGCAACAGCACATCAACAACCTTAGAAGTTTCTGTCACTCCCCCAGATTAAATAGAGGCATGAACCCACTATCGAGCATAAATACCCCCTCTTGGAGTCACTAGCAACTACTCGGCCAAGATAGCTACTAACAACGGAGGGCATGCAAGATCATAAACAACATAGAGATAACATAAGATAATATTCAGCACTTCAACTCAATCATAACACCAATATTCATTGGATCCCAACAAACACAACATGTAGAATTACATAACTGTGATCTCGATCATGTAAGGCAGCTCACGAGATGTAAACATGAATCACATGGTGGAGAAGACAACCATCTAGCTACTGCTATGGACCCATAGTCCAAGGTAGACTACTCACTCATCGCGCTGGAGGCAAGCATGGTGATGAAGAAGACCCTCGGTGGCGATTCCCCTCTCCGGCAGGGTGCCGGGAAGAGCTTCTGGACCCTCCCGATCTTCGGGTCAACGGCGGCGGCAGATCAAGATTTGTTCTGGAAAAGTGATCGGGTATTTAGGTTTTTCCCGTCGGGGGGTCCTTATAGGCGAAGAGGCGGCATCAGAAGTGGACCAGGGGGCCCACACCACCAGGGGGCGTGGGCCAGCCCTAGGCCACGCCGCCCTATGGTGTGGCCACCCTCTGGTCTGGCTCCATCTCCTATTCGGTGTTCTGGAAGCTCCGTGAAATATCTGGACGACTAGCTTTGGATCGTCCGATTCCGAGAATATTTCCTGTGTAACTTTTCTGAAACACAAAAATAGCAAAAAACAGGGAACTGGCACTGTGGCATCTCGTTAATAGGTTAGTTCCGGAAAATGCATAAAAGTGCCACGAAGTGTAACGAAATACTAAACAAATGGTGTAAAAAAAGCATGGAGCATCAAAAATTATAGATACGTTGGAGACGTATCAGCATCCCCAAGCTTAACTCATGCTCGTTCTCGAGTAGGTAAGTGATAACAAAAGAAATAATTTTTGAGGTGACATGCACCTACACAATCTTGATCATATATGTAAGCGTTGTGAGCTGGGATCAAAAGAACTTAAAACATGGGCATGAAAGATATAATCTTGATAGAAGAAACTTAGCAACCATGTTATAACATGAAAATGAACACAAACAAAAGATCATGAAAATGAAACAGTGAAAGTCAAACGTGTGTTCAAATCATAAGGAAAAACATACAAATGGTTTTCAGCTTGTCCCTCATGGAGTAGCAAAACATAAATGCATAGGACACCTTCAAGTTTAAGAGGGCGACTAGATACAAGTTATTTAAGAACAAGATAAACCAATAATATGAATCAATCAATGAAAACTTTGGGACAATGCACATTATACTCAGAATGACAACTATGCTCTCTTAACGGTGCATAAAGATAGAAGGTGGAGACTCAACATAAAAGTAAAAGAAAGGCCCTTCGCGGAGGGAAGTAGTGATTGCAAGTTTTATAAACCTTCAAAAATTATGGTACTTACCGGCTTTTAGCTCTCATTGCCCCCATCATAAGCATCTTGAATGGTTAAAGTTAATGCGAGTACACTTATGCTGCATATGCTTGACAAATCATAAGTTGAAAACCTCGTGTCCCGTGAAATACGAATACCCAAACCTCATGCTACTTTACTTAGAGTCTCAAGCAAGCTCTTGTCATTGTAAGTATACACATATCATCGAGAACCACTAACGGGGTACCTCCGTGCCCGATGACATGGAACAAGCCCACATCAAAATGACAGGACAAACAGACAATGAACACCTCGGCGTCTCTTTTATTTACCATTGGTATAGCTTTTTATTGTGAGATGCGTCGTCGAATGTTCACTATGGGCATGCTGTAAATTTCCACCATGAATTATGCATATCTTAGATTAGCGGCCTAGGCATTTCTCTAACACGTATACAAACTCCATGATCCCGCAAGATTCTCAATTCATTTCACACCGCGAGTATCCATAAACAAACGATCACGATATCAACTCAAATGAAAGATAGTGCAATGTTGAAAGCTTGCCCCATGACGGCATGGCTGGGCTAATTCCCAACTTACAACTTGCAAGCATAACAACTAAACATAAGAGACCACAATGTCAAAATTTTAAAGCGAGAAAAGTAAAGTATGCCATCCGGTTCGTGAGAGCTTTACTGACCAATTTTCGCATAACACCAAAAATAGTTTAATTTGAAGGATAGATAAAAACAAGTCAAATGTACTTTGGAATAGCAATTTGCTAATAGGTATGTATGGTGGAAACTTTGGAACAACTTGGTTTTTAGGAGTTGGATGCATGAGTAGAGCTCATACTCAGTACAAAATGAGGGCTAGGAAAAGACTGGGAGCGACCAACTAAGAGAGCAATAACGGCCATAATCATGCATAGCGACAAAGCGACATTAAAAGAAGCATAAGATGGCATCAAAAGTCAAAAACTAAATGATCATAGAGGCAATGGCGACTTTGTATGAGTCAACCATGTGTGAGCATGCGCCAAGTCAACCCAAATAAAGCATCAAAGGAGAAAACCAAAATAATGCTTCCAAATAATTAAATCAACGCATGATTTTTTCAAAGACTCATTAAGCAATCTCAGTCATTTGAGACAAGTCATACTACAGAAAAACCACTAAGCATACTATCAAAAAGATATCAAGCACGACATGCAAAAGCCTAGGCCGCAGTCTACACAAGCTCCTTCTTGTACCACTTTTTTGCATAAAGCTTTTTCTCTTTTCCAACACCATTCGAACTTTTTATAACCAACTCTTTTGATGAAAACCAACATGGACCAGAGGTCAAAACACACCTTGATGAAAAGATATAACAAGATCTGAACACAAATCAAGGCGAAAATCGAAAGCTAAACACAGTTCTAGAAAAAGAGAACACTCGTTGAAATTAGAAGAATGAAAACGGAGTGTTCTTGGCAAATGAAAAGCAAGGCAACTTCTCCAAAAGGAATTTGTTGGGGTCCAATAATTTATTGCAGCAAACAAAACTAAACAAAACTAAAAACTAAAAATAACTGATGCTCCAAGAAAAACACATAATGCATGAGGCAATAAAAATATAGTGCGTTGAGAGGTGACCTAGTTGAGACATATTACCATCTACTCAAATAACTCAAGTGTAATTTGAATATGGTGAACCAGACCATGAAGCTTGATGTAGGAAGGATATTGGATCCAAGTGTTGTGTCTAAATGGATCTGGTGGATGGGTATGGTCATAAGATTCACTTTTGTAGAAGGGATCATATTGAAAAGAATTATAGAATTAATTCTATACTAGAAATACTCAAATTCTCATTATTGAATTTGAATTTTTGCAAGGGGTTTCAATAATTTTGGATAGTGATGCCAATGGGTTGGCGATAGTAACACAAAGCTACTGCAAGTGGTTTCACTCCAAAATATTTTTTACAAATCAAATGATAATCAAAATAGTGATTTGAGTAAATTTAACAGCAGCAAGTTTGAGAACGTTTCAAGTTTGAAAACTTTTGATTCTATAATGATCTACATGTTCCAAGGAATCCATAGACTACAAATTTGTAGCAATTGGATCTACAGAACAAAAGTTATGAATTTTATGGTGTTTATAACTCATTTTTCTATTTTATTTTTCACTTCAAAACTTTCTACAGGAACACTATGGTTTGTCTGCATAAATGTGTTCTACACATTGCAAGGATTCCAGGGATACCAAATTTGTAATTTTTGGCCAAGTATTTTATTTTGTATTGATTTTACAAGTTGCAGTAGAAATCTGGAATTTGAAAATTTGAATTCAAACGAGTTTTACTCATTTGACTGGGGCTGACGAGGGGCAGGTGACGTGGCTGCACGGTACTGGCCGGTACCGATTCGGTATAGGAGATCTAATCTTGGCTGTGGGACCTCAATCCGATGGATAGGAAAGAAAGGAAGGAGAGAAAGCTCACCGGCGAGACGAAGTCCGGCGAGGCGGTACTGGTGATCAACGTCGGTGGGTTCCCGTTGATCTGCGATGACAAGGAGGATGTGGACGGTGTGCGGAAGAGGACGGCGAGCTCGTACATGTGAATGGCGGCATCGGATTCTTCCTGTGGTGAGGCAGGAGAGCGGCTGGAGACAACGGCGGGCTCGGGGGTGGGTGTTGCGGTCGTTACTTCCGCACGAAGACGTCGAGGTGAGGAACTGGGAAGGAGCGCATGGGAGAGGGAAGGAGAGGGAGACCAGAGAGAAGACCTGGGCTCCCTGTACTCGACAGTTTCATTGTCGGCGGCCGGGATTGAAGCGGATCTCCGGCGTGAAATTTCGGTAGTCCGGTGGCGATTTGAGCGGGGGAAAAGAGCGAGAGAGGAGAGGAGGAGTAGGGGAAAAGAGGAGAGTGGCACTGGGTCGCTGGGGGCTCGAGGTAGTGGGGAGAGGGGCGGGATTCATGGCGACATTACCAGTGAGAAGAAACGGCTGGGGTTGAAAGTGAATCTGACCCGTGGGTCCCGCATGTCAGGGAGAAGGGGGAAAACAGTTCGGTTTTGATCTTGCTGGGCCATGGGCCGTCGCGGGGCTGGGCTGCCTCGGTCCAGTTCCCTTCTCCTTTTTTTCTTCTTTCTTTTATTCTTTTCTGTTTCTCCTTTTCTTTATAACTTTTGCATAACAAATTCAAAACCAGTCAACCCAATGTCTAATTTTTTTCTAAAATTCAAACAAACAATACAAAACAATAAGAATCATGTTTATCCAAAATAAACAAGACTCTCAATAAAGCTTTATTAATTTAACAAAAGAGCTTTACTTGCATATAGCAAATCTAGTATTAGGGTTTTAAAATAATTCCATAAAATCAGGGATGATACTTTATAAAGTAATATTTTGAAATTCATTTTCAAATACATTTTTAATAATGAAACTTTTGAATCCTTTAGAGAAATATTTCCTTAGCAAAATGCTTGCATAGAAATTGTATGAAGGCAAAATAGCAACTTGAGATTTCTATTTCCTCAAAGAGTTCTTCAAGGACTAATAGAAAATTTGAAATGGTTTTTCTAACTGACATTTGAATATGGGGTATTTATAAGAAACTCTTTTATAAAATGGAAACCTTGGAATTGAAATAGTTTGATTTTGAAGGTTTAATAAAACCTTAGGGTAAAGCATTTAATTATACCCAAAAAAATTTAATTCCCTGTGATTTTCAATCAATGCAAATAAAATAATTTTTTTTCCATCCAAATTTTGACAAAAACTTGGGATGTTACAGACTACCACCCTTAAAAGAAATCTCATCCCCGAGATTTGAAGAGGCTAGAAAGGTAGAAGGGTTTGGGGTACTTAGGTGGCTACCACCCATAAAAGAAACTTTTGTAGGTGGTTTTAAGTCTTTGATTCAAAGTAAGCACACCTGGAATTTGTCTTGGCACTGGGTCATCATTTGAATCCATAGTAAGCTTATGTCTTCATTTTCCAATAGTTGGTTATCTATTCACAAACTTGGGTTTCTAGAATTTCTCAATGAGACTTGAGCATCATGTTGCTCAATCGTGGAGCTTCTATCTAGCAGGGTAGTTTGTTGAACTACTTCGGACATTGAAGGGTCACTCTTTGGGTCAATCAGAGGACCTTGTTAAAGTGATCTCTTGTCTTCACTTCATCTTCTTCACTAACATTCTTGGAGGTCCTTTATCTTATGGTTACTTCCTTGGTGAGCACTTTTGGGGTCAAACAGAGTTCTCCAGGTTGGTAGGACTCTTTCCATCACGTGTCTTCTTCAACGGTAAGCTTGTGATTCATACTCACCGAAAATCCTATGTTTTGGCCACACTGGCTCACTATAAGCAGTGTAACATATTATCCTCCTAGGGTTAAGGTTTATCAATGTCGTCTCTCATGTAGGTATGTCTCTCTAGGTGTGTAAAGCCAACATTATGAGAGCGAATAATAAGAGTAGTAGGAATGGTGATCAATCCATCCTGCACCCAAATCATTACTTCATACATGGTTTGCAAACCTCGTATTCTAACTCTTGGTCAACCTCACTTGTTTTTGACAAAATTTTCTTGAAAAGAGAACCTGTGTTCTAAATCTAATTTTTTTTAAAACAAATCTATCGTTCCTTAGCTAGGGTTTTTCGTAAACTCTGTCGTATGGTATTAACTCTTGAGTTTTATGTCCTTTGGCTTGTCATCTCAGTGGAAAGGTAAAATCCATTCAACGAGGTGGTCCTTATCTCTTACAAGTCCTTACAATATTTATTACAAGGCAATAGTTGCATTCAAATTCTTCCAAGTTGGCTACACCTTGTTATGTCTTCTCCTTGTATTGGCGGCATCCTTCAGTCATCCTAGTTCACTGAGGTCTTGAAGTACTTTCCTCTGTGCATTGATACAAATAGTGTCCTTGTTGCTTGCATGTGTAACAAGTGATATGGTTGAGGTTCCTCTTCATGCTACCTGGACTATTTGCTTTGTTGTCCTTTTCTAGACATTTGTTTGCATAATGTCCTAACTCCTTGCAATTGAAACACATTACCTTGCTGTTGTCCTTCTTCTTTGGAGGTCTCTCTAAGGCTAGAAGATCTCTTACTTCATTTTCTTCATATTCTACTACCGTGGTGGGACACCTTTTTCTTTTCTTCAAGCAATCTCTAGATGAATGTCCTTCTTCTTCACAGGAAAAGCAATACTTGGTGGTAAGGTTGTGTGTTGTCCCCATGATTTTATCTTCCACCTTCATCTTTGGTCTTCCATCTTCAGGGGGTCTTTCCTAGCAGTTGGCTCATTCCATCCTTGGCTGGTTGATTCATTCGTTGCACCGTGGAATAAAACTTACATTCAGCAGGAACATGATTGATTCCTTCACATAGGAAACAAGTAACTTGGGTCATGGGACATTCTCCAACTGGGTGACTTGTAACACAGTAGGGACATTGTTCATGACATTCCTTAGATGTGTGTCCTTTTTCTCCACATCTCTTGCAAGCTCGCAGAGTCATCTCAACATCATCTCTTGGTTCCTTGCCATCATGATCCTTTCGTGGCTGGTTATTATTGGTACTATCCATAATTTGGGACATCATTTGTATTATTTGAGTATGATTATCTAGTACTTGTCGCATTCCTGGAGGTATCTCGTTGCTGTCGCGGTTGACCATATTCTGAGTTAACACTCTCATCATTTCAGTATGCTCTTCAACCATCTGTTGCATTGCTGTCTCCATCTGAGGGTGCATCTGTTTGGGGTTTAGAATAGGTTTAGGTCTTAGCATAGTTGAGAACTAGATAGAAGGGATCTAAAGATAATTCCTACCCAAACACAGCAGATCAAGAGAATTCATCTTATGACAAAGTCTTAACAGTCATTTCTACCATGCAACAACTATTTCAAAGCATAGATCAACACACCAAATAAGGTCTTCAAACACAATCAAGTCATACTACACGTTTTTGGAAAGCAAGGAACTAGCAGAGTCATACCACTAATTGGCATGACTAAACCATTACACGATCGTCGATTTATTACATGATATGGTGGTCTTACTACTTGAACTGCGCAAGATATACCTTGGTGTTTCCTGTCTTGCGATGCTTCACCTCAAGGCTAGGTGGCGCCTCATGGTCCTTCTCCATAGAACCTTCTTCTACAGTGGGCTGGCAAGTCTCTAGTTTCTTTGGGTTTGCTTCAACCTTCTCCGAGGTCGACTCCTTACTCTCCACAGCGGGTGATGCTTCTTTCTTGGTCGGCCAGGGATTATACTTCATCAGGTTCTGGTGAAGATAAATACATTGTCCTCGGAAGCCTACAATCTGTGCCTCCTGATCCTCAACCTTGCCTGATAGCTTATCATTGGCCACCTCAAGTGATTTGTTCTTCTCCTTCAGCTTCTTTATGGTGTTCTCCAGCTGCTCAATCTTCTCATCTTTCTCCTGGAGTTGATACTTGGCATCATCCGTGGCATCCATCTCACTGCGCAGCATGTGCTCTAGGTTGAAAGCATAGGACTCCATGTCCTCTAACTGGATCTCAGTCCATGGTAAATCCTCACGACACCCTGGAGTCCTCAAGGCCCATCCATCGGAGTTGCATCTCCCAAACTAATGGATAGAGTTGTCCAACTCTGATATCTCCTAGACGTACATACTGCAGATGCGTGCTAATGCCTCCTCCATGGCCATCAAGACACCAATCTCCCAACCCGGGTACATCCTCGAGTATACCACTGTCTCTGTGGGTGTATCAATGGTTCGTCCTTCAATCCTAGTCTCGATCTCCCAGCGGACGATCTCTGGAACCATGCAGGGTATCACTCTACCCCGAAAAGTGGGAGGGGTCAAGTTTAGCATCCTAGAGAGGCAGGAAAGCTGATCGCTAAAGCACTCAGTGTCATCGTCAAAGGGAATCTTCAGCTTGGTGAACGCCATCTAAAATTTTGGAAGAAGAACAGTGTGAATAAATGAGTGTGTTAAGTCTTACGAGGAAATGAGACAAACAATATTTGTAAAGCAATAATTTTTTTAAGACATAACCTAAACGCAATGATACTCCTTTGATGTCATTCTAGGGTTTCCTAGTCTAGTCCAAACCTAGGGTCTCGATCCTATAGGCAACACTATGCTCTGATACCATTTTGTAATGCCCCACCTTTGGATTAAGGTGGAACACCTGTGTTAAGTGCTATTCCCTGGATCACTGATAGCAGCACAGTACAAAATATAGTGATCATTGCAATTGTATCAAATATTACATCAGAAAACAAACCTTACAGATTCACACCAGAAAACAAAGTGGCAAAGAGCCTCCATCTTCATCACGTGCCACATGCAGACATGTTGGAATGTAGTTTCGAGATCCTACTAAACGATCTTTATCTAAAAACCTGCACATTTGAATATGCAACCCCATGTATGGGGGTCAGTACAATGATGTACTGGCAAATGACACATATTTGGTGGCTATTGTGAAGAGCTATCTACATGATATTTGGCTGGTGGAGCTTGTGGCTGATTTGCTTAAATCAAATTTTATCCTATCATTTTCAAATCAAAACTTTTTAATTATTGAAGACTTTTAAGGTCAAGATAACCCCCAGGCGAAGACAACCACACACTTGCAAGGTATGTGGCCCTAAGTAGTTACTTAAGAAAACCAGAATAACCCTCACGTGAAAACCACCACACAAATCCTAGGTTGATAGCCAGGTGTGCAGCCCTGAGTAGTTACTCAACAAAACTAGGATAACCCTTAGGTGAAAACCACCACACAAGTCCTGGGTTGATAGCCAGGTGTGTAGCCCTGAATAGTCCATGTCCTGAGTGTTTCTAAACAATTTTATTTTATTTAGAAATGATGATGAGACTCTTCCATACATCCATGTCTAGGAACTCAAATTGTCCATAACCGGGGACACGGCTAATCGATTAGTTTTACACCCTGCAGGGGTTGTGCACTTTCACCTTAAGACTCATTTTACGCCCATACATAAAATGAGACATGACCTTTCAGAAGGAGCATTGAACCATCCGGATCTGACCGTGCCCAAAATACCACCCTCTATCAGTACCCATGGATGAACCCTCACAACATACTCAATCAAGACAGAGCCCATATTGTCATAAGGCTACACTGGAAGCTCACTAAGCAAGGAAGACATGGTAGTCTCTTTGTTCCTGGGCGGCCATCCACAAGTGTACCCCCAAGCAACGACAACTACACAAATCCTGGGTTGAAAGCCAGGTGTGTAGCCCTGGGTAGCCACTCAACATAAACCAAGCAATGCCATTTCCACCCAGGTGTTTCATTGGAGTTGTATTTTAATTTTCATAACAATTTGAAAACAAGGCATGGCATCATTTCCCATAGTAACTTTGCAATCCTAGCAAGTGGGGTTTAAGGGATAGCTACCACTACTAGGAGCTAAGCATTTCATAACCACTTTGAAAATTTCATAACATGCACAATATTGAAACCACTAATGCATATAATAAAATGGGTAGGGGAACATGTGTGTCAGTTGCCTTTTGAAGCTTAAATCCCTTTCTCTTCTCTCAACAAAATGTATGGCTCTCCAAACCAATCTATAATGTAGAGATACACAAAGTAAACACACCACACCAAAAGCAACAAATCAAGCAAGACAAGCAAATGAAAAGGACTGGTTTAACATTTGAAAGTTCTTATGATTTCTGTGATGAGAGAGATATGGCTAGAAGCTTGGCTTTCAAGATATGGGTTGAGAGTTTGGATGGCAAGGTTTAATGATTGGAAAGGAGTGATCCTCCAAGCTAACAATGTATTGATAAAATCTTATGCTTGGCATAAGCTTGGTTAGAGTTTAGAGATGCCTCATGAATAGATTCACATAAGTATAGAAAAGTGCAACTAGAACTTTACTGAATAAAGTGTGAGAATACTTACTAAAATAGTATAAGTTACACATAGGCTTAGGTATGTATCTGTGATATATTGATTTACTCAATTAACTCATTTGTAAATTGAGTGGTTCAATATAAGTTAATATGATTGAGTGAGTATGAGATTGGATTGGTATTGATGATATTGAGATTAATGGTGTGTGCATGGTCACAAGATTTTCTTGGTAGTAGGGATTAACTTGAAATAGGGTTTGATCCCCAAGATTTGGTCATGTAGATGTTTAAATTCTTCTTTGAAGAATTCAAACTAGTTTTAGTTAAGCTTCAAAGATGATGATGGATTTGAAGGATTTAAGATAATGTGTGATATGGGGTAGAATGTATCTACTCAAGTGGCAAAGGAAACCTAGTTGAGACATATTACCATCTACTCAAATAACTCAAGTGTAATTTTAATATGGTGAACCAGACCATGAAGCTTGATGTAGGAAGGATATTGGATCCAAGTGTTGTGTCTAAATGGATCTGGTGGATGGGTATGGTCATAAGATTCACTTTTGTAGAAGGGATCATATTGAAAAGACTTATAGAATTAATTCTATACTAGAAATACTCAAATTTTCATTATTGAATTTGAATTTTTGCAAGGGGTTTCAATAATTTTGGATAGTGATGCCAATGGGTTGGAGACAGTAACACAAAGCTACTGCAAGTGGTTTCACTCCAAAATAGTTTCTAGAAATCAAATGATGATCAAAATAGTGATTTGAGTAAATTTAATAGTAGCAAGTTTGAGCGCATTTCAAGTTTGAAAACTTTTGATTCTATAATGATCTACATGTTCCAAGGAATCCATAGACTACAAATTTGTAGCAATTGGATTTACAGAACAAAAGTTATGAATTTTATGGTGTTTATAAGTCATTTTGCTATTTTATTTTTCACTTCAAAACTTTGTACAGGAACACAGTGGTTTCTCTGCATAAATGTGTTCTACACATTGCAAGGATTCCAGGGATACCAAATTTGTAATTTTTTGCCAAGTATTTTATTTTGTATTGATTTTACAAGTTGCAGGAAAAATCTGGAATTTGAAAATTTGAATTCAAACGAGTTTGACTCATTTGACTGGGGCTGACGAGGGGCAGGTGACATGGCTGCACGGTACTGGCCAGTACCAATTCGGTATAGGAGATCTAATCTCGTCCATGGGATCTCGATCCGATGGACAATAAAGAAAGGAAGGAGAGAAAGCTCACTGGCGAGACGAAGTCCGGCGAGGTGGTACTGGTGATCAACGTCGGTGGGTTCCCGTTGATCTACGATGGCAAGGAGGACGTGGACGGTGCGCGGAAGAGGACGGCAAGCTCGTACGTGTGAACAGCAGCGTCGGATTCTTCCTGTGGCGAGGCAGGAGAGCGGCTGGAGACAATGGCGGGCTCGGGGGTGGGTGCTGCGGTCGTTACTCTGCACGAAGACATCGAGGTGAGTAACTGGGAAGGAGCGCACAGGAGAGGGAAGGAGAGGGAGACCAGAGAGAAGACCTGGGGCTCCCTGTACTTGACAGTTTTGTCGTCGGTGGCCGGGATTGAAGCGGATCTCCGGCGTGAAATTTTGGTAGTCCGGCGACGATTTGAGCAGGGGGGAAAAGAGTGAGACAGGAGAGGAGGAGTAGGGGAAAAGAGGAGAGTGGCGCTGGGTTGCTGGGGGGCTCGAGCTAGTGGGGAGAGGGGCGGGATTCATGGTGACGTTACCAGTGAGAAGAAACGGCTGGGGTTGAAGGTGAATCTGACCCGTGGGTCCCGCATGTCATGGGGGAGGGGGAAAACGGTTCGGTTTTGATCTTGCTGGGCCATGGGCCGTTGCGGGGCTGGGCTGCCTTGGTCCAATTCCCTTTCTCCTTTTTTTTCTTTCTTTTATTCTTTTCTGTTTCTCCTTTTCTTTTATAACTTTTGCATAACAAATTCAAAACCAGTCAACCCAATGTCGAATTTTTTTCTAAAATTCAAACAAACAGTACAAAACAATAAGAATCATGTTTATCCAAAATAAACAAGACTCTCAATAAAGCATTATTAATTTAACAAAAGAGCTTTACTTGCATATAGCAAATCTAGTATTAGGGTTTTAAAATAATTCCATAAAATCAGGGATGATACTTTATAAAGTAATATTTTGAAATTCATTTTCAAATACATTTTTAATAATGAAACTTTTGAATCCTTTTGAGAATTATTTCCTTAGCAAAATGCTTGCGTAGAAATTGTATGAAGGCAAAATAACAACTTGAGATTTCTATTTCCTCAAAGAGTTCTTCAAGTACTAATAGAAAATTTGAAATGGTTTTTCTAACTGACATTTGAATATGGGGTATTTATAAGAAACTCTTTTATAAAATGGAAACCTTGGAATTGAAATAGTTTGATTTTGAAGGTTTAATAAAACCTTAGGATAAATCATTTAATTATACCCAAAAAAATTAATTCCCTGTGATTTTTCAATCAATGCAAATAAAATAATTTTGTTCATCCAAAATTTGACAAAAACTTGGGATGTTACACTTTCTTTCAGTGCGACCAATACTGGTGGTGTGGAAAGCACTTTTTTTAGCTGCACAAATGCTGCATCTGCCTCTTCTGTCCACTCGAATTTGTTGTCTGACTTTTTCATCAGTGCATAAAAAGGGAGGGTTTTTTCTCCTAATCATGCGACGAATTGACTTAATGCCGCTACGGGTCCTGCGAGTGTCCCCACGTCGTGTAGCTTTGCTGGTTTCCCCATTGTTAATATTGCCTGGATTTTCTTTGGATTTGCCTCTATTCCTCTTGCTGATACCAGGAATCCCAGAAGTTGCCATGTGGAGACGCCAAAAGAAAATTTTGTCGGGTTTAGCTTGAGCTTGTACCTATTGAGGTTGTCGAAGGTTTCCTGTAGATCGCTGATGACAGATTCCTCCTTTCTTGTAGTGATAACTACATCGTTGATGTAGACTTAAATGTTGTGGCCTATTTGACTACCAAGGCAATTTTGCATCATTCATTGATAGGTTGCTCCTGTATTTTTTAGGCCAAAATGCATGACCTGATAGCAAAAGACGCCATGTGGTGTGATGAAAGCTGTTTTTTCTTCGTCTTCTTTCTTTAATTTTATCTGGTTGTAGTCGGAGTATGCGTCTAGAAAGGAAATCCTTGCGCACCCCGCTGTTGAGTCAATTATTTGATCAATGTGAGGTAGCGGAAAGGGATCCTTAGGGCAATGCTTGTTGAGAGATGTGTAGTGGACACATACTCTTTGTACGTCCGTATTTTTCTTGGGGATAATTACTGGATTGGATACCCAAGTTGATGCTTTGATTTATCTGATGAAGCTTGCATTTTCTAGCCTATGTAGCTCATCTGCTATTGCTTTTCTTTTGGGTTCATCGAACCGTCATAGAGGTTGTTTGACTAGCTTTGCTTTTGGATCCACATTTAGTGCATGCTCGACGAGTTCCCTGGGAACCCCTAGCATGTCTGAAGGATACTAGGCAAAGATTTCACAGTGCTCACGGAGGAACTCAACGAGCGTGCTTTCCTATGTGGGGTCCAAGTTTACCGCTATTGAAGTGGTTTTGTTTGGTAGGGTGAACCTGAATTTTCTTGGAATCTTGTGTTGCATCGAAAGCCTGGTCTGGCTGGGATCGACCGACATCGGGTAGTACATTATGATCGGTTTCGCCTTTGAGTCTTGCATATTTGGCTATCATGCTGAAGGTTTGCGCCATCCTATTGAATTCCTTGTCGCATGTATTGGATACTTTGAAGCTTCCTTGTACTGTAATGACCCCTTTGGGTCCTGGAATTTTGAGTGCTAGGTATGCATAGTGAGGAACTACCATGAACTTTGCAAATGTTGGTTGTCCCAGGATTGCATAGTACTATGAGGGCCAGTCCATCACTTCGAATTCTAGCTTCTCTCTGCAGAAGTTGCCATTGTTGCCAAAACAAACGTCGAGTTTGATTTTCCCGAGGGGGTGATTTGTGCTTCCTGGTACTATTCCATGGAAAGAGCAATCTGTTTTCTTCAACCATTCCAGCGAGATGCTCATTGCCTTTAGAGTCCTTGCGTATATCAGGATTATTCTACTACCTGCATCCATAAATACTCGTCCAGTGTCGTATCCTCCTATTTGCACCTTCAATACCATTGGTGCATGTCCTGGCCTAGGTACTTTCCTTGGGTGGTCTGCTCTACTGAACCTAATTGGCTGGTCGGACCACCGCAGATATTCTGTAGTGGCTGGTGGTGATGGTATTGCTAAGTTTACTTGCCTTGATATACTCTTCTGCTCTTTTTTGGACTTTGGGACATGCTGGATCATTGTGGATATGTACACCTTTGACTCTAGATGTCTTGCATTATTTTGCACTTGATATCCTTGACTCGTGGTTGTACTTCCTCGATGTGCTCCTTGATTTAACTCCAAATCGTCTTGTAACCTTATGAATGTTCTGCAATCTTTCATCAGGTGGTTGGAAACGCTCTTCCCATCTAAGTACGTGTAGTGGATGCGGCAAGGTCCATGAAGCATGTCTTCCGCTGATGGGCCAGAATATTTCGGCTTTTCTCGTCCGCGCGCGACTATTTTTGTCTTGGTACTCCCTGCTCTCGTCGCCTTCCTCGTCCCTTCTTTCGTTTCCTATGGCTATTTGGTTGCGTCTTGTGCGGATATCTTCATTGCGAGACCGGTGCCTTTGCCTACTTGTCTGTCCACTTCTGGTGAATGCGCCCTTTTGTTGTTGTAAGCGTCTTATCCGTCGAGATACGAACGGCAAAGGCCGTTTAGGCCTTGCTCTCCCTAATTCTTCCACGAGATCCGAACGGCAAAGGCCAGCCGAGAAAGCATCTACTGCCCGCTCGTCAGAGACGTCTTCTGTGAATTTTTTTATTATACTCCATCACTGTATGTATGAACATAGAGTTTCGCCCTTTCTCTGCATGCAGGATTTGATCTCTTCTAGTGATGTTGGGCATTTGTACGTCGAACGGAAGTTTCTTGCAAATTTGTTTTCTAGTTCTCCCCAACTTCTGATGGATTTGATGGGTAAAGTGCTTAACCAAGACTGTGCTACGCTGGTGAGGTGTAATTGCAAACTTTGCATCGGCGTTGCTCTTGTTCCTCCGAGTATTTGTACTGCTTGAAGGTAGTCTGATAACCACAGTCGAGGTTCTTGCGACCTATCATACTTTTGCTGATCGTGCGGTAATTTAAATCCTTTGGGTACTCGTGTCCTGCGAACCCTTCGGGTAAAGCATAACGCGCACATCTCCTTTTCGTCGTCCTCGTAATTTTCTTCCTTCCACGCATAGCATGCTTTGTTCACCCTTGCTTGTGCTATAATATTCCTTGCATCCTCCCTGCGTGCCTTGCACTTTTCGTCACCCGATGAGTCACTTGCTTGGCTTTGCGAGGATTAACACTTTATGCTTTTCTTTCCCTTATCCTCGTAACATGTCGACTTCTTCTCTGGAGAATGTTTCCTTAACATGTCTTCTACTAACCCAAGACTTTTTATTGCTACTTGATGCATGTGCTACCGTGGATCTCCGGGTTCCAGTTGTGTAGTTAGTAGATACGCCTGTGCTGCTACTAGTGCTGCTTCTGGTGTTTCTTGCGCAAAATCCTCCTCTTTGTCCAATGGCTATGCGCTTATGCTTCTCACACAGTTCTCTTCCCTTGCTCTCGCTGTTATCCTTCTATTGTGCTTTGGCTCTCGATGTCTCTCTCTGCTGTAGTCCGATGCTCTATTGTTTTCTTGACTTCTCCTAAACTCGTCTTTTTCCTCTCGTAGCTTCTTTTTATGCTGATGCAGGGCATACTGATACCCCATCAAGACTTCTCTTCTTGAATTGGCGGGTACTTCCGTACCGTGATTGATAGCTGACATAATGACTCTCCACTCTCCGGTGAAGACGTGGATTTTCTCCTTTGCCTTTTTGCTATTGCTCCTTAGTTTGTTGACTTGTGCGTGGGTTGCTGCATTGTCTGTGTCGTCATTTTCTTCTGCTGCTTCAGTGATGATGACGCATAGTTGGTGTATATTGCTGGAGATGGCATCGCTTCGGGTGGTGAAGTCCTTTTGACTAAGATATGTTTGATCCGTTGTTCCTCCTAAGTCAAGGTATCCCATGGTTTTGTTGAGTTCTTCGATTTTTCCTTCTAAATTTTCCATGGTTGCAAAGCTAACCGGCGAGTTTACCTCACTGGAATAGCCCACCGATGATTTTGACATTGCGACTATCTTGGTTTCTCTTGCCGATGGATCCAGTTTCATTGGATCTGAAAGGCGAATCAAACCCAAAGATCCGACGTGAAAGTTCAGGATTCCGATTGTCAGTTCCATCTCCTGGCTTCCGTCGATTTCTGGATTGCTATTTGCTAGAAGTGAAAAAGCCGTCGAGTTCATGATTCCAACGCCCCAATCCCCACGGTCGGTGCCAATTGACGAGTATTAACTCGACAAATGTCTAAGATGAAGGACTTAGGATCGGGGGAATAGGGCGTCGGATGAACTCGAAGGTAAAGGTTAGTCAAACAAGGCGTGTATTGAGAGTAAACGTGGTGGTGAATTTGGCTTAATCTCAATCTGTTCCTGGCCGGCCTCTCCTGGCCCCTATATATAGGTGACCAGGTCTCAAGGAACCGGTCGGGTTCAATACATATTATAGTGTCTGTATACGACATTGACTCGTATTTCGACTATGACTAGACTTGGGGCCTAACTTAACGGGCTCCAGGGGTACACAAATAACGGGCTCTATTAGCTATACCCTTGGTCAGAATGACTATGACTATGAATGTGACTTGAGTAAAGAAAGTGATCGACAATTGAGGGTTGCATCCCAAACTTACTTATCGAACCAAATGTTTTCTTACCTCTTAATGAATACTCTTGGAAAAGAAAACTAGGCTTTGTGCAAATAAACATAGAGCTATAGGCCACTATATGATCCATGCATGTCCCTTTTCATGTTTTTATAAAATGATTTGAGAGTTCATTCAATGTTTTCATGACTCTATCCCTAGCTATTAACTTGCCAAGACTTGAAGGAGAAAGATCAAGAAGGAAGGACTCTCGGACGACTTTTGGAATTAGGCTTGTTTCCCACTATTGGATTTTCATGTGTGATGGAAGCTTGACAATATGGAATTGAGGTGTTATTCCATAGCATATTGATGTAATGTAAGGTTTGGTATGTATGACCACATGTGTAATCCCTTTTATCTAGAATTAATGATTGTGACTGTGATATCAACTACGTTTTGTGAATCACAACTAGATCCTGGAGTTGTGGTGTATTGCATAATGGGCATTTAAAATTGTAATTTCTGGGTGTTATTGTACTATACGTTCCTGAGGGCTTTGGATGACTTAACTATGGTTTCTGTATGGTCCGTTTACATCGGGCCACACACACCAAATCCCGTGCAGACAGTGCCGGTCCATTTGGGTAGGGGGTGCGCCCAGCGGGGCAACCTATTTTTTAGCCCGCGTCCATAAAGTGGCCAGTTTACTCTCATTTGCTTATACTTTAGGAATAAAAATAGATTACAACAAAAAAAACTTAAATTAGTGCAAGATATATTAAAAATAGTTTGCAAATAAATATTTCAACACATAATTAACTAAAATCTAAATAAGTTCAAATGGGATTGTTTCCAGGGTTGGTGACGGGTTGTTCCCCGCATGAATCCAAATATGGTTCATGAAATCTGCATGTAGGGCGAGGTGGGTGATACGTCTCAGACGTATCTATAATTTTTGATGCTCCATGCTTGTTTTTACACCATTTGCTTAGTGTTTCGTTACACTTCGTGGCACTTTTATGCATTTTACGGAACTAACCTATTAACAAGTGGCCACAGTGCCAGTTCCCTATTTTCTGCTGTTTTGCGTTTCAGAAAAGTTACACAGGAAATATTCTCGAAATTGGACAAAACCAAAGCCAGTCGCCTAGAATTTCACCGAAGCTTCCAGAGAACCAAAGAGGAGACGAAGTGGGGCCACGAGGGCCCCAGACAAGAGGGCGGCGCGGCCAGGGGCTGGGCCGCACCCCCTATGTGTGAGGGAGCCTCAGTCCACTCCTGACGATGCCCATTCGCCTATAAAGACCCCCCGATGGGACAAACCTAAAGACCCGATCACTTTTCCAGAACACATCGCGATCCATCGCCACCGTCGACCCGAAGATCGGGAGGGTCCAGAAGCTCTTCCCGGCACCCTGCCAGAGAGGGGAATCACCACCGGAGGTCTTCTTCATTGCCATGCTTGCCTTCGGAGCGATAAGTGAGTAGTCTACCTTGGACTATGGGTCCATAGCAGTAGCTAGATGGTTGTCTTCTCCACCATGTGCTTCATGTTTAGATCTCATGAGCTGCTTTACATGATTGAGATCACCGTTATGTAATTCTACATGTTATGTTTGTTGGGATCCAATGAATATTGGTGTTATGATTGAGTTGAAGTACTGAATTATATCTTTTGTTATCTCTATGTTGTTTATGATCTTGCATGCTCTCCGTTGTTAGTAGCTATCTTGGCCGAGTAGTTGCTAGTGACTCTAAGAGGGGGTATTTATGCTCAATAGTGGGTTCATGCCTCTATTTAATCTGGGGGAGTGACAGAAACCTCTAAGGTTGTAGATATGCTATTGCTACAAGTAGCAATAGTAAAGAATCTTTAGAACCTAATGAACAAATGACTGTTAAACCTGCAGTAGCAATAGTAAAGGATCTTGTTTCTTAAAATATAGAAGATGGACACATTATCTTTTGTGAAGATGCTTCTAATATTGTTTCACATCCTAGTAGATCTAGGAAAACTAGTGTTCATGTGCTTTCTGTCAAGATAAGTGATCATTGCTATTATGGTTTATGCGATATTAGTGCAAGTTCGAGTGCTATTCCTTATGAGCTTTACAGAGAAATCATGCATGAAATTGGTTCTTGTGATCTTGAATAAATTGATGTGGTTATTCAGCTTGCTAATAGAGAAACTATCTCTCCAATTGATATTGTTAGAGATATGGAAGTTCTATGCGGTAAGACTAAATATCCTGCTGATTTTCTAGTACTTGGTTCAGCTGCTAGTAAAACTTGTCCTATTATTTTTGGTACATTTTTCTTGAACACTTGTGGCGCCATTATAGATTGTAAAAAGGAGAAAATTTTGATTAAATTTGATGGAGAATCTTATGAGTTTAATTTTTTCAAGTTTACCAAACCTCCTTATGAAACTGAATTGCCTAATGAAGATTTCAGAGTTGAACAACTTGCCTCTAATGCTCTTGCTCCTAACAATGCTTTGCAGCAATACATGGAGGACCACAAGAGTGAGATCTTTATGGAAGAAAGAAATGAGATTGACGATATTCTTCTTTGTCAACTGATGGCGCGGTGATGATGGTGTGAAAGCTTCTTCTTTAATACACGGCAACAGCGACAGAAAACTTCTAGAACCAAGTTGACGTGGGAATGTGTAGTAAATGACCGGCCAGTTGGAAAACCCCAAGAGAAGGTTTTGATGGAGATAGCAGCAAGTTTTCCCTCAGTTATGAAACCAAGGTTATCAATCCAGTAGGAGGACGAATACGACTGAAGGTGATGCCCACTAGCTTCACGACAGCTCCGAACAATTTATAGGGCGTCTTGTCCAAGCTTTGCTTTGTGAGCGGCAACATGGAACCTGCACACAACACAACCAAATACTTTGTTCCCAACTTACGATGAGGTTGTCAATCTCACCGGTTTGCTTGAAACAAAGGGTATGAGCGTATCGAGTGGAAAGTGATGATAGTATGCGAGTAAAGTAAACAGTGCGAGTAAAGTAAACAAGTGATAGCAATGTAAAGGAAATAGGACCAGGGTCCACAGTTCACTAGTGGTGTCTCTCCATAAGATAAAATAATACATGCTGGGTAAACAAATTACAGTTGGGCAATTGATAGAATAAAGACAACGTGCATGTCGAGAGGATCACTATGAGATTTACTCTGGGCATTACAACAAGATACATAGACCGCCATCCAACTGAATCTATGACTAATAATCCACTTGTGGCGAATCAATCCGAAAACTCCACAAGTATTAAGTTGCGAACAACAGATAATTGCATTAAGCAAAGTGTGTAATGTAAACAAAGCATATGCCCTTGAGCATATGAATGTTGTTTTCCCCCTAGTAGCAACAGCACATCAACAACCTTAGAAGTTTCTGTCACTCCCCCAGATTAAATAGAGGCATGAACCCACTATCGAGCATAAATACCCCCTCTTGGAGTCACTAGCAACTACTCGGCCAAGATAGCTACTAACAACGGAGGGCATGCAAGATCATAAACAACATAGAGATAACATAAGATAATATTCAGCACTTCAACTCAATCATAACACCAATATTCATTGGATCCCAACAAACACAACATGTAGAATTACATAACTGTGATCTCGATCATGTAAGGCAGCTCACGAGATGTAAACATGAATCACATGGTGGAGAAGACAACCATCTAGCTACTGCTATGGACCCATAGTCCAAGGTAGACTACTCACTCATCGCGCTGGAGGCAAGCATGGTGATGAAGAAGACCCTCGGTGGCGATTCCCCTCTCCGGCAGGGTGCCGGGAAGAGCTTCTGGACCCTCCCGATCTTCGGGTCAACGGCGGCGGCAGATCAAGATTTGTTCTGGAAAAGTGATCGGGTATTTAGGTTTTTCCCGTCGGGGGGTCCTTATAGGCGAAGAGGCGGCATCAGAAGTGGACCAGGGGGCCCACACCACCAGGGGGCGTGGGCCAGCCCTAGGCCACGCCGCCCTATGGTGTGGCCACCCTCTGGTCTGGCTCCATCTCCTATTCGGTGTTCTGGAAGCTCCGTGAAATATCTGGACGACTAGCTTTGGATCGTCCGATTCCGAGAATATTTCCTGTGTAACTTTTCTGAAACACAAAAATAGCAAAAAACAGGGAACTGGCACTGTGGCATCTCGTTAATAGGTTAGTTCCGGAAAATGCATAAAAGTGCCACGAAGTGTAACGAAATACTAAACAAATGGTGTAAAAAAAGCATGGAGCATCAAAAATTATAGATACGTTGGAGACGTATCAGCATCCCCAAGCTTAACTCATGCTCGTTCTCGAGTAGGTAAGTGATAACAAAAGAAATAATTTTTGAGGTGACATGCACCTACACAATCTTGATCATATATGTAAGCGTTGTGAGCTGGGATCAAAAGAACTTAAAACATGGGCATGAAAGATATAATCTTGATAGAAGAAACTTAGCAACCATGTTATAACATGAAAATGAACACAAACAAAAGATCATGAAAATGAAACAGTGAAAGTCAAACGTGTGTTCAAATCATAAGGAAAAACATACAAATGGTTTTCAGCTTGTCCCTCATGGAGTAGCAAAACATAAATGCATAGGACACCTTCAAGTTTAAGAGGGCGACTAGATACAAGTTATTTAAGAACAAGATAAACCAATAATATGAATCAATCAATGAAAACTTTGGGACAATGCACATTATACTCAGAATGACAACTATGCTCTCTTAACGGTGCATAAAGATAGAAGGTGGAGACTCAACATAAAAGTAAAAGAAAGGCCCTTCGCGGAGGGAAGTAGTGATTGCAAGTTTTATAAACCTTCAAAAATTATGGTACTTACCGGCTTTTAGCTCTCATTGCCCCCATCATAAGCATCTTGAATGGTTAAAGTTAATGCGAGTACACTTATGCTGCATATGCTTGACAAATCATAAGTTGAAAACCTCGTGTCCCGTGAAATACGAATACCCAAACCTCATGCTACTTTACTTAGAGTCTCAAGCAAGCTCTTGTCATTGTAAGTATACACATATCATCGAGAACCACTAACGGGGTACCTCCGTGCCCGATGACATGGAACAAGCCCACATCAAAATGACAGGACAAACAGACAATGAACACCTCGGCGTCTCTTTTATTTACCATTGGTATAGCTTTTTATTGTGAGATGCGTCGTCGAATGTTCACTATGGGCATGCTGTAAATTTCCACCATGAATTATGCATATCTTAGATTAGCGGCCTAGGCATTTCTCTAACACGTATACAAACTCCATGATCCCGCAAGATTCTCAATTCATTTCACACCGCGAGTATCCATAAACAAACGATCACGATATCAACTCAAATGAAAGATAGTGCAATGTTGAAAGCTTGCCCCATGACGGCATGGCTGGGCTAATTCCCAACTTACAACTTGCAAGCATAACAACTAAACATAAGAGACCACAATGTCAAAATTTTAAAGCGAGAAAAGTAAAGTATGCCATCCGGTTCGTGAGAGCTTTACTGACCAATTTTCGCATAACACCAAAAATAGTTTAATTTGAAGGATAGATAAAAACAAGTCAAATGTACTTTGGAATAGCAATTTGCTAATAGGTATGTATGGTGGAAACTTTGGAACAACTTGGTTTTTAGGAGTTGGATGCATGAGTAGAGCTCATACTCAGTACAAAATGAGGGCTAGGAAAAGACTGGGAGCGACCAACTAAGAGAGCAATAACGGCCATAATCATGCATAGCGACAAAGCGACATTAAAAGAAGCATAAGATGGCATCAAAAGTCAAAAACTAAATGATCATAGAGGCAATGGCGACTTTGTATGAGTCAACCATGTGTGAGCATGCGCCAAGTCAACCCAAATAAAGCATCAAAGGAGAAAACCAAAATAATGCTTCCAAATAATTAAATCAACGCATGATTTTTTCAAAGACTCATTAAGCAATCTCAGTCATTTGAGACAAGTCATACTACAGAAAAACCACTAAGCATACTATCAAAAAGATATCAAGCACGACATGCAAAAGCCTAGGCCGCAGTCTACACAAGCTCCTTCTTGTACCACTTTTTTGCATAAAGCTTTTTCTCTTTTCCAACACCATTCGAACTTTTTATAACCAACTCTTTTGATGAAAACCAACATGGACCAGAGGTCAAAACACACCTTGATGAAAAGATATAACAAGATCTGAACACAAATCAAGGCGAAAATCGAAAGCTAAACACAGTTCTAGAAAAAGAGAACACTCGTTGAAATTAGAAGAATGAAAAACGGAGTGTTCTTGGCAAATGAAAAGCAAGGCAACTTCTCCAAAAGGAATTTGTTGGGGTCCAATAATTTATTGCAGCAAACAAAACTAAACAAAACTAAAAACTAAAAATAACTGATGCTCCAAGAAAAACACATAATGCATGAGGCAATAAAAATATAGTGCGTTGAGAGGTGACCTAGTTGAGACATATTACCATCTACTCAAATAACTCAAGTGTAATTTGAATATGGTGAACCAGACCATGAAGCTTGATGTAGGAAGGATATTGGATCCAAGTGTTGTGTCTAAATGGATCTGGTGGATGGGTATGGTCATAAGATTCACTTTTGTAGAAGGGATCATATTGAAAAGAATTATAGAATTAATTCTATACTAGAAATACTCAAATTCTCATTATTGAATTTGAATTTTTGCAAGGGGTTTCAATAATTTTGGATAGTGATGCCAATGGGTTGGCGATAGTAACACAAAGCTACTGCAAGTGGTTTCACTCCAAAATATTTTTTACAAATCAAATGATAATCAAAATAGTGATTTGAGTAAATTTAACAGCAGCAAGTTTGAGAACGTTTCAAGTTTGAAAACTTTTGATTCTATAATGATCTACATGTTCCAAGGAATCCATAGACTACAAATTTGTAGCAATTGGATCTACAGAACAAAAGTTATGAATTTTATGGTGTTTATAACTCATTTTTCTATTTTATTTTTCACTTCAAAACTTTCTACAGGAACACTATGGTTTGTCTGCATAAATGTGTTCTACACATTGCAAGGATTCCAGGGATACCAAATTTGTAATTTTTGGCCAAGTATTTTATTTTGTATTGATTTTACAAGTTGCAGTAGAAATCTGGAATTTGAAAATTTGAATTCAAACGAGTTTTACTCATTTGACTGGGGCTGACGAGGGGCAGGTGACGTGGCTGCACGGTACTGGCCGGTACCGATTCGGTATAGGAGATCTAATCTTGGCTGTGGGACCTCAATCCGATGGATAGGAAAGAAAGGAAGGAGAGAAAGCTCACCGGCGAGACGAAGTCCGGCGAGGCGGGTACTGGTGATCAACGTCGGTGGGTTCCCGTTGATCTGCGATGACAAGGAGGATGTGGACGGTGTGCGGAAGAGGACGGCGAGCTCGTACATGTGAATGGCGGCATCGGATTCTTCCTGTGGTGAGGCAGGAGAGCGGCTGGAGACAACGGCGGGCTCGGGGGTGGGTGTTGCGGTCGTTACTCCGCACGAAGACGTCGAGGTGAGGAACTGGGAAGGAGCGCATGGGAGAGGGAAGGAGAGGGAGACCAGAGAGAAGACCTGGGGCTCCCTGTACTCGACAGTTTCATTGTCGGCGGCCGGGATTGAAGCGGATCTCCGGCGTGAAATTTCGGTAGTCCGGTGGCGATTTGAGCGGGGGAAAAGAGCGAGAGAGGAGAGGAGGAGTAGGGGAAAAGAGGAGAGTGGCACTGGGTCGCTGGGGGGCTCGAGGTAGTGGGGAGAGGGGCGGGATTCATGGCGACATTACCAGTGAGAAGAAACGGCTGGGGTTGAAAGTGAATCTGACCCGTGGGTCCCGCATGTCAGGGAGAAGGGGGAAAACAGTTCGGTTTTGATCTTGCTGGGCCATGGGCCGTCGCGGGGCTGGGCTGCCTCGGTCCAGTTCCCTTTCTCCTTTTTTTCTTCTTTCTTTTATTCTTTTCTGTTTCTCCTTTTCTTTTATAACTTTTGCATAACAAATTCAAAACCAGTCAACCCAATGTCTAATTTTTTTCTAAAATTCAAACAAACAATACAAAACAATAAGAATCATGTTTATCCAAAATAAACAAGACTCTCAATAAAGCTTTATTAATTTAACAAAAGAGCTTTACTTGCATATAGCAAATCTAGTATTAGGGTTTTAAAATAATTCCATAAAATCAGGGATGATACTTTATAAAGTAATATTTTGAAATTCATTTTCAAATACATTTTTAATAATGAAACTTTTGAATCCTTTAGAGAAATATTTCCTTAGCAAAATGCTTGCATAGAAATTGTATGAAGGCAAAATAGCAACTTGAGATTTCTATTTCCTCAAAGAGTTCTTCAAGGACTAATAGAAAATTTGAAATGGTTTTTCTAACTGACATTTGAATATGGGGTATTTATAAGAAACTCTTTTATAAAATGGAAACCTTGGAATTGAAATAGTTTGATTTTGAAGGTTTAATAAAACCTTAGGGTAAAGCATTTAATTATACCCAAAAAAATTTAATTCCCTGTGATTTTCAATCAATGCAAATAAAATAATTTTTTTTCCATCCAAATTTTGACAAAAACTTGGGATGTTACAGACTACCACCCTTAAAAGAAATCTCATCCCCGAGATTTGAAGAGGCTAGAAAGGTAGAAGGGTTTGGGGTACTTAGGTGGCTACCACCCATAAAAGAAACTTTTGTAGGTGGTTTTAAGTCTTTGATTCAAAGTAAGCACACCTGGAATTTGTCTTGGCACTGGGTCATCATTTGAATCCATAGTAAGCTTATGTCTTCATTTTCCAATAGTTGGTTATCTATTCACAAACTTGGGTTTCTAGAATTTCTCAATGAGACTTGAGCATCATGTTGCTCAATCGTGGAGCTTCTATCTAGCAGGGTAGTTTGTTGAACTACTTCGGACATTGAAGGGTCACTCTTTGGGTCAATCAGAGGACCTTGTTAAAGTGATCTCTTGTCTTCACTTCATCTTCTTCACTAACATTCTTGGAGGTCCTTTATCTTATGGTTACTTCCTTGGTGAGCACTTTTGGGGTCAAACAGAGTTCTCCAGGTTGGTAGGACTCTTTCCATCACGTGTCTTCTTCAACGGTAAGCTTGTGATTCATACTCACCGAAAATCCTATGTTTTGGCCACACTGGCTCACTATAAGCAGTGTAACATATTATCCTCCTAGGGTTAAGGTTTATCAATGTCGTCTCTCATGTAGGTATGTCTCTCTAGGTGTGTAAAGCCAACATTATGAGAGCGAATAATAAGAGTAGTAGGAATGGTGATCAATCCATCCTGCACCCAAATCATTACTTCATACATGGTTTGCAAACCTCGTATTCTAACTCTTGGTCAACCTCACTTGTTTTTGACAAAATTTTCTTGAAAAGAGAACCTGTGTTCTAAATCTAATTTTTTTTTAAAACAAATCTATCGTTCCTTAGCTAGGGTTTTTCGTAAACTCTGTCGTATGGTATTAACTCTTGAGTTTTATGTCCTTTGGCTTGTCATCTCAGTGGAAAGGTAAAATCCATTCAACGAGGTGGTCCTTATCTCTTACAAGTCCTTACAATATTTATTACAAGGCAATAGTTGCATTCAAATTCTTCCAAGTTGGCTACACCTTGTTATGTCTTCTCCTTGTATTGGCGGCATCCTTCAGTCATCCTAGTTCACTGAGGTCTTGAAGTACTTTCCTCTGTGCATTGATACAAATAGTGTCCTTGTTGCTTGCATGTGTAACAAGTGATATGGTTGAGGTTCCTCTTCATGCTACCTGGACTATTTGCTTTGTTGTCCTTTTCTAGACATTTGTTTGCATAATGTCCTAACTCCTTGCAATTGAAACACATTACCTTGCTGTTGTCCTTCTTCTTTGGAGGTCTCTCTAAGGCTAGAAGATCTCTTACTTCATTTTCTTCATATTCTACTACCGTGGTGGGACACCTTTTTCTTTTCTTCAAGCAATCTCTAGATGAATGTCCTTCTTCTTCACAGGAAAAGCAATACTTGGTGGTAAGGTTGTGTGTTGTCCCCATGATTTTATCTTCCACCTTCATCTTTGGTCTTCCATCTTCAGGGGGTCTTTCCTAGCAGTTGGCTCATTCCATCCTTGGCTGGTTGATTCATTCGTTGCACCGTGGAATAAAACTTACATTCAGCAGGAACATGATTGATTCCTTCACATAGGAAACAAGTAACTTGGGTCATGGGACATTCTCCAACTGGGTGACTTGTAACACAGTAGGGACATTGTTCATGACATTCCTTAGATGTGTGTCCTTTTTCTCCACATCTCTTGCAAGCTCGCAGAGTCATCTCAACATCATCTCTTGGTTCCTTGCCATCATGATCCTTTCGTGGCTGGTTATTATTGGTACTATCCATAATTTGGGACATCATTTGTATTATTTGAGTATGATTATCTAGTACTTGTCGCATTCCTGGAGGTATCTCGTTGCTGTCGCGGTTGACCATATTCTGAGTTAACACTCTCATCATTTCAGTATGCTCTTCAACCATCTGTTGCATTGCTGTCTCCATCTGAGGGTGCATCTGTTTGGGGTTTAGAATAGGTTTAGGTCTTAGCATAGTTGAGAACTAGATAGAAGGGATCTAAAGATAATTCCTACCCAAACACAGCAGATCAAGAGAATTCATCTTATGACAAAGTCTTAACAGTCATTTCTACCATGCAACAACTATTTCAAAGCATAGATCAACACACCAAATAAGGTCTTCAAACACAATCAAGTCATACTACACGTTTTTGGAAAGCAAGGAACTAGCAGAGTCATACCACTAATTGGCATGACTAAACCATTACACGATCGTCGATTTATTACATGATATGGTGGTCTTACTACTTGAACTGCGCAAGATATACCTTGGTGTTTCCTGTCTTGCGATGCTTCACCTCAAGGCTAGGTGGCGCCTCATGGTCCTTCTCCATAGAACCTTCTTCTACAGTGGGCTGGCAAGTCTCTAGTTTCTTTGGGTTTGCTTCAACCTTCTCCGAGGTCGACTCCTTACTCTCCACAGCGGGTGATGCTTCTTTCTTGGTCGGCCAGGGATTATACTTCATCAGGTTCTGGTGAAGATAAATACATTGTCCTCGGAAGCCTACAATCTGTGCCTCCTGATCCTCAACCTTGCCTGATAGCTTATCATTGGCCACCTCAAGTGATTTGTTCTTCTCCTTCAGCTTCTTTATGGTGTTCTCCAGCTGCTCAATCTTCTCATCTTTCTCCTGGAGTTGATACTTGGCATCATCCGTGGCATCCATCTCACTGCGCAGCATGTGCTCTAGGTTGAAAGCATAGGACTCCATGTCCTCTAACTGGATCTCAGTCCATGGTAAATCCTCACGACACCCTGGAGTCCTCAAGGCCCATCCATCGGAGTTGCATCTCCCAAACTAATGGATAGAGTTGTCCAACTCTGATATCTCCTAGACGTACATACTGCAGATGCGTGCTAATGCCTCCTCCATGGCCATCAAGACACCAATCTCCCAACCCGGGTACATCCTCGAGTATACCACTGTCTCTGTGGGTGTATCAATGGTTCGTCCTTCAATCCTAGTCTCGATCTCCCAGCGGACGATCTCTGGAACCATGCAGGGTATCACTCTACCCCGAAAAGTGGGAGGGGTCAAGTTTAGCATCCTAGAGAGGCAGGAAAGCTGATCGCTAAAGCACTCAGTGTCATCGTCAAAGGGAATCTTCAGCTTGGTGAACGCCATCTAAAATTTTGGAAGAAGAACAGTGTGAATAAATGAGTGTGTTAAGTCTTACGAGGAAATGAGACAAACAATATTTGTAAAGCAATAATTTTTTTAAGACATAACCTAAACGCAATGATACTCCTTTGATGTCATTCTAGGGTTTCCTAGTCTAGTCCAAACCTAGGGTCTCGATCCTATAGGCAACACTATGCTCTGATACCATTTTGTAATGCCCCACCTTTGGATTAAGGTGGAACACCTGTGTTAAGTGCTATTCCCTGGATCACTGATAGCAGCACAGTACAAAATATAGTGATCATTGCAATTGTATCAAATATTACATCAGAAAACAAACCTTACAGATTCACACCAGAAAACAAAGTGGCAAAGAGCCTCCATCTTCATCACGTGCCACATGCAGACATGTTGGAATGTAGTTTCGAGATCCTACTAAACGATCTTTATCTAAAAACCTGCACATTTGAATATGCAACCCCATGTATGGGGGTCAGTACAATGATGTACTGGCAAATGACACATATTTGGTGGCTATTGTGAAGAGCTATCTACATGATATTTGGCTGGTGGAGCTTGTGGCTGATTTGCTTAAATCAAATTTTATCCTATCATTTTCAAATCAAAACTTTTTAATTATTGAAGACTTTTAAGGTCAAGATAACCCCCAGGCGAAGACAACCACACACTTGCAAGGTATGTGGCCCTAAGTAGTTACTTAAGAAAACCAGAATAACCCTCACGTGAAAACCACCACACAAATCCTAGGTTGATAGCCAGGTGTGCAGCCCTGAGTAGTTACTCAACAAAACTAGGATAACCCTTAGGTGAAAACCACCACACAAGTCCTGGGTTGATAGCCAGGTGTGTAGCCCTGAATAGTCCATGTCCTGAGTGTTTCTAAACAATTTTATTTTATTTAGAAATGATGATGAGACTCTTCCATACATCCATGTCTAGGAACTCAAATTGTCCATAACCGGGGACACGGCTAATCGATTAGTTTTACACCCTGCAGGGGTTGTGCACTTTCACCTTAAGACTCATTTTACGCCCATACATAAAATGAGACATGACCTTTCAGAAGGAGCATTGAACCATCCGGATCTGACCGTGCCCAAAATACCACCCTCTATCAGTACCCATGGATGAACCCTCACAACATACTCAATCAAGACAGAGCCCATATTGTCATAAGGCTACACTGGAAGCTCACTAAGCAAGGAAGACATGGTAGTCTCTTTGTTCCTGGGCGGCCATCCACAAGTGTACCCCCAAGCAACGACAACTACACAAATCCTGGGTTGAAAGCCAGGTGTGTAGCCCTGGGTAGCCACTCAACATAAACCAAGCAATGCCATTTCCACCCAGGTGTTTCATTGGAGTTGTATTTTAATTTTCATAACAATTTGAAAACAAGGCATGGCATCATTTCCCATAGTAACTTTGCAATCCTAGCAAGTGGGGTTTAAGGGATAGCTACCACTACTAGGAGCTAAGCATTTCATAACCACTTTGAAAATTTCATAACATGCACAATATTGAAACCACTAATGCATATAATAAAATGGGTAGGGGAACATGTGTGTCAGTTGCCTTTTGAAGCTTAAATCCCTTTCTCTTCTCTCAACAAAATGTATGGCTCTCCAAACCAATCTATAATGTAGAGATACACAAAGTAAACACACCACACCAAAAGCAACAAATCAAGCAAGACAAGCAAATGAAAAGGACTGGTTTAACATTTGAAAGTTCTTATGATTTCTGTGATGAGAGAGATATGGCTAGAAGCTTGGCTTTCAAGATATGGGTTGAGAGTTTGGATGGCAAGGTTTAATGATTGGAAAGGAGTGATCCTCCAAGCTAACAATGTATTGATAAAATCTTATGCTTGGCATAAGCTTGGTTAGAGTTTAGAGATGCCTCATGAATAGATTCACATAAGTATAGAAAAGTGCAACTAGAACTTTACTGAATAAAGTGTGAGAATACTTACTAAAATAGTATAAGTTACACATAGGCTTAGGTATGTATCTGTGATATATTGATTTACTCAATTAACTCATTTGTAAATTGAGTGGTTCAATATAAGTTAATATGATTGAGTGAGTATGAGATTGGATTGGTATTGATGATATTGAGATTAATGGTGTGTGCATGGTCACAAGATTTTCTTGGTAGTAGGGATTAACTTGAAATAGGGTTTGATCCCCAAGATTTGGTCATGTAGATGTTTAAATTCTTCTTTGAAGAATTCAAACTAGTTTTAGTTAAGCTTCAAAGATGATGATGGATTTGAAGGATTTAAGATAATGTGTGATATGGGGTAGAATGTATCTACTCAAGTGGCAAAGGAAACCTAGTTGAGACATATTACCATCTACTCAAATAACTCAAGTGTAATTTTAATATGGTGAACCAGACCATGAAGCTTGATGTAGGAAGGATATTGGATCCAAGTGTTGTGTCTAAATGGATCTGGTGGATGGGTATGGTCATAAGATTCACTTTTGTAGAAGGGATCATATTGAAAAGACTTATAGAATTAATTCTATACTAGAAATACTCAAATTTTCATTATTGAATTTGAATTTTTGCAAGGGGTTTCAATAATTTTGGATAGTGATGCCAATGGGTTGGAGACAGTAACACAAAGCTACTGCAAGTGGTTTCACTCCAAAATAGTTTCTAGAAATCAAATGATGATCAAAATAGTGATTTGAGTAAATTTAATAGTAGCAAGTTTGAGCGCATTTCAAGTTTGAAAACTTTTGATTCTATAATGATCTACATGTTCCAAGGAATCCATAGACTACAAATTTGTAGCAATTGGATTTACAGAACAAAAGTTATGAATTTTATGGTGTTTATAAGTCATTTTGCTATTTTATTTTTCACTTCAAAACTTTGTACAGGAACACAGTGGTTTCTCTGCATAAATGTGTTCTACACATTGCAAGGATTCCAGGGATACCAAATTTGTAATTTTTTGCCAAGTATTTTATTTTGTATTGATTTTACAAGTTGCAGGAAAAATCTGGAATTTGAAAATTTGAATTCAAACGAGTTTGACTCATTTGACTGGGGCTGACGAGGGGCAGGTGACATGGCTGCACGGTACTGGCCAGTACCAATTCGGTATAGGAGATCTAATCTCGTCCATGGGATCTCGATCCGATGGACAATAAAGAAAGGAAGGAGAGAAAGCTCACTGGCGAGACGAAGTCCGGCGAGGTGGTACTGGTGATCAACGTCGGTGGGTTCCCGTTGATCTACGATGGCAAGGAGGACGTGGACGGTGCGCGGAAGAGGACGGCAAGCTCGTACGTGTGAACAGCAGCGTCGGATTCTTCCTGTGGCGAGGCAGGAGAGCGGCTGGAGACAATGGCGGGCTCGGGGGTGGGTGCTGCGGTCGTTACTCTGCACGAAGACATCGAGGTGAGTAACTGGGAAGGAGCGCACAGGAGAGGGAAGGAGAGGGAGACCAGAGAGAAGACCTGGGGCTCCCTGTACTTGACAGTTTTGTCGTCGGTGGCCGGGATTGAAGCGGATCTCCGGCGTGAAATTTTGGTAGTCCGGCGACGATTTGAGCAGGGGGGAAAAGAGTGAGACAGGAGAGGAGGAGTAGGGGAAAAGAGGAGAGTGGCGCTGGGTTGCTGGGGGGCTCGAGCTAGTGGGGAGAGGGGCGGGATTCATGGTGACGTTACCAGTGAGAAGAAACGGCTGGGGTTGAAGGTGAATCTGACCCGTGGGTCCCGCATGTCATGGGGGAGGGGGAAAACGGTTCGGTTTTGATCTTGCTGGGCCATGGGCCGTTGCGGGGCTGGGCTGCCTTGGTCCAATTCCCTTTCTCCTTTTTTTTCTTTCTTTTATTCTTTTCTGTTTCTCCTTTTCTTTTATAACTTTTGCATAACAAATTCAAAACCAGTCAACCCAATGTCGAATTTTTTTCTAAAATTCAAACAAACAGTACAAAACAATAAGAATCATGTTTATCCAAAATAAACAAGACTCTCAATAAAGCATTATTAATTTAACAAAAGAGCTTTACTTGCATATAGCAAATCTAGTATTAGGGTTTTAAAATAATTCCATAAAATCAGGGATGATACTTTATAAAGTAATATTTTGAAATTCATTTTCAAATACATTTTTAATAATGAAACTTTTGAATCCTTTTGAGAATTATTTCCTTAGCAAAATGCTTGCGTAGAAATTGTATGAAGGCAAAATAACAACTTGAGATTTCTATTTCCTCAAAGAGTTCTTCAAGTACTAATAGAAAATTTGAAATGGTTTTTCTAACTGACATTTGAATATGGGGTATTTATAAGAAACTCTTTTATAAAATGGAAACCTTGGAATTGAAATAGTTTGATTTTGAAGGTTTAATAAAACCTTAGGATAAATCATTTAATTATACCCAAAAAAATTAATTCCCTGTGATTTTTCAATCAATGCAAATAAAATAATTTTTTCATCCAAAATTTGACAAAAACTTGGGATGTTACACTTTCTTTCAGTGCGACCAATACTGGTGGTGTGGAAAGCACTTTTTTTAGCTGCACAAATGCTGCATCTGCCTCTTCTGTCCACTCGAATTTGTTGTCTGACTTTTTCATCAGTGCATAAAAAGGGAGGGTTTTTTCTCCTAATCATGCGACGAATTGACTTAATGCCGCTACGGGTCCTGCGAGTGTCCCCACATCGTGTAGCTTTGCTGGTTTCCCCATTGTTAATATTGCCTGGATTTTCTTTGGATTTGCCTCTATTCCTCTTGCTGATACCAGGAATCCCAGAAGTTGCCATGTGGAGACGCCAAAAGAAAATTTTGTCGGGTTTAGCTTGAGCTTGTACCTATTGAGGTTGTCGAAGGTTTCCTGTAGATCGCTGATGACAGATTCCTCCTTTCTTGTAGTGATAACTACATCGTTGATGTAGACTTAAATGTTGTGGCCTATTTGACTACCAAGGCAATTTTGCATCATTCATTGATAGGTTGCTCCTGTATTTTTTAGGCCAAAATGCATGACCTGATAGCAAAAGACGCCATGTGGTGTGATGAAAGCTGTTTTTTCTTCGTCTTCTTTCTTTAATTTTATCTGGTTGTAGTCGGAGTATGCGTCTAGAAAGGAAATCCTTGCGCACCCCGCTGTTGAGTCAATTATTTGATCAATGTGAGGTAGCGGAAAGGGATCCTTAGGGCAATGCTTGTTGAGAGATGTGTAGTGGACACATACTCTTTGTACGTCCGTATTTTTCTTGGGGATAATTACTGGATTGGATACCCAAGTTGATGCTTTGATTTATCTGATGAAGCTTGCATTTTCTAGCCTATGTAGCTCATCTGCTATTGCTTTTCTTTTGGGTTCATCGAACCGTCATAGAGGTTGTTTGACTAGCTTTGCTTTTGGATCCACATTTAGTGCATGCTCGACGAGTTCCCTGGGAACCCCTAGCATGTCTGAAGGATACTAGGCAAAGATTTCACAGTGCTCACGGAGGAACTCAACGAGCGTGCTTTCCTATGTGGGGTCCAAGTTTACCGCTATTGAAGTGGTTTTGTTTGGTAGGGTGAACCTGAATTTTCTTGGAATCTTGTGTTGCATCGAAAGCCTGGTCTGGCTGGGATCGACCGACATCGGGTAGTACATTATGATCGGTTTCGCCTTTGAGTCTTGCATATTTGGCTATCATGCTGAAGGTTTGCGCCATCCTATTGAATTCCTTGTCGCATGTATTGGATACTTTGAAGCTTCCTTGTACTGTAATGACCCCTTTGGGTCCTGGAATTTTGAGTGCTAGGTATGCATAGTGAGGAACTACCATGAACTTTGCAAATGTTGGTTGTCCCAGGATTGCATAGTACTATGAGGGCCAGTCCATCACTTCGAATTCTAGCTTCTCTCTGCAGAAGTTGCCATTGTTGCCAAAACAAACGTCGAGTTTGATTTTCCCGAGGGGGTGATTTGTGCTTCCTGGTACTATTCCATGGAAAGAGCAATCTGTTTTCTTCAACCATTCCAGCGAGATGCTCATTGCCTTTAGAGTCCTTGCGTATATCAGGATTATTCTACTACCTGCATCCATAAATACTCGTCCAGTGTCGTATCCTCCTATTTGCACCTTCAATACCATTGGTGCATGTCCTGGCCTAGGTACTTTCCTTGGGTGGTCTGCTCTACTGAACCTAATTGGCTGGTCGGACCACCGCAGATATTCTGTAGTGGCTGGTGGTGATGGTATTGCTAAGTTTACTTGCCTTGATATACTCTTCTGCTCTTTTTTGGACTTTGGGACATGCTGGATCATTGTGGATATGTACACCTTTGACTCTAGATGTCTTGCATTATTTTGCACTTGATATCCTTGACTCGTGGTTGTACTTCCTCGATGTGCTCCTTGATTTAACTCCAAATCGTCTTGTAACCTTATGAATGTTCTGCAATCTTTCATCAGGTGGTTGGAAACGCTCTTCCCATCTAAGTACGTGTAGTGGATGCGGCAAGGTCCATGAAGCATGTCTTCCGCTGATGGGCCAGAATATTTCGGCTTTTCTCGTCCGCGCGCGACTATTTTTGTCTTGGTACTCCCTGCTCTCGTCGCCTTCCTCGTCCCTTCTTTCGTTTCCTATGGCTATTTGGTTGCGTCTTGTGCGGATATCTTCATTGCGAGACCGGTGCCTTTGCCTACTTGTCTGTCCACTTCTGGTGAATGCGCCCTTTTGTTGTTGTAAGCGTCTTATCCGTCGAGATACGAACGGCAAAGGCCGTTTAGGCCTTGCTCTCCCTAATTCTTCCACGAGATCCGAACGGCAAAGGCCAGCCGAGAAAGCATCTACTGCCCGCTCGTCAGAGACGTCTTCTGTGAATTTTTTTATTATACTCCATCACTGTATGTATGAACATAGAGTTTCGCCCTTTCTCTGCATGCAGGATTTGATCTCTTCTAGTGATGTTGGGCATTTGTACGTCGAACGGAAGTTTCTTGCAAATTTGTTTTCTAGTTCTCCCCAACTTCTGATGGATTTGATGGGTAAAGTGCTTAACCAAGACTGTGCTACGCTGGTGAGGTGTAATTGCAAACTTTGCATCGGCGTTGCTCTTGTTCCTCCGAGTATTTGTACTGCTTGAAGGTAGTCTGATAACCACAGTCGAGGTTCTTGCGACCTATCATACTTTTGCTGATCGTGCGGTAATTTAAATCCTTTGGGTACTCGTGTCCTGCGAACCCTTCGGGTAAAGCATAACGCGCACATCTCCTTTTCGTCGTCCTCGTAATTTTCTTCCTTCCACGCATAGCATGCTTTGTTCACCCTTGCTTGTGCTATAATATTCCTTGCATCCTCCCTGCGTGCCTTGCACTTTTCGTCACCCGATGAGTCACTTGCTTGGCTTTGCGAGGATTAACACTTTATGCTTTTCTTTCCCTTATCCTCGTAACATGTCGACTTCTTCTCTGGAGAATGTTTCCTTAACATGTCTTCTACTAACCCAAGACTTTTTATTGCTACTTGATGCATGTGCTACCGTGGATCTCCGGGTTCCAGTTGTGTAGTTAGTAGATACGCCTGTGCTGCTACTAGTGCTGCTTCTGGTGTTTCTTGCGCAAAATCCTCCTCTTTGTCCAATGGCTATGCGCTTATGCTTCTCACACAGTTCTCTTCCCTTGCTCTCGCTGTTATCCTTCTATTGTGCTTTGGCTCTCGATGTCTCTCTCTGCTGTAGTCCGATGCTCTATTGTTTTCTTGACTTCTCCTAAACTCGTCTTTTTCCTCTCGTAGCTTCTTTTTATGCTGATGCAGGGCATACTGATACCCCATCAAGACTTCTCTTCTTGAATTGGCGGGTACTTCCGTACCGTGATTGATAGCTGACATAATGACTCTCCACTCTCCGGTGAAGACGTGGATTTTCTCCTTTGCCTTTTTGCTATTGCTCCTTAGTTTGTTGACTTGTGCGTGGGTTGCTGCATTGTCTGTGTCGTCATTTTCTTCTGCTGCTTCAGTGATGATGACGCATAGTTGGTGTATATTGCTGGAGATGGCATCGCTTCGGGTGGTGAAGTCCTTTTGACTAAGATATGTTTGATCCGTTGTTCCTCCTAAGTCAAGGTATCCCATGGTTTTGTTGAGTTCTTCGATTTTTCCTTCTAAATTTTCCATGGTTGCAAAGCTAACCGGCGAGTTTACCTCACTGGAATAGCCCACCGATGATTTTGACATTGCGACTATCTTGGTTTCTCTTGCCGATGGATCCAGTTTCATTGGATCTGAAAGGCGAATCAAACCCAAAGATCCGACGTGAAAGTTCAGGATTCCGATTGTCAGTTCCATCTCCTGGCTTCCGTCGATTTCTGGATTGCTATTTGCTAGAAGTGAAAAAGCCGTCGAGTTCATGATTCCAACGCCCCAATCCCCACGGTCGGTGCCAATTGACGAGTATTAACTCGACAAATGTCTAAGATGAAGGACTTAGGATCGGGGGAATAGGGCGTCGGATGAACTCGAAGGTAAAGGTTAGTCAAACAAGGCGTGTATTGAGAGTAAACGTGGTGGTGAATTTGGCTTAATCTCAATCTGTTCCTGGCCGGCCTCTCCTGGCCCCTATATATAGGTGACCAGGTCTCAAGGAACCGGTCGGGTTCAATACATATTATAGTGTCTGTATACGACATTGACTCGTATTTCGACTATGACTAGACTTGGGGCCTAACTTAACGGGCTCCAGGGGTACACAAATAACGGGCTCTATTAGCTATACCCTTGGTCAGAATGACTATGACTATGAATGTGACTTGAGTAAAGAAAGTGATCGACAATTGAGGGTTGCATCCCAAACTTACTTATCGAACCAAATGTTTTCTTACCTCTTAATGAATACTCTTGGAAAAGAAAACTAGGCTTTGTGCAAATAAACATAGAGCTATAGGCCACTATATGATCCATGCATGTCCCTTTTCATGTTTTTATAAAATGATTTGAGAGTTCATTCAATGTTTTCATGACTCTATCCCTAGCTATTAACTTGCCAAGACTTGAAGGAGAAAGATCAAGAAGGAAGGACTCTCGGACGACTTTTGGAATTAGGCTTGTTTCCCACTATTGGATTTTCATGTGTGATGGAAGCTTGACAATATGGAATTGAGGTGTTATTCCATAGCATATTGATGTAATGTAAGGTTTGGTATGTATGACCACATGTGTAATCCCTTTTATCTAGAATTAATGATTGTGACTGTGATATCAACTACGTTTTGTGAATCACAACTAGATCCTGGAGTTGTGGTGTATTGCATAACGGGCATTTAAAATTGTAATTTCTGGGTGTTATTGTACTATACGTTCCTGAGGGCTTTGGATGACTTAACTATGGTTTCTGTATGGTCCGTTTACATCGGGCCACACACACCAAATCCCGTGCAGACAGTGCCGGTCCATTTGGGTAGGGGGTGCGCCCAGCGGGGCAACCTATTTTTTAGCCCGCGTCCATAAAGTGGCCAGTTTACTCTCATTTGCTTATACTTTAGGAATAAAAATAGATTACAACAAAAAAAACTTAAATTAGTGCAAGATATATTAAAAATAGTTTGCAAATAAATATTTCAACACATAATTAACTAAAATCTAAATAAGTTCAAATGGGATTGTTTCCAGGGTTGGTGACGGGTTGTTCCCCGCATGAATCCAAATATGGTTCATGAAATCTGCATGTAGGGCGAGGTGGGTGATACGTCTCAGACGTATCTATAATTTTTGATGCTCCATGCTTGTTTTTACACCATTTGCTTAGTGTTTCGTTACACTTCGTGGCACTTTTATGCATTTTACGGAACTAACCTATTAACAAGTGGCCACAGTGCCAGTTCCCTATTTTCTGCTGTTTTGCGTTTCAGAAAAGTTACACAGGAAATATTCTCGAAATTGGACAAAACCAAAGCCAGTCGCCTAGAATTTCACCGAAGCTTCCAGAGAACCAAAGAGGAGACGAAGTGGGGCCACGAGGGCCCCAGACAAGAGGGCGGCGCGGCCAGGGGCTGGGCCGCACCCCCTATGTGTGAGGGAGCCTCAGTCCACTCCTGACGATGCCCATTCGCCTATAAAGACCCCCCGATGGGACAAACCTAAAGACCCGATCACTTTTCCAGAACACATCGCGATCCATCGCCACCGTCGACCCGAAGATCGGGAGGGTCCAGAAGCTCTTCCCGGCACCCTGCCAGAGAGGGGAATCACCACCGGAGGTCTTCTTCATTGCCATGCTTGCCTTCGGAGCGATAAGTGAGTAGTCTACCTTGGACTATGGGTCCATAGCAGTAGCTAGATGGTTGTCTTCTCCACCATGTGCTTCATGTTTAGATCTCATGAGCTGCTTTACATGATTGAGATCACCGTTATGTAATTCTACATGTTATGTTTGTTGGGATCCAATGAATATTGGTGTTATGATTGAGTTGAAGTACTGAATTATATCTTTTGTTATCTCTATGTTGTTTATGATCTTGCATGCTCTCCGTTGTTAGTAGCTATCTTGGCCGAGTAGTTGCTAGTGACTCTAAGAGGGGGTATTTATGCTCAATAGTGGGTTCATGCCTCTATTTAATCTGGGGGAGTGACAGAAACCTCTAAGGTTGTAGATATGCTATTGCTACAAGTAGCAATAGTAAAGAATCTTTAGAACCTAATGAACAAATGACTGTTAAACCTGCAGTAGCAATAGTAAAGGATCTTGTTTCTTAAAATATAGAAGATGGACACATTATCTTTTGTGAAGATGCTTCTAATATTGTTTCACATCCTAGTAGATCTAGGAAAACTAGTGTTCATGTGCTTTCTGTCAAGATAAGTGATCATTGCTATTATGGTTTATGCGATATTAGTGCAAGTTCGAGTGCTATTCCTTATGAGCTTTACAGAGAAATCATGCATGAAATTGGTTCTTGTGATCTTGAATAAATTGATGTGGTTATTCAGCTTGCTAATAGAGAAACTATCTCTCCAATTGATATTGTTAGAGATATGGAAGTTCTATGCGGTAAGACTAAATATCCTGCTGATTTTCTAGTACTTGGTTCAGCTGCTAGTAAAACTTGTCCTATTATTTTTGGTACATTTTTCTTGAACACTTGTGGCGCCATTATAGATTGTAAAAAGGAGAAAATTTTGATTAAATTTGATGGAGAATCTTATGAGTTTAATTTTTTCAAGTTTACCAAACCTCCTTATGAAACTGAATTGCCTAATGAAGATTTCAGAGTTGAACAACTTGCCTCTAATGCTCTTGCTCCTAACAATGCTTTGCAGCAATACATGGAGGACCACAAGAGTGAGATCTTTATGGAAGAAAGAAATGAGATTGACGATATTCTTCTTTGTCAACTGATGGCGCGGTGATGATGGTGTGAAAGCTTCTTCTTTAATACACGGCAACAGCGACAGAAAACTTCTAGAACCAAGTTGACGTGGGAATGTGTAGTAAATGACCGGCCAGTTGGAAAACCCCAAGAGAAGGTTTTGATGGAGATAGCAGCAAGTTTTCCCTCAGTTATGAAACCAAGGTTATCAATCCAGTAGGAGGACGAATACGACTGAAGGTGATGCCCACTAGCTTCACGACAGCTCCGAACAATTTATAGGGCGTCTTGTCCAAGCTTTGCTTTGTGAGCGGCAACATGGAACCTGCACACAACACAACCAAATACTTTGTTCCAAACTTACGATGAGGTTGTCAATCTCACCGGTTTGCTTGAAACAAAGGGTATGAGCATATCGAGTGGAAAGTGATGATAGTATGCGAGTAAAGTAAACAGTGCGAGTAAAGTAAACAAGTGATAGCAATGTAAAGGAAATAGGACCAGGGTCCACAGTTCACTAGTGGTGTCTCTCCATAAGATAAAATAATACATGCTGGGTAAACAAATTACAGTTGGGCAATTGATAGAATAAAGACAACGTGCATGTCGAGAGGATCACTATGAGATTTACTCTGGGCATTACAACAAGATACATAGACCGCCATCCAACTGAATCTATGACTAATAATCCACTTGTGGCGAATCAATCCGAAAACTCCACAAGTATTAAGTTGCGAACAACAGATAATTGCATTAAGCAAAGTGTGTAATGTAAACAAAGCATATGCCCTTGAGCATATGAATGTTGTTTTCCCCCTAGTAGCAACAGCACATCAACAACCTTAGAAGTTTCTGTCACTCCCCCAGATTAAATAGAGGCATGAACCCACTATCGAGCATAAATACCCCCTCTTGGAGTCACTAGCAACTACTCGGCCAAGATAGCTACTAACAACGGAGGGCATGCAAGATCATAAACAACATAGAGATAACATAAGATAATATTCAGCACTTCAACTCAATCATAACACCAATATTCATTGGATCCCAACAAACACAACATGTAGAATTACATAACTGTGATCTCGATCATGTAAGGCAGCTCACGAGATGTAAACATGAATCACATGGTGGAGAAGACAACCATCTAGCTACTGCTATGGACCCATAGTCCAAGGTAGACTACTCACTCATCGCGCTGGAGGCAAGCATGGTGATGAAGAAGACCCTCGGTGGCGATTCCCCTCTCCGGCAGGGTGCCGGGAAGAGCTTCTGGACCCTCCCGATCTTCGGGTCAACGGCGGCGGCAGATCAAGATTTGTTCTGGAAAAGTGATCGGGTATTTAGGTTTTTCCCGTCGGGGGGTCCTTATAGGCGAAGAGGCGGCATCAGAAGTGGACCAGGGGGCCCACACCACCAGGGGGCGTGGGCCAGCCCTAGGCCACGCCGCCCTATGGTGTGGCCACCCTCTGGTCTGGCTCCATCTCCTATTCGGTGTTCTGGAAGCTCCGTGAAATATCTGGACGACTAGCTTTGGATCGTCCGATTCCGAGAATATTTCCTGTGTAACTTTTCTGAAACACAAAAATAGCAAAAAACAGGGAACTGGCACTGTGGCATCTCGTTAATAGGTTAGTTCCGGAAAATGCATAAAAGTGCCACGAAGTGTAACGAAATACTAAACAAATGGTGTAAAAAAAAGCATGGAGCATCAAAAATTATAGATACGTTGGAGACGTATCAGCATCCCCAAGCTTAACTCATGCTCGTTCTCGAGTAGGTAAGTGATAACAAAAGAAATAATTTTTGAGGTGACATGCACCTACACAATCTTGATCATATATGTAAGCGTTGTGAGCTGGGATCAAAAGAACTTAAAACATGGGCATGAAAGATATAATCTTGATAGAAGAAACTTAGCAACCATGTTATAACATGAAAATGAACACAAACAAAAGATCATGAAAATGAAACAGTGAAAGTCAAACGTGTGTTCAAATCATAAGGAAAAACATACAAATGGTTTTCAGCTTGTCCCTCATGGAGTAGCAAAACATAAATGCATAGGACACCTTCAAGTTTAAGAGGGCGACTAGATACAAGTTATTTAAGAACAAGATAAACCAATAATATGAATCAATCAATGAAAACTTTGGGACAATGCACATTATACTCAGAATGACAACTATGCTCTCTTAACGGTGCATAAAGATAGAAGGTGGAGACTCAACATAAAAGTAAAAGAAAGGCCCTTCGCGGAGGGAAGTAGTGATTGCAAGTTTTATAAACCTTCAAAAATTATGGTACTTACCGGCTTTGAGCTCTCATTGCCCCCATCATAAGCATCTTGAATGGTTAAAGTTAATGCGAGTACACTTATGCTGCATATGCTTGACAAATCATAAGTTGAAAACCTCGTGTCCCGTGAAATACGAATACCCAAACCTCATGCTACTTTACTTAGAGTCTCAAGCAAGCTCTTGTCATTGTAAGTATACACATATCATCGAGAACCACTAACGGGGTACCTCCGTGCCCGATGACATGGAACAAGCCCACATCAAAATGACAGGACAAACAGACAATGAACACCTCGGCGTCTCTTTTATTTACCATTGGTATAGCTTTTTATTGTGAGATGCGTCGTCGAATGTTCACTATGGGCATGCTGTAAATTTCCACCATGAATTATGCATATCTTAGATTAGCGGCCTAGGCATTTCTCTAACACGTATACAAACTCCATGATCCCGCAAGATTCTCAATTCATTTCACACCGCGAGTATCCATAAACAAACGATCACGATATCAACTCAAATGAAAGATAGTGCAATGTTGAAAGCTTGCCCCATGACGGCATGGCTGGGCTAATTCCCAACTTACAACTTGCAAGCATAACAACTAAACATAAGAGACCACAATGTCAAAATTTTAAAGCAAGAAAAGTAAAGTATGCCATCCGGTTCGTGAGAGCTTTACTGACCAATTTTCGCATAACACCAAAAATAGTTTAATTTGAAGGATAGATAAAAACAAGTCAAATGTACTTTGGAATAGCAATTTGCTAATAGGTATGTATGGTGGAAACTTTGGAACAACTTGGTTTTTAGGAGTTGGATGCATGAGTAGAGCTCATACTCAGTACAAAATGAGGGCTAGGAAAAGACTGGGAGCGACCAACTAAGAGAGCAATAACGGCCATAATCATGCATAGCGACAAAGCGACATTAAAAGAAGCATAAGATGGCATCAAAAGTCAAAAACTAAATGATCATAGAGGCAATGGCGACTTTGTATGAGTCAACCATGTGTGAGCATGCGCCAAGTCAACCCAAATAAAGCATCAAAGGAGAAAACCAAAATAATGCTTCCAAATAATTAAATCAACGCATGATTTTTTCAAAGACTCATTAAGCAATCTCAGTCATTTGAGACAAGTCATACTACAGAAAAACCACTAAGCATACTATCAAAAAGATATCAAGCACGACATGCAAAAGCCTAGGCCGCAGTCTACACAAGCTCCTTCTTGTACCACTTTTTTGCATAAAGCTTTTTCTCTTTTCCAACACCATTCGAACTTTTTATAACCAACTCTTTTGATGAAAACCAACATGGACCAGAGGTCAAAACACACCTTGATGAAAAGATATAACAAGATCTGAACACAAATCAAGGCGAAAATCGAAAGCTAAACACAGTTCTAGAAAAAGAGAACACTCGTTGAAATTAGAAGAATGAAAAACGGAGTGTTCTTGGCAAATGAAAAGCAAGGCAACTTCTCCAAAAGGAATTTGTTGGGGTCCAATAATTTATTGCAGCAAACAAAACTAAACAAAACTAAAAACTAAAAATAACTGATGCTCCAAGAAAAACACATAATGCATGAGGCAATAAAAATATAGTGCGTTGAGAGGTGACCTGATTTTTGCCGATGAAGAAGGGGTGCCTCGGGGGCATCCCCAAGCTTTGACGCTTCTACTTCTTGGATATTTCTTGGGGTGACATGGGCATCCCCAAGCTTGAGCTTTTGTCCATTCTTCAACTCATCTCATCATTCTCCATACTTCCTTCATACAAAACTAAACACAAATCTATTAGCAACATTAGTGTAAGCATAACATTGAATAAACCCTTTTTGCTTTAGGTTTCAACTCAAAACAACCGGGTATAAAGCATATACTACTGTAGCAACTTCCCCAAAAGTTCCGTGATCAAAAGAACTTAAAAAGAAAGCGATAAAGCGGCAAACACAAATATTGGCAGAAATCTGTCAAAACAGAATAGCTGACAAAGGTCGAATTTTTAGAGAGTTTTTTGTTGCTCAAATCAAAAAGTGTTCAACTAATAAAAGTTTGGATATAACCTGGGGCATATGCACAAGAAATCACAGGTCCAAAAGATATATAGATAATTTTCACGAATGTTTACAGTGCAGCACCGAAAACTGTTTTAGGACAGCAACATCCCCAAATCTTACCTCACTCAAATTAGAGGCTTCTCTTGGCACAAAAATGAAATAAAAATGATAAGGAGAGATTATTACAGTAGTAATAACTTCCAAGACTCAAATAAAAGAAAAATAACTGAATGTAAAAATATTGGGTTATCTCCCAAGAGTGCTTTTCTTTAACGCCTTCGAGCTAGGCGCAGAAAGTGCGAATCAAGTAATATCAAGTAATGAAGAATCAATATCAACTGTTTCCTCAAGATCACCACTTACCACACTAGGCACTTTAGAGGTTCTCGAAGATGATTTAACCTGCAAGTCACTCTTAGTCGAGCTAAAAGTCTTACCAATCTTAAAAACATGTTGCGGTTTAGGCATAGACACCTTGGGAACATACATAAATTTTTGCTCTTTTCCACCAAAAGCTTTCTCCTTCTTAAACTTAAGAGAAGAGAAAATTGAAATTAAAGTTTCCATGGACTCCTCTAGTTTCCCAATCCTAAGGTTTTGACTATCAAGAGTAGTGCTAGCCTCTAAAATGGTGATTCTCTTACCGATACTTTCTATCAATTCATTAACGCGGCTAGCATTATCAAGGATATTTGGCAAATTTTTCTAAAGAGCTAAGCTTTTCTAAAACTTCCTACAAAGTGACCTCAGTTTTAACAGCATGAATAGGTGGTACTCCCACTAAACTTTCAATTAAAGTGCATTCTTCAAGAGCGGGAGTACCCAGAAAATTACCTCCTGCGAGAGTATCAAGAACGTACCTATACCAACTAGTTATACCAACATAAAAATTTCTAAGGAGGATCATGGTAGAATGCTTCTTTGTACACCTATGATGAGAATTGCTAATATGGTACCAAGCATCTTTCAAGCTTTCTCCCACTTGTTGCTTAATAGTACGAACTTCAACTTCAGGATTACTCATTCTAGCAAACTAAAAGCAGACAAGTAAAAACAACTACAAAGGATTCTAATTTTTTTTGGGTATTTGATAAAACGATGCAAGTAAAAATAAAGTAAAGCAAAACTTAAAACAAAGTAAAGGATGTGCGTGCGAAACACCCCTTGCAGAAGTCTTCTTTCCTCCCCGACAACGGCGCCAGAAAACTTGTTGATGGCGCGGTGATGATGGTGTGCAAGCTTCTTCTTTAATACACGGCAACGGCGACAGAAAACTTCTAGAACCAAGTTGACATGGGAATGTGTAGTAAATGATCAGCCAGTTGGAAAACCCCAAGAGAAGGTTTTGATAAAGATAGCAGCAAGTTTTCCCTCAGTTATGAAACCAAGGTTATCAATCCAGTAGGAGGACGAATATGACTGAAGGTGATGCCCACTAGCGCGATAGCTCCGGACAATTTATAGGGCACCTCATCCAAGCTTTGCTTTGCGAGTGGCAACATGGAACCTGTACACAACACAACCAAATACTTTGTTCCCAACTTAGGATGAGGTTGTCAATCTCACCGGTTTGCTTGAAACAAAGGGTATGAGCATATCGAGTGGAAAGTGATGATAGTATGCGAGTAGATTAAATAGTGCGAGTAAAGTAAACAGGTGATAGCAATGTAAAGGAAATAGGACCAGGGTCCATAGTTCACTAGCGGTGTCTCTCCATAAGATAAAATAATACATGCTTGGTAAACAAATTACAGTTGGGCAATTGATAGAATAAAGACAACATGCATGTCGAGAGGATCACTATGAGATTTACTCTGGGCATTACAACAAGATACATAGACCACCATCCAACTGCATCTATGACTAATAATCCACTTGTGGCGAATCAATCCGAGAACTCCACAAGTATTAAGTTGCGAACAACAGATAATTGCATTAAGCAAATTGTGTAATGTAAACAAAGCATATGTCCTCGAGCATATGAATGTTGTTTTCCCCCTAGTAGCAACAGCACATCTACAACCTTAGAGGTTTCTGTCACTTCCCCAGATTAAATAGAGGCATGAACCCACTATCGAGCATAAATACCCCCTCTTGGAGTCACTAGCAACTACTCGGCCAAGATAGCTACTAACAACGGAGAGCATGCAAGATCATAAACAACATAGAGATAACATAAGATAATATTTAGCACATCAACTCAATCATAACACCAATATTCATCGGATCCCAACAAACACAACATCTAGAATTACATAACAGTGATCTCGATCACGTAAGGCAGCTCACGAGATCTAAACATGAAGCACATGGTGGAGAAGACAACCATCTAGCTACATCTATGGACCCATAGTCCAAGGTAGACTACTCACTCATCATGCCAGAGGCAAGCATGGCGATGAAGAAGACCTCCAGTGGCGATTCCCCTCTCCAGTAGGGTGCCGGGAAGAGCTTCTGGACCCTCCCGATCTTCGGGTTGACGGCGGTGGTGGATCACGATGTGTTCTGGAAAAGTGATTGGGTATTTAGGTTTTTCCCATCGGGGGGTCTTTATAGGCAAAGAGGCGGCGTCAGAAGTGGACCAGGGGGCCCACACCACCAGGGGGTGCGGGCCAGCCCTAGGCGGCGCCGCCCTGTGGTGTGGCCACCCTCTGGTCTGGCTCCGTCTCCTCTTCGGTGTTCTAGAAGCTCCGTGAAATATCTGGATGACTGGCTTTGGTTTTGTCCAATTCCGAGAATATTTCCTGTGTAACTTTTCTGAAACACAAAAATAGCAGAAAATAGGGAACTAGCACTGTGGCATCTTGTTAATAGGTTAGTTCCAGAAAATGCATAAAAGTGCCACGAAGTGTAATGAAACACTAAACAAATGGTGTAAAAACAAGCATGGAGCATCAAAAATTATGGATACGTTGGAGACGTATCATCAACCAGAGATGCTCAAACACAATTTACCTGTGGAAGACTTGGGTACCACATTACCACCCAAAGAGGATCCTGTTTTCGATTTTAAACCTTTACCTGATGATCTTAAATATGCTTATATTGATGATAAGAAAACATATCCTGTGCATTGTGTCCCTAAGAAAGGAGGAATTACTATTGTGCCTAATGAAAATAATGAGCTTATTCCTCAAAGAGTAGTAGTTGGTTATAGGATGTGCATAGATTTTAGAAAGGTCAACAAAGTTACTAAGAAAGATCATTATCCATTACCATTTATAGATCAAATATTAGAAAGGTTATCTAAGAAAACTCATTTTTGTTTTATTGATGGTTATTCTGGGTTGTCTCAAATTGCTGTTAAAAAGTAAGATGAAGAGAAAACCACTTTTACTTGTCCTTATGGAACATATGCTTATAGACGTATGCCTTTTGGTTTGTGTAATGCTCCTGCTATGTTTCAAAGATGCATGCCTACTATCTTTCAAAGTTTTTGTGAAGAAATTGTGGTGGTATTTATGGATGATTTCTCCGTCTATGGAACTTCTTTTGATAACTGTTTGCACAATCTTGATAAAGTTTTGCAGAGATGTGAGGAAACTAATCTTGTCCTCAATTGGGAGAAATGCCACTTTATGGTTAATGAAGGAATTGTTCTTGGACATAAAATTTCTGAAATAGGTATTGAAGTTGATAGAGCAAAAGTTGAAGCAATTGAGAAAATGTCATGTCCTAGGGATGTTAAAGGTATTCGTAGTATTCTTGGTCATGCAGGTTTCTATAGGAGGTTTATTAAAGATTTCTCTAAAATTTCAAAGCCTCTTACTAATCTTCTTCAAAAAGATGTACCTTTTGTTTTTGATGATGATTGTAAGGAAGCTTTCGAAATTCTTAAGAAGGCTTTAATTACTGCTCCTATTGTCCAACCACCTGATTGGAATTTACCCTTTGAAATTATGTGTGATACTAGTGATTTTGCTGTAGGTGCTGGTCTTGGATAGCGAGTAGATAAGAAGTTGAATGTTATTCATTATGCTAGTAAGACTTGATGCTATGATACATCTCAAACGTATCTATAATTTTTGATGGTCCATGCTTGTTTATACACCATTTTCTTTTTGTTTTGTTACACTTCGTGGCGTTTTTATGCATTTTCCAAAACTAACCTATTAACGAGATACCACAGTGCCAGTTCCATGTTTTCTGCTGTTTTTGTGTTTTAGAAAAGCTACATGGGAAATATTCTCGGAATTGAATGAAACAAAAGCCCAAGTTCCTATTTTTCCTGACACGAGATGGAGTCCAAAGCAGAGACGGAGGGGATCCAGGGGCCAGCCACACCATAGGGTCGTGCGGCTAGCCCCTGGACCACGCCACCAACTGGTGGGGCCACCTGGCCCACCTCTAGACGCCGCCCTTCTGCCTATATATTCTCCTCGGCGAGAAAACCTAAAAGACCCGATCAATTTTCCATGAAACATACTGCAAGCCATCGACATCGTCGACGCGAGATCGGGAGGGTCCAGAAGCTCTTCCTGGCACCCTACCGGAGAGGGGAATCACCACCGGAGGCCTTCTTCATCACCATGCCTGCCTCCAGAGTGATGCATGAGTAGTCTAACTTGGACTACGGGTCAATAGCAGTAGCTAGATGGATGTCTTCTCCTCCATGTGCTTCATGTTTAGATCTTGTGAGCTGCCTATCATGATCAAGATCATCGTTGTGTAATTTTACATGTTGTGTTTGTTGGGATCTGATGAATATTGGTACTTTGTCAAGTTGATTTATTGATTTATCATCTCTATGTTATCTCTATGTTGTTTATGATCTTGTATGCTCTCCATTGCTAGTAGATATCTTGGCCGAGTAGATGCTAGTGACTCTAAGAGGGAGTATTTATGTTCGATAGTGGGTTCATGCCTCTGGTAACTTGGGGGAGTGACAACAACCTCTTAAGTTGTAGATGTGCTGTTGCTACTAGGGAGAAAACAACAATCTTGTGTTCAAGGACATTTTGTATTGTTTACATTACACACTTTTCTTAAGGTGATAATCTGTTGCTTGCAACTTAATACCCAATGGTTGCTCGGATGACATCCAGCGGGTGGATTATTAGTCATAGATGTAGTTGGATTACGGTCTATGTATTATGTTGTAATGCCCAAGTGAATCTCATAGTGATCCTCATGACATTTGTATGCTTTCTTTATTCTATCAATTGCCCAACTGTAATTTGTTTACCCAGCATGTTATTTATCTTATGGAGAGACACCTCTAGTGAACAGTGGACCCTAGTCCATTCTTTTACATTGTTATTGCCATTTACCATTTACTCGCATTATTTACATTCTCGCAAACTACTATCTTTTACCACACGATATGTTTAATCCTATGTTAACAGCAAACCGGTGAGATTGACAACCTCACTGTAAGTTGGGGCAAAGTACTTGGTTGTGTTGTGTGCAGGTTCTATGTTGCTGCTGGTGCAAAACTACGCCCAAGACGAGGCGCCATATATAAATTGTCTGGAGCTGTCGCGAAGCTAGCGAGCATCAACCTTCAGAAGTTGGTTCTTTCTCCTACTGGTTCGATAAACCTTGGTTTCATATTGAGGAAAGACTTGCTGCTATGCTCATCATACCTTCCTCTTGGGTCTCCCAACTGGGCCGTCATCTACATGCCATCATGCTACTCAAAAGAATTATGCTACTACTGAAAAAAGAGTTCCTAGCTATTGTCTTTTCTTGTGATAAGTATAGACCTTATATTGTTGATTCGAAAGTTACTATTCATACTGATCACGCTGCTATTAGGTATCTGATATGTCTCCAACGTATCTATAATTTTTGATGCTCCATGCTTGTTTTTACACCATTTGTCTATTGTTTCATTACACTTCATGGCACTTTTATGCATTTTCCGGAACTAACCTATTAACGAGTTGCCACAGTGCCAGTTCCCTATTTTCTGCCATTTTTGTGTTTCAGAAGTGATACACAGGAAATATTCTCAGAATTGGACGAAACAAGTTCCTGAAGTCTTATTTTACCCGGAAGCTTCCATAGATCCGAAGGAGAGTAGGAGTGGGGCCACCAGGGCTCCACACGCCAGGCTCGCGCGGCCAGGGGCCTGGCCGCACCGCCTTGGCGTGAGGGCGCCTGGCCCCTCCTCTGACATCGCCCCTTCGCCTATAAAGACCCCCCGACGGAAACAACCTAAGTACCCGATCACTTTTCCAGAACACATCGCGATCCGCCACCGCCGTCGACCCAAAGATCGGGAGGGTCCAGAAGCTCTTCCCGGCACCCTGCCGGAGAGGGGAATCGCCACCGGAGGTCTTCTTCATCGCCATGCTTGCCTGCGGAGCGATGAGTGAGTAGTATACCTTGGACTATGGGTCCATAGCAGTAGCTAGATGGTTGTCTTCTCCACCATGTGCTTCATGTTTAGATCTCATGAGCTGCCCTAAATGATTGAGATCACCGTTATGTAATTCTACATGTTTGGTTTGTTGGGATCCGATGAATATTGGTGTTTATGATTAAGTTGTTGTACTGAATATTATCTTATGTTATCTCTATGTTGTTTATGATCTTGCATGCTCTCCGTTGTTAGTAGCTATCTTGTCCGAGTAGTTGCTAGTGACTCCAAGAGGGGGTATTTATGCTCGATAGTGGGTTCATGCCTCTATTTAACCTGGGGGAGTGACAGAAACCTCTAAGGTTGTAGATGTGCTGTTGCTACTAGGGAGAAAACAACATTCATATGCTCAAGGGCATATGCTTTGTTTACATTACACACTTTGCTTAATGCAATTATCTATTGTTCGCAACTTAATACTTGTGGAGTTCTCGGATTGATTCACCACAACTGGATTATTAGCCATAGATGCAGTTGGATGGCGGTCTATGTATTTTGTTGTAATGCCCAGAGTAAATCTCATAGTGATCTTCTTGACATATCACGTTTATCTTTATTCTATCAATTGCCCAACTGTAATTTGTTTACCCAGCATGTGTTATTTATCTTATGGAGAGACACCACTAGTGAACTGTGGACCCCGGTCCTATTTCCATCATATTGCTATCACCTGTTTACTTTACTCGCACTGTTTACTTTACTCGCATACTCTATTGTTTTCCACTCGATACGCTCATAACCTTTGTTTCAAGCAAACCGGTGAGATTGACAACCTCATCACAAGTTGGGAACAAAGTACTTGGTTGTGTGTGTGCAGGTTCCGCGTTGCTACTGGCCGAAGACGAGTCAACAAGTATCGTTAAACGGCGCCCTTGTTGGAGTGTTACTAAGCCAGTCCGCATTACCTTTAGTCGTTTGTCTCTCCTCTCCAAGAACGATAAACCTTGGTTTCTTAACTGAGGGAAAACTAGCTGCTATACTCATCATACCTTCCTCTTGGGGTTCCCAACTGGCTGGTCATTCACCACGCACAAGGAATCTTCTAGTGCTGTTGACAGGGATTTGAAGAATAAAAAGCTCCTACATCAATTACATTCTCCCACGTCAACCACGCGCTAGTAGCCAATTTTCTGGCGCCGTTGCCGGGGAGGAAGTAGAAGACTTCTGCGAGGGGAGTTTTCGCATGCACATCCTTTAGTTTGTTATTGTTTTGCTTTAATTTATTTATTTTACCTGCATCGTTTTATATTAAAAACCCAAAAAAATTAGAATCCTTGGTAGTTGTTTTTACTTGTTTACTTTCGTTTTGCTAAAATGAGTAATCCTGAAGTAGAAGTTCATAGTTTTAAGCAACAAGGGAGAGAAAGTTTAAAAGATGTTTGGTATCATATTAACAATGCTCATCATAGGTGTACCAAAAAGCACTCTACCACGATACTCTTACAGGAGGTAATTTTCTGGGTACTCCCGCTGGAGAAGCATGCACTATAATTGAAAGTTTAGTGGGAATACCACCTATTCATGTTGCTAAAACTGAGACCACCTTGGAGGAGGTGGTAGAAAAGCTCAGCTCTTTAGAGAAAAGTTTGCCAAGTATCCTAAAAAATGATAGCCGAGTTAGTGAACTAGTAGAAAACATTGGTAAGAGGATTACCATTTTAGAGGCTAGCACTACTCTTGATAATCAAAATTTAAGGATTGGTAAACTAGAGGAGTCTATGGAAACTCTTAGCTTAATCTTCTCTTCTCTTAAATTTAAGAAAGAGAAAGTGTTTGTTGGAAAAGAGCAAAAATTTATGTATGTTCCCAAGGTTTCTGTGCTTAAATCTCAACATGTTCTTAAAATTGGTAAGACTCTTAGTTCCACTAAGGGTGACTTGCAGGTTGAAGCCATTTTCCAAAGTGCTTACTGAGGTAAGTGATGCTTCATCACTTGATATTACTTGATTCGCGATTTTCTGCGCCTAGCTCAAAGGCGTTAAAGAAAAGCACTCTTGGGAGATAACCCAATGTTTTATTTTCAGTAATTTTTCTTTTATTTGAGTCTTGGAAGTCATTACTACTGTAATGACTGCTCCTTATCTTGTTTATTTCGTTTTTGTGCCAAGAGAAGCCTCTAATTCGAGTGAGGTAAAGATTTGGGGATGTTGCTGTCCTGAAACTGTTTTCAGTACTGCACCGTAAAAATTCGTATAAATTCTCTGTATATCTTTTGGACCTGCCATTTCTTTTGCATATGCCCCAGGTTATATCCAAACTTTTGTTAGTTGAACACTTTTTGATTTGAGCAACAGAAAACCCCTCAAAAATTCGACCTTTGTCAGCTGTTCAGTTTTGACAGATTTCTGCCAATATTTGTGTTTGCCACTTTATCGCTTTCTTTTGAGTTCTTTTGATCATGGAACTTTTAGAGAAGTTGCTACAGTAGTATTTGCTATATATGTGGTGGTTTTGAGTTGAAACCTGAAGCAAAAAGAGGATTGATTATATGTTATGCTTGCACTAATGTTGCTAATAGAATTGTGTTTAGTTTTCTATGAAGGAAGTTTTCAAGTGTAGGGATTGGAGAATGATGAGATGAGTTGAAGAATGGACAAAAGCTCAAGCTTGGGGATGCCCATGCATCACCCCAAGAAATATCCAAGAAGTACAAGCGTCAAAGCTTGGGGATGCCCCTGAGGCACCCCTTCTTCATCGGCAAAAATCAGGTCACCTTTCAAGACACTATATTTTTATTGCTTCATGCACTATGTGTTTTTCTTGGAGCGTCAGTTGTTTTAGTTTTCTTAGTTAGTTTAGTTTGTTTGTTTGATTCAATAAATGGTTGGACCCCAACAAAGTTCTTTTGGAGAAGTTGCCTTGCTTTTCATTTGCCAAGAACGCTCTAGTTTTCACTCTTATTAAAAATCGAGTGTTCTTCTTTTTCTGCTACTGCTTTTGGTTTTCGTTTTCGCCTTGATTTGCATTCAGACCTTGTCATATCTTTTCATCAAGGTGTATTTTTGCCTCTGATCTTTATTGGTTTTCATCAAAAGAGGTGTTTATAAAAATTTCAAATGGTGTTGGAAAAGAGAAAAAGCTTTATGCAAAATAGTGGTACAAGAAGGAGCTTGTGTAGACTGCGGCTTAGGCTTTTTCATGTCATGCTTGATGTCTTTTTGATAGTATGCTTAGTGGTTTTTCTGTAGCATGACTTGTCTCAAATAACTGAGATTGCTTAATGAGTCTTTGAAAAAATCATGCGTTGTTTTTATTGTATGGAAGCATTATTTTGGTTTTCTCCTTGATGCTTTATTTGGGTTGACTTGGCGCATGCTCACACATGTTAGACTCTTACAAAGTCGCCAATAGCCTCTATGATCATTTAGTTTTTGACTTTTGATGCCATCTTATGCTTCTTTTAATGTCGCTTTATCGCTTTGCATGATTATGGCCATTATTGCTCTCTTAGTTGGTCGCTCCCAGTCTTTTGCTAGCCCTCGCCTTGTACTGAGTATGAGCTAACTCGTGCATCCAACTCCTAAAAGCCAAAGTTTTCCAAAGTGTCCACCATACATACCTACTAGCAATTTGCTATTCCAACTAAATTTGACTTGCTTTTATTTTCTCTTCAAATTAAACTCTTACCAGTGTTATGCGAAATTCGGTCAGTAAAGCTCTCACGAACTAGAAGGCACGCTTTACTTTTTCCTGTTCTTAAAAATTTGACATTGTGGTCTCTCATGTTGAGTTGTTATGCTTGCAAGTTGTAAGTTGGATTCTAGCCCAGCCATGCAGTCATGGGCAAGCTTTCAACATTGCACTTCTTATTTGAGTTGATATCGTGATCTTTTGTTTATGGATACCCGTGGTGTGAAATGAATTGGGAATCTTGTGGGGATCATGGAGTTTGTATATGTGTTAGGGAAATGCCGGGCCGCTAATCTAAGCCATGCATAATTCATGGTGGAAATTTGCAGCATACCCATGGTGAACATTCGACGACGCATCTCACAATAAAAAGCTAAACAAAAGGAAAATAAAAGAGATGTCGAGGTGTTCATTGTTTGCTTGTCCTGTCATTTCGATGTGGGCTTGTTCCATGTCATCGGGCACGGAGGTACCCCATTGGCGGTTCTCAATGATATGCATATACTTACAATGACAAGAGCGTTGCTTGGGACTCTAAGTGAAGTAGCATGAGGTTTGGGTACTCGTATTCACGGGGCACGAGGTTTTCAACTTATGATTTGTCAAGCATATGCATCATAATTGTTCTCGCATTAACTTTAACCATTCAAGATGCTTATGATGGGGGCAATGAGAGCTCAAAGCTGGTAAGTACCATAATTTTTGAAGGTTATAAAACTTGCAATCACTGCTTCCCTCTGCGAAGGGCCTTTCTTCTACTTTTATGTTGAGTCACCACCTTCTTTCTTTATGCACCATAAGAGAGCATAGTTGTCATTCTTAGTGTAATATGCATTGTCCCAAAGTTCATTGATTGATTCATATTGTTGGTTTCACTTGTTCTTAAATTATTTGTATCTAGTCGCCCTCTTAAACTTGAAGGTGTCCTATGCATTTATGTTTTGTTCTCTTTGAAGGACAAGCTGAAAACCATTTGTATGTTTTTCCTTATGATTTGAACACACGTTTGACTTTCATTGTTTCATTTTCATGATCTTTTGTTTGTGTTCATTTGCATGTTTACAACATGGTTGCTAAGTTCTTATTGTCAAGATTATATCTTTCATGCCCATGTTTTAAGTTCTTATGATCCCAGCTCACAAATGCTTACATATATGATCAAGATTGTGTAGGTACATGTCACCTCAAAAATTATTCTTTTGTTATCACTTACCTACTCGAGGACGAGCAGGAGTTAAGCTTGGGGATGCCTGATACGTCTCCAATGTATCTATAATTTTTGACGCTCCATGCTTGTTTTTACACCATTTGTCTATTGTTTCGTTACACTTCGTGGCACTTTTATGCATTTTCCGGAACTAACCTATTAACGAGTTGCCATAGTGCCAGTTCCCTGTTTTATGCCGTTTTTGTGTTTCAGAAGTGATACATAGGAAATATTCTCGGAATTGGACGAAACAAGTTCCTGAAGTCTTATTTTACCCGGCAGCTTCCAGAGATCCGAAGGAGAGTAGGAGGGGGGCCACCAGGGCTCCACACGCCAGGCTCGCGTGGCCAGGGGCCTGGCCACGCCGCCTTGGCGTGAGGGCGCCTGGCCCCTCCTCTGACATCGCCCCTTCGCCTATAAAGACCCCCCGACAGAAAAAACCTAAGTACCCGATCACTTTTCCAGAACACATCGCGATCCGCCGCCGCCGTCGACCCGAAGATCGGGAGGGTCCAGAAGCTCTTCCCGGCACCCTGCCGGAGAGGGGAATCGCCACCAGAGGTCTTCTTCATCGTCATGCTTGCCTCTGGAGCGATGAGTGAGTAGTCTACCTTGGACTATGGGTCCATAGCAGTAGCTAGATGGTTGTCTTCTCCACCATGTGCTTCATGTTTAGATCTCATGAGCTGCCCTACATGATTGAGATCACCGTTATGTAATTCTACATGTTTGGTTTGTTGGGATCCGATGAATATTGGTGTTTATGATTAAGTTGTTGTACTGAATATTATCTTATGTTATCTCTATGTTGTTAATGATCTTGCATGCTCTCCGTTATTAGTAGCTATCTTGGCCGAGTAGTTGCTAGTGACTCCAAGAGGGGGTATTTATGCTCGATAGTGGGTTCATGCCTCTATTTAACCTGGGGGAGTGACAGAAACCTCTAAGGTTGTAGATGTGCTATTGCTACTAGGGAGAAAACAACATTCATATGCTCAAGGGCATATGCTTTGTTTACATTACACACTTTGCTTAATGCAATTATCTGTTGTTCGCAACTTAATACTTGTGGAGTTCTCGGATTGATTCACCACAAGTGGATTATTAGTCATACATGCAGTTGGATGGCGGTCTATGTATTTTGTTGTAATGCCCAGAGTAAATCTCATAGTGATCTTCTTGACATATCACGTTTATCTTTATTCTATCAATTGCCCAACTATAATTTGTTTACCCAGCATGTGTTATTTATCTTATGGAGAGACACCACTAGTGAACTGTGGACCCCAGTCCTATTTCCATCATATTGCTATCACATGTTTACTTTACTCGCACTGTTTACTTTACTTGCATACTCTATTGTTTTCCACTCGATACGCTCATAACCTTTGTTTCAAGCAAACCGGTGAGATTGACAACCTCATCGCAAGTTGGGAACAAAGTACTTGGTTGTGTGTGTGCAGGTTCCGCGTTGCTACTGGCCGAAGACGAGTCAACAAGTATCGTTAAACGGCGCCCTTGTTGGAGTGTTACTAAGCCAGTCCGCATCACCTTCAGTCATTTGTCTCTCCTCTCCAAGAACGATAAACCTTGGTTTCTTAACTGAGGGAAAACTAGCTGCTATACTCTTCATACCTTCCTCTTGGGGTTCCCAACTGGCTGGTCATTCACCATGCACAAGGAATCTTCTAGTGCCGTTGACAGGGATTTGAAGAATAAAAAGCTCCTACATCAATTACATTCTCCCACGTCAACCACGCGCTAGCAGTATCTTATGGAAAAGAAAGATGCTAAGCCTAGGCTTATTAGATGGGTGTTGCTTTTACAAGAGTTTGATTTGCATATTGTAGATAGGAAAGGTGCTAAAAATCCGGTTGCTGATAATTTGTCTAGATTGGAAATTCTTTTATGACTTGAGGCATTATTTTTGGGATGACCCACATTTATATAAAGGAGTGGATGGTATTATGCCAAGATGTGTTCCAGAATATGAACAACAAGATATATTGAGGAAATGTCATGGTAGTGCTTATGGAGGACATCATGCTAGAGATAGAACTGCACAAAAGGTTCTACAATTAGGTTTTTATTGGCCTACCATTTTTAAAGATGCAAGAAAATTTACTCTATCTTGTGATTAATGCCAAAGAGTTGGTAATATTTCTAGATGCAATGAAATGCCTATGAATTATTCTCTTGTTACTGAACCATTTGACTGTTGGGGATTTAACTTTATGGGTCCTTTTCCTCCTTCAGAAGGTTATACTCATATACTTGTTGCTATTGATTATGTTACTAAGTGGGTAGAAGCTATACCTACGAAGAGTGCTGATGGTGAGATCTCGTTAAAAATGCTTAAGGATATTATTTTTCCTAGGTTTGGTGTGCCTAGATATCTTATGACTGATGGAGGTTCTCATTTTATTCATGCCAGTTTTAGGAAGACCCTTGCTAGCTATGATGTAAATCATTGAATTTCTTCAGCTTATCATCCCCAAACTAGTGGGCAAGTAAAGTTATCAAATAGAGAGATCAAGTCTATCTTGCAAAAGACTGTTAATAGATCTTGGAAAAATTGGGCTAGTAAGTTAAATGATGCTTTATGGGCTTATAGAACTGCTTATAAGAATCCCATGGGTATGTCCCCTTACAAAATTGTTTATGGAAAAGCGTTTCACTTGCCTTTAGAATTAGAGCAGAAAGATTTTTGGGCAGTGAAAGAGCTTAATAGAGATTTTAAGCTTGCTGGTAAGAAAAAGTTGCTTGACTTGAGTTCTTTAGATGAATGGAGAAGTGAAGCTTATGAAAATGCTAGACTCTTTAAAGAGAAAGTTAAAAAGTGGCATGATAGGAGAATTCTTAAGAGGGAGTTCCATGTTGGTGAGAAAGTTCTATTGTATAGGTCTCGTCTTAGATTTTTTGCAGGAAAATTACTCTCAAAATGGGAAGGACCCTTTGTTATTGAAGATGGGTATCGTTCAGGTGCAATTAAAATTGCTTCATTAAAAGATAACACTACACAAGTGGTGAATGGGCAAAGACTCAAGCATTATATTTCTGGAGATTCTTATAATGAAGATATCGATATTATTCAAGTGGTGACTCTAGAAGAATTTATCAAAGAACAAATGCAGGAAACTGCAGAGTCCATTTTCGAATAGGTATCCGTTCTAGTTAGAAAAGGTTCGTGTTAAACTTTTCTTCTTATACTTTTGTTGTTTTTATTAAATATGAAAATTTACGAGACGAAAACGAGTAGGAAATGGTGCCCGGAGGCACCACACCACCCCATGGCGCGGGCCCCCTGCTGGCCGCGCCACCTGGTGGTGTGATCGCCTTGGAGCTCATTTCCGACCCAGTTTCATCCCATGCTTTCCTTTTATTGTTAAAATTTCGGCTATATAATCCCCTGGATTCCCCGAGTTCTGTATATCGTTTTATTGTCGTGTTTTCGTTTCGATCTGTTTCTGTCAGGTTCTCAGTTTTAGAGGCACCATGGCCTCCGCCAACAATGACTAGGGCAAGAAGCTTTTGGAGGATGATCACCAAAACCCCAAGCTGAAGGAGGGACAGATTACCATCGGATCAAGGACAAGAGAACCTACTTTTGTAGGATCGATTAACACTGGATGCTATGTTTCTCATAATATGCAGGGACCAATACCACCGGTTCTAGACCTCAGTTTCTACCCTGCAGCAGAGGTGTAGTGACCTCACCTTTTAAATATGACGATCCCTGTGCTTTTCAGTGCTAGTCCCTGGATCAAACGCTAGCACACACAGTTTAAGATGTAACATCAAGAAACAAGGGTCATTTTATTACATCGCATGATCCAGCAATTACATAAAGAAACTTTACAATACTCATAGCATAAAGCTATCAGAGTTTACAACAAAAACAAAAATAGCATGGAGTCCTTCTTCTTCATGTGCCACAGGCGAACATGCTGCGGATAAACTCGTAACTTGGTCGTTCCTTACTTGTCATTGAAAATCTGCAACATGAAACGTTGCAGCCACAAAGGGTCAATACACTTGAATTGTATTGGCAAGATGTCATTGTTTGGTGGACACAAATGGAGCCTAACACTTAAATGAATATTTGGCTAGGTGGAGCTTCCGGCTTATTTTGCGCAAAGAAATTTTATCCTATCATTTTCTCAAAGCAAAACTTTTACTGGACAACTTGACTTGGGTGACCTACCCCTGTAGCCACATGCCATAGTTATTGTATGGGACACACTGGTCGAGAGACACTTACATCAAATATCAAAACCTTAATTACTACATATAGACAACTTGGTTTGGGTGACCTACCCCTGCAGACACTGGCACATAGAAATGGCACGGGACCTACTAGCCGATAGACACTTGCACCAATTGCCATATTCCTGGTTCACCCACAAATTTTAATTTAAGAAGTTGGGATGAGGAGATCCTTGAACAGCTTAAAAATCATGTCGCTCAAACTTGTCCGTAACCGAGGACACGGCTAAGTACTTAGTTTTAACACTCTGCAGAGGTTGTGCACTTTTCCCACAAGACTCAGTCAACCCCTTTTGCCATGATGCTCATTTTGCTCAAATGGCCAAGTGAAGACTAAGACGAGACCTTTCAGAAGCAATCCCTCAGACCAACCCGGACGCGCTCCACCCTACAATCATCTACCACCCTCTATCTGTATGGCTGAGTTCTCGCAACTTAGTTAGTCAAGACAGAACCCATATGACTCATGGTTGTACTGGAAGCTTCACGACTTGAACATCTCCAATCTCTTTGTTCCTGGGTGGCCATCCACAAGTGCGATACACCAGGTGGTTCAGAGGTTCGATGACATGACCCCAGGGAACAACTCAACATAATCCATCTTACCACTTCCACCCAGGTGTTTCATTAACTTAGTTGTTTTCTTAGTTTTGGAAAACAAGGTTTTTAAACACTTAGCTAAAACAAGTGAAGTTCCCTTCCCAAAAACATAAGTGTAAGACAAGGTAACCTATCGCAGGCAGCAATTCTACTAAGGAAATGCAAAGGCTAACCAAAGAGACTTAAGCAAAACCTAGCAAAGCTCTTAAGACAAAAACTCTTAAACAACCTACTCATGCATGTTCTACAAGAAAAGCTACAAGTGACAAAACTTTAGTAGGAAAACAAGATGATGACGCTTGCCTTAGTAATTTCTGAAGATTGTTCTTCTCTTAGTCAACACACGTAGCTCTCCGTACAACAATAAGATAGAAAATAACACAACATAAACACACATCAAAGCAACATAACCAAGAAAGACAAATAAAGATGTTTAATAGTTTTAGCTTAGTCTTCAATTGTCTTAGTGATAATTGGACAAAAGATTGTGACATGAAGTTGACTTGATATGGATGGAGAGAATGGCTAAGTCAAGGACTTCTAGAGATTGATGGGGTTTTCTAAATTGTTAGGAAGTGTCAAACACTTAGTAAAAATAGCTTAAGGATATTCTTAGGCTTGGGTTGAGAAGTTGGATAGATAAATTCTAAGTGATGAGTTCTATCACTTTCATCTCCTTGACTTGAACTCTCTTCTCTTGATCTTTTTGTTTTCCTTCATCTCCTTGTCTTCTCCTCAACTTCTTCTCCACGGTATTGATATGGGAAAACTTCTATGTCATATTGTTGGATGGGGTAGTCAAAATACTTAGAAGATTTTGGCTAAGATGGAGTTGATAGTTTTGCACTTGGCAAAGGATAGAGAGTAGATTTTCACTAAGTCATGGTGGAGATGGTCATTAGGACTTAGGATATTTCACACCACTTGGTAGAGTGGGACAATAGTCAAATAGCACAAAATGCCCAATAGGAATTTGGATTGATACTTGCAAGGTGCTCAAATAACACAATTATTACTTGCAAAAAGGATGAACTAATGGGGCTGACTTTTGAATAAGTGTAAAAAGTGTGTGAAGTATTATGGTGGTTTTTCATTATCAAGGTAGGCAATTATGCAAAAGGAGTTATGCCTAGTATATTTATGGAATTTAATCTAGAGAGAAAATACTCAAATCCTCATTTGAATTTGAATACTCGAGAAAATTGGTCCTAATAATTTGTGCAGTGGTTCTATTGGACATAGGATAACAATATGTTTCATTTGCAAAAAGAATCAATTGAAAAGGATTTATAGAATTTGAACTATATAAAAATACTCAAACTCACATATTTGAATTTAAAATTTTTCAACTAGTTCAAAAGACAAATTTTATTACACAATTGTGTTCTACACATTTTTAGGAATACATAGACATATTATTTGCAATTTTTGGATCAGTAGATCAAAAGATATGATTTTTCAAAGTATCAAACATTTTCTGGCTATTTATCAAATAACAGAGGATATTTACTGACGTGCCAGACACGTGGCTTGCCCTGATTTGACGGTACCGGTTCGCTCGGATCTGGCTCTTCAGCCGTTGGATCTTAAGTGGATTAGACGATCCAGAGTAGATCTGAGGGGGGGCTCACCTAGGGTTTCCTGGGGTCACCGGAGATGGCGCGGGCGGTAGCGCTGCACCCAGGTGGGTGCCAGCGATGATGGAGGTGTGGACGGTGCTCGGCTCGATAAGGGGAAGACGGGGGTGTGGTTGACATCGTCGCTCGCGTCCTTTGGTGAGGTAGAGAGGCGGTTGGAGGAAGCGCGTGCGGCAGGAGCTTCGGTTGTGGGTCTCTGACGGCGACTAGGAGAAAGAGAGGAGTGTCAGAGGAAGCGCAGGAGTGGGGAGGAAGGACTAGACCAGAGATGGGATGTGGGAGCACCTGGTGGCATCGAAATCGATGACTAAGGGTGGTGGCAGCTTCGGAGTCCGGCGAGTTCTTCTGGCAGCCTAGGGGCACAATCTACAGCGGGATAAATGCGGAAATGGAGAGGAGACAGAGGGCTTTTATAGGTGCAGGCAGGGCGTCAAATTAGGCAGGGAATAAAGGGAATTGAAGAGGGGGAGGAATTAGGGGGGCTCGGTCTTCTCGCATTGATTCGGGCCGGAGGAGGAAGAAGGTGGTGACATGGCACTGATGAGTGGGGCCCGCTATTAGTGAGGGAGAGAGAGGAATGCGTACCTTTTCAGGATTCATTTAGATGGGCCGTGGGCCTAAAATGGGGCTGGGCTGAATCGTTGCCCCATGGCCTTTTCTATTTTCTTCTTCTTTTCTCCCTTTTCTTTTTCTATTTTCTTTTATAACTTTTGCATTTTGGCTCCGAAATGATTCAAACTGATTTGTAAAATTTCCTAAAATTCAACACAACAATCTAGAATAGTAAGAAACAAGTTTTCTTAAAACAAAATAAGATTTTTAAGAAAACCTTATAATTTGGCCTAAAGGGCTTTATTGCATAATGCAAATAGGATTAGAGTTTGAAGAGGAAAATCTTAAAACCTGAAAATATCTTTAAAGTAATCCTTGAAAATATTTCCATCCCCATTTTAGGAAATGTAAACTTTATTTAATATAAAATGTTTTGTAAATATTCCCCTTGCAAATATGCTTGCATAGGATTTGAATAAATACAAAATTGTATTTTGAAATCTTATTTTCTCAAATGAGTTCTTCAAGGAATAATAGAAAGTTTGAAATGGTTTTTCTAATAAGGTTTTAAATGAATCAAAAAAATTTAATTTCCTGTGAAATTTCAACCAATGCAAACATACATGGTTCCTATTTTATTTATTTCACATTCCAAAATTTTGGGATATGACAGACTACACCCTTAAAAGAAATCTAGTCCCGAGATTTGGAGAGGCTAGAAAGAAAGATGGGTTTGTGATACTAGGTGTGCTACCACCCTTAAACGAAACTTTTGTGGGTAGTATAAGTCTTGGGTTCATAGTAAGCACATCTTGGATATGACTTGATACTGGGCCATCTTTTGTACCATATATAGCTTCTACCTTCATTTCCAATAGGTGGGTGTCTTTCCACATGCTATAGCATCCAATCCTCCTCAAGATGGCTTGAGTATAACTATCCTCCCTTGTAGTGCTTCAATTAGCAATGACATTTGTTGAACTACTTTGGACACTGAAGGGTCACTCTTTGGGTCAATCAGAAGACCAAGTTAAAGTGATCTCATATCTTCATTTTATCCTCTTTGTTGACATCCCTGGCAGTCTTCCATTTCATGGTTAAAACTCCTTTGCACACCACTGTTGGACGGAATGAAACTCTCACTATCATCTTCCATTGCAAGTCATCTTCAACGGTAAGCTTCTGGTTCATCCTTGCCATATTCCTATGTTTTGGCCACACTAGCCCATTATAGGGTATAATATCCTATCCTCCTAAGGTTTAGGCTTAACAACATTGTCTCTCGTAGGTGTGTCTCTCTAGATTAACCATTCCTAATAACAAGAGCGAACAATATGAGTGATCGTCATGGGGGCCAATCCATGTCGCACCCAATTATTACCTTGTATTTGGTTTGGCGCATCTCACATTCTAACTCTTGGTCATCCTCACTAGTTTTTGACAACAACTTCCATGGAACATTGGATCGATGTTTCAATTTCCATTATGAATTTTAGAAAACAAAACTATCAATCCTTAGCTAGTGGTTTGCTTAAACTCTCATATGGCAAAATCTCGTAGCTTGCAGATCCTTTGGTTTGCCACCTCTTGTTCTGCACATATTCTCCTTGATACTGAGCATCTTAGCAGGAGCTGATAATGTTGTTGTCTTCATGGAGGCTTGTCAAGAAGACACTTGTTTGGGTTTGAATAAAGACGAGAATAGATAGAAGGGATCTAAAGAGAATTCCTACCCAAACATAGCTGATCAAGGCAATTCATATTACAACATCATCCAATGATCATTCAACTCATTAAGCAATCAAGTTTAACACAAACGAAAAGGTACGATCATTCCACTAGTCGGTATGATCATAAACATTTATTACAATGTTGTCGCATGTATTAAAAGTCTTAAATGGCTGTCCAACTAAAGCTTCTTGGTTCCCTTTCAGGCAGAACCATTGTTTTGGTCTATTTGCTTCTTTAGAGCTGCAATCTGATCATCCTTGGTGATGTTGAGATCATCTTGAACACTAAGCTTAAATGCAAGCTCTACCATGTCACTTTGAAGTTGACTTATGGTTTCCATCAGTGCAGTAGTATCCTCCTTTTCTTCTTAGAGGTCCTTCTCTTTGAGTGGGGCAAGTAGCTCATCATTTGTTAAATAGTTCATTGGTCCTATTACTATCAAGATCCTTCATAACAATTTCTAAGTCCTAGAACTATTGACGCACAAGCTTCCTGTTGAACTTTCTCAATTGCTTCCTTTAGTGATAGGTCGATCTAACTCTTTAACGATGTCGAGAAGACAAGTTCTGAAGTGGTGGATCTTGAAGTCCCTTGAGGTGCCGAAGCTGAAGCTCTTCGTCTTTGAGTTGAAATGGAGAGAAGTAGAGACAAAAATGACTAAGGGAAGAGTTTACGAGACAATGAGTGTGTAAATTTTAACTTAGAAATAAAAGCAACTCCTATTTTTCTAAGGGGTCATTGTCCAATCCTAGGGTCACGAACCTAAGGGCAACACAATGCTCTGATACCATCTGTAGTGACCTCACCTTTTAAAGATGAAGATCCATGTGCTTTTCAGTCCTAGTCCCTGGATCAAACGCTAGCACACATAGTTTAAGATGTAATATCAAGAAACAAGGGTCATTTTATTACATCGCATGATCCAGCAATTACATAAAGAAACTTTACAATACTCATAGCATAAAGCTATCAGAGTTTACAATGAAAACAAAAAATAGCATGGAGTCCTTCTTCTTCATGTGCCATAGGCGAACATGCTGCGGATAGACTCATAACCCGGTCATTCCTTACTTGTCGTCGAAAATCTGCAACATGAATCATTGCAGCCACAAAGGGTCAATTCACTTGAATTGTATTGGCAAGATGTCATTGTTTGGTGGACACAAATGGAGCCTAACACTTAAATAAATATTTGGCTAGGTGGAGCTTCAGGCTTATTTTGCGCAAAGCAATTTTATCCTATCATTTTCTCAAAGCAAAACTTCTGCTGGACAACTTGACTTGGGTGACCTACCCCTGTAGACACAGGCCATAGTTATCGTACGGGACACACTGGTCGATAGACACTTACATCAAATGTCAAAACCTCAATAACTACATATGGACAACTTGGTTTGGGTGACCTACCCCTGTAGACACAGGCACATAGAAATGGCACGGGACCTGCTAGCCGATAGACACTTGCACCAATTGCCATATTCCAGGTTCACCCACAAATTTTAATTTAAGAAGTTGGGATGAGGAGATCATTGAACAACTTCAAAATCATGTCGCTCAAAGTTGTCTGTAACCGGGGACATGGTTAAGTACTTAGTTTTAACACTCTGCAGAGGTTGTGCACTTTTCCCACAAGACTCAGTCAACCCCTTTTGCCATGATGCTCATTTTGCTCAAATGGCCAAGTGAAGACTAAGACGAGACATTTCAGAAGCAATCCCTCAGACCAACCCGGACGCGCTCTACCCTACAATCATCTACCACCCTCTATCCATCTGGCTGAGTTCTCACAACTTAGTTAGTCAAGACAGAGCCCATATGACTCATGGTTGCACTGGAAGCTTCACGACTTGAATGTCTCCAATCTCTTTGTTCCTGGGTGGTCGTCCACAAGTGCGATACACCTGGAGGTTCAGAGGTTCAACGACATGACCCTAGGGAACCACTTAACATAATCCATCTTAACACTTCCACCCAGGTGTTTCATTAACTTAGTTGTTTTCTTAGTTTTGCAAAACAAGGTTTTTCAAAACTTAGCCAAAACATGTGAAGTTCCCTTCCCAAAAACATAAGTGTAAGACAAGGTAACCTATAGCAGGCAACAATTCTACTACGGAAATGCAAAGGCTAACCAAAGAGACTTAAGCAAAACCTAGCAAAGCTATTAAGACATAAACTCTTAAACAACCTACTCATGCATCTTCCACAAGAAAAGCTACAAGTGACAAAACTTTAGCAGGACAACAAGATGATGACACTTGCCTTAGTAATTTCTGAAGATTGTTCTTCTCTTAGTCAACACACGTATCTCTTCGTACAACTATAAGATAGAAAATAACACAACATAAACACACCAATCAAAGCAACATAACCAAGAAAGACAAACAAAGATGTTTATTAGTTTTAGCTTAGTCTTCAATTGTCTTAGTGATAATTGGACAAAAGATTGTGGCATGAAGTTGACTTGATATGCATGGAGAGAATGGCTAAGTCAAGGACTTCTAGAGATTGATGGGTGTCGATGGATTTCGTGTCGCAAGAACACGGGGTACCACGCGACGGACCCGAAGATTCGAACGCAGGGGGCTGAACGTGTGAGATCTTGGATCGCAACGAAACACGGTGACGGAAGCCTCGATTGTCGGACGCGCAACGCACTGCAGAGAGGGAGACCGAGCTTTACCCAGGTTCAGGGCCCTCGTGGTGAGGTAAAACCCCTACTTCCTGCCTTCTTGTATTACGACGCGACACCTCGCGAGGAGTACAAGGCCTTGGTTACAAAGCTCTAGCTGGCCAGAGGTTGAAGAACTTGCGTGCCCAACTAGCAGCTTGTAGAAGATGAAGATTAGATCAGACCCCCCTCTAAGGGGTGGCCTCCCCTCCCTTTATAGCGCCAAGGGCCTCCTTCCCCTTATCTTCTTGGGGAAGGGGTTGCCACACACGGCCAAGGAGGGAGGACAGCTGTAGACTAGGCTCTTCTGTAGACTTGGTCTTTGCAGGGTCGGGGCGCCGGTCCACAAGAGTGGGTGGAGGAAGCTGACGTCCTCCCCTGGCGCCCTGCACCGTCCACGCTATATTTGGGGGGGTGGCCAACTGCCACTATGCCGCTTTAGGCAGGCACAGCGAAAGTTGGTCTCCTCCCTGTCGGGGGTAGCGTGGGAGATACGCGGCCTTCTGCCCGTTATCTTCTTGCTCCGCACGAAACCGTGCTGAGCTGACGTGGGCGTCCCTTCTCTCCTCACCAGCAGGGCTCGTGAGGAGGTCTTCTGGTCCTTAGCGGTTTCCGTCGTCGTTCTCCTCACGAGGCGCCTCCTCGTGAGGGTCTTCTCCGAAGCGAAGATTGCTGATTATCTCCTGGGCTGAAGATGGGCCGATGACGGGGCCCAGAAGCAGGTGGACCGGGATACCCCGGTATCCATTACACCGATAGTAGCCCCCGGGAGCCCGGCCCACAACGCGCCCTCTTGAGGAAGCGAAGGGTCGGGGGCCCCCGAAGCTGCTGGGCCCTCCAACGGCACGCGTCAACCGCGCGGTCAGAGGACCATGTGAAGATGCAGAGGCTGCGGGCACGTGTCGTGGCCGCAGCTGGTGAGACGAAACGGCGGCGACGCTACAGTCTCCGAGGCGTCCTCCAGCATAATGATGCGTCGCTTGACTGCAGAGCGCTGCGCCAACGCTTCGGTTCCCGCGCTGGGATTTGACGCATCGACGCTGGATGATCCCCTTAAATAGGTCCTCCTCGAGACCGTCGGCACTTCACCTCCTTCCACCAGTGCCACTTCTGCTTCTTCTTCCCTGAGAGCATGGACCCTTCCAACTCCGCCGCCGCCGCCGGTCCAAGCTCCGGAACGAAGCGTCATGGGCGCCCCCTGGGCAGCGGGAAAAAGGCGAAGGTCCCGGCCCCGTGGACGCCCGGCGCCGGCGGCCCCCTCCGCATTGGCGCGCCGCGGCAGGGCGAGGCGAGCTGCGCCGCCGCGGGGACCTCCGGCGCCCTGACCCTCAGGGGTCCTGTGCGTGGAGGCGCCCTGAACTCACCGTCGCCGCTGGCGGCGGCGCCAGCTCCCCGCGCCTCGGGAAGCATCGATCGGGCCCTCCGGGAGGTGGAGGCCGCCTTGGGCCCCCCTCCCCCGGTCGCAGATCTTCCGGCCCCGCCGGTGAACGGAGTGATCGCCACTCCGCGCCACCTGGCGGCGGCGATGCTGGGACCCCTCGTCGCCCCGGGGTCCCGCTTCCTTGAGCTCCTCGTCGTCGTCGACGCCCCGGGGTTCAACTCCCTCCGGTTGCCCGATGCCATCCGGAGGGTGCTTCACGCCCACGGCCCAGCCACCGGGGAGATCGCCCTGGGGGAGCAGAGCAGGCCAGATCTCTTCTGGCCTGTGGACATCCTCTTCGGGCCGACCGGCAACGTCGTCCTCTCCGGCCGCTGGAGGCCCTTCGCCCTCGGCTGCCGCCTCCGCATCGGCGACCGCCTCGTCTTCCGCTTCAAGCTGGGGACCCTGGAGGCGATGGTGCGGATCTTCACCGCCGACGGCATCCGCCGCACCTACCCCCAGCTCCCGGCGCAGTGAAGAGGAGGTCCTGGGCGGTAGTCTTCTGGGGAGGGGAGCTAGTCTCCTCCCCTTTTCGTTGTGTAGTCCTTGCCGGCGGGGAATGCCCCACCGTGCTTTGCTCCTTCCCCCTCTGGGGGTGCTTTAATGAAATCCAGTTGCTTAATCTTGCTGTCCTTCACTGTCCCGGCCATTTGCTTGCCCGAGAGCCCTGGCGAGCTGCAGGTATCGACGGGAAGCCTCCCTCCACCTCAGAGCTCGGGATGGGTTCGGCGCCAATGACACAATGGACGATTCCTGAGACAAGAAGTTGAAGAAAGAGTTGGAAAAGACAAAACCCCAAATCCCCGAAAACGGAAAAATAAGTCGGTAAAACAAACGAAAAAAGAAGGCAAATAAGATGCCCCTGTGACCGGCACAGGGACCTTCTCCGTCGTGGAGGAGCGCGGCACTATCTGTGCCAGCAGCCAAGAGCAAATTGTCGCGCGTGGCGATTCACGGGGCCTTCCTCGTCGTTGAGGGAAGCTAGACCCTCACGGACGTGAAAACGTCGACGCTTAAGAGAGCCCAGAGACCGTCGACACCTCACAAGGATTGCTCATGAGATGAAGGGCCTGGCGCGGACCTCCGGATCTGCGTCTCCTTCGCAAGATTTATCGGAGCGGCCTTGGTCTTCAATAATCCTGCCACGTTAGGCCTTCCTCGAGAGAGGGAATCCTCCTGCGGATGCTAGTGCATCGACGCGTCTTTGCACCCTCGTGAGGGTTGCTCACGAGGGGTAGGTCCTTAGCGGGTGCCATGGGCACACCTTGGACTTTTCCTCGAAGATTTTTTATTTTCTGGCGTACTTCGCGAGGAACTAAGCACCATGGGCATCCAGAGGTGATCGTTAATGGGGCCGTCGCCCCCGACCAGAGCTCGCTCCCTTCGGGTTTTTCGGGCTTGCTGTTTTCCGGGTGAAGGCCCCAGCATAGACACCGTGCCTAGCCCCCTTCCGCGAGGAGTACAATCAGAAAATAAATGGACTTCATGCCATTTTGATGTCATGCCGAAGCAGAGGCGCTATACTGCGCATTAACTTAATATCAGTGCTTAAGAGCATATTGAGCTGATACAAGTGCCGTAAAAACGGTCTTTTTCTCCTCGTGAGGAACCTAAGGGTAGAACTTTCGCAGATGAGCTATGTTCCATGGGTTCCCCACCGGCACGCCCTCTGCGGTTTCCAGCCGCGCCGAGCCCGGCCTGGCGATGTGCGTCACCTTGAAGGGTCCTTCCCACATCGGAGACAGCTTGTGCAGGCCCTCGCGAGAGAGTATTCTCCTCAGCACCAGGTCGCCGACCTCCAGAGTTCTCGCTCGAACATGGCGGCTATGGTAGCGGCGTAGTCCTTGCTGGTACCTCGCGGCGCGGAGCGCGGCTTGGCACCAAGCTTCTTCGAGCAGAAGGAGGCGGTCCTTGATGAGGTCCTCTTGGCGAATTTCGTCGAAGGCGAGCACTCTTGGCGACCCGAACTTGACGTCGGTGGGAAGAACAGCCTCCGCCCCGTAGACCAGGAAGAAAGGGGTTTCTCCGGTAGGCTTGGTGACGGTAGTCCTGATGGACCACAAGATGGATTGGAGGTTGTCTAACCATTTTTTGCCGCAGGCTTCAAGCTTGGCGTTGAAGCTTTTTGTCTTGAGCCCTTTGAGCACTTCAGCGTTGGCGCGCTCGGCTTGACCATTGCTCCTGGGGTAAGCGACGGAGGCGAAGCAGATTTTGATGCCGGTCGATGCGCAGTATTCCCGGAACAAGCCGCTGGTGAACTGGCTGCCGTTGTCGGTGATTATGCGGTTAGGCACACCAAAGCGACAGACCAGTCCACGGATGAACCTGACGGCGGACCTGGCCGGGATTGTGCACACCGGTTCCACCTCCACCCACTTGGTGAACTTGTCGATGGCGACGTAGAGGTAGCGATAGCCCCCTTGCGCTCTGGGAAATGGACCGAGGATGTCCAGCCCCCAAACTGCAAATGGCCAAGTGAGTGGGATGGTGCGCAGCTCTTGCGCCGGCTGATGTATCTGCTTGGCGTGGAATTGGCACGCCTCGCACCTCTTGACCATCTCCGACGCATCTCCGAGCGCCGAAGGCCAGTAGAAGCCGCTTCGATATGCCTTCGCAGCTACAGTCGCGGCTGAAGCGTGGTGCCCACATTCGCCGGCATGGATGTCCCTTAGAAGCTCTTGGCCTTGGTGAGTAGATATGCACTTCAGAGCGACGCCATTTGGGCGACGCCGGTACAAGTCACCATCCTTGACGCAGTAGCCCGAAGCTTGCCGCACAATCCTCTCGGCCTCCTCTTCATCCTCAGGAAGCCTGCTGCTGGTGAGGTAAGCCTTGAGCTCGATGATCCAATCCACTCCCTCCTGCCGGGCCAATGCCAGGAGGACGCGGTCACCCGAAGGAGGCACGCAATCCGGAGCCCCCTGCTCCGGCGGTGGCGGCAAAGCGGAAGGAGGAGGTGGTTCGGATGTCGACGGAGAAGCGGACGGTTTGAAGAGACGCTCCTCGAAGACGCCGGCAGGCTGTGCCAGGCGATGAGAAGCGCGCTTGGCGATCTCGTCGGCTTCCACGTTTTCCCCTCTCGGGATGTGCTTCAGCTCCAAGCCTTGGAAGCGCTTTTCCATCTTTCGATGCTCCTCGAGATAAGCCGCCATGTGCTCATCCTTTGGAGTGTAGCTCTTGTTGGAGAAGTTCACAACCAGCTGTGAATCTTCTTTGACGATGAGGCGTTTGATGCCCAAGGCATTCGCAGCCCTTAAGCCTGCAAGTAGTCCTTCGTACTCCGCGATGTTGTTGGAGACCTTGTGTTCCGGCCCAAAGCAGAGCTGCACAGCGTAGAAAAGCTTGTCTCCAGAGGGAGAGGTTAAGACAGCGCCTGCTCCCGCGCCCGGAAGGTTGAAGGCGCCGTCGAAGTGCATGACCCAGAGGCCCGGGGCCTCCTCTCCAGGGAGAGTTGACTCCACCTCTGGAGGCTCGTCTACGAATGGATCAGTCCATTCTGCAGTGAACTCGGCCAAAGCCTTGCTCTTGATTACCTTTGTAATTTCAAAGGAGATCTCGAAAGGCTGAAGCTCCACGGCCCACTCGGCCACCCGCCCGGTGACATTGGGATTGCGCAGGACGGTTTCCAGGGGCCGATCGGTTTCCACCTTAATCGGGTGACCCTGGAAGTAGTGGCGTAGCTTCCGCGAGGCGATGAGCAAGGTGTAGAGCAGCTTTTGCTGCATTGTGTAGCGTTCCCGCGCGTCGCGCAGTACCGTGCTGACGAAGTACACAGGCTTTTGCACCTTGACGACCCCCTCGGAAGGCTTTTGAGCATTGCTCTGAGAGAGCGGCTCGGTCGGCGAAGATCCCTTGGGCGGCTCCTCCCGAGGGGCGGAAGGTGAAGCGGCCTCTCCCTCGTGAGGAGCCCCCGAGCCTGGAGGAGTGACCTCCTTGGCGATTACCTCGACGTCCCGCTCCGCGACGAGAACGGCGCTTGCAGTCCTTGGAGTTGCCGCGATGTAGAGTAGCAAGGGCTCGCGAGTCGTTGGGGCAACCATGATCGGTGGGCTCGTGAGGTACCTTTTTAACTCGGCGAAGGCCTTGTCGGCTTCCGGAGTCCACTCAAACTTGCCGGTGCGCTTCATGAGCTTGAAGAAGGGCAAAGCTTTTTCCCCACTCCTCGCGATGAAGCGCCCCAGGGCTGCCATGCACCCCGCGAGGCGTTGCATTTCCTTAAGATTGCGCGGAGGACGCATCTCTTCGATGGCCTTGACCTTGTCGGGGTTCGCCTCTATCCCACGATTGGACACGAGGAACTCCAACAGCTTTCCCGACGGTACGCCAAAGGCGCACTTGGCGGGGTTGAGCTTGATGTTTACCTTCCTCAGGTTGACGAATGTTTCCTCCAGATCCTCGATGAAGGTGCGACCCTCGCGGGTCTTGACGACGATGTCGTCGACGTAGGCTTCCGCGTTCCTTCCCATCTGGTCCCCCAGGGCCTGACGCATGAGCCTTTGGAAGGTGGCTCCTGCGTTCTTCAAGCCGAAGGGCATGCAGACGTAGCAGTACACCCCACAGGGCATGATGAAGGCGGTCTTCTCCTCGTCCTCCTTTGCCATCTTGATCTGATGATAGCCGGAGAAAGCATCCAAGAAGCAAAGGAGGTCGCAGCCGGCGGTGGAGTCGACGATTTGATCTATCCTCGGGAGAGGGTAAGGGTCCTTGGGGCAGGCCTTGTTGAGACTTGTGAAGTCCACGTAGAGGCGCCCACTGCCGTTAGCCTTTGGGACGACCACCGGATTAGCAATCCAGGTGGGGTGGGCTACCTCGCGTATCAACTTGGCCTTCTTCAGCTTCTCTATCTCCTTGACGATGAAGTCTTGCTTCTCTTGCGCTTGCTTTCTAGTCTTCTGCTTCACGGGGTGTGCTTGAGGGCACACGGCTAAGTGGTGCTCGATCACCTCCCTGGGAACACCGGGCATATCCGACGGAGTCCAAGCGAACATGTCAGAATTTGCCCGCAGGAAGGTGACGAGCGCGCTTTCCTATTTAGGGGAAAGCCCTGCCCCGATGGTGACGAAGTTCTCGCAGCCCCCAGCCTGCAGCGGGACCTTCTTGGTTGCCAAGCGCTCTTGGGTAAACTGGGGCCTCCTGCCTGAGGGTACCGCAGCTTCCCCAATGCTCATGTCCAGCATTGGATGGACCAGATCCTCGCTTGGAGTAGGCGATGCTGAGGCGGCGAACTTCTTCCCTGTCGAACCCAGAGGGTTGGGCTCGAGAGAGGCCTTCTTTGCAGCAGCCCGCTCTTGGGATACGAGCTACTTTTTCCTCGTGAGGTCGCCAGAGTGTTCCAGTAGATCTTCGTCGGCGGGGAACATGGAGGCGGCCTCACGGTAGACATGCTCAACCGATCGGAGAGCATCCTTCTCATTGCAGCGCACGGTGATCGTGCCATTGGCGCCCGGAATCTTGAGGACGTTGAAGCCATGGTGCGTTGCTGCCATGAACCTAGCCAAGGCTGGGTAGCCGAGGATGGCGTTGTATGGCAGGGCGATGTAGGCAACGTCGAAGTCAAGGCTTTCTGTCCTGTAGTTGTCCCGGGTGCCGAAGGTGACGGGCAGGCTTACCTGCCCAATTGGCGTTGTAGATCCCTCGGTTACCCCGAAGAACGGCCGAGTTGGCATGAGCCGGTGGTACGGCACCTGCATCTTTTCGAAGATCTCGACGGAGATGATGTTGAGTCCCGCACCTCCGTCGATGAGGGTGCGATTGATGGCGACGTTGTTGATGGTTGGCGTGCACAAGAGGGGGATTGTGCCTACGCCCCTTGTGGAAGCCGGATGATCCTCCTCGTCAAAGCCAATCTTGCACGTCGACCACTTCATCAGGCGATTGCCGGAGTTGGGCTGTGCCGCCGCGATTTCTCGCGACAGCTGCTTAAAGTGCCGATTTGACAGAGGAGCCTGAGCCCCACCCAGGAGGCAAGCGACGAAGTCTCGCGGCTCTTGATAGCCCCCCTGGTTCTCTTCCCGACGATCGTTTGCTGGTGGGGGAAGCGGCAGCGGCTCGGGATCGTCTCGAGACAGACCCCCGCGGTGGCGACCTTCCTCGCGGTCGTCATCGCGGCGATCGCCCCGGGATCCACTCTTGCCGTTGCTGCGGCCACCCCCACGACGCTTGGAGACACCGTTCTCCTCGTGAAACTTCCGGACAATCCAACAATCCTCGGTATTGTGGGTGTCCTTCTTGTGGATGAGGCAGTAGCGGCGACGGCGACCTTTATCGCGATCGGAGCGGTCCCCGCGGCGTTGCTTATGATCTGGCTCCGCCGCGAGGGCAGCAGCCTCCTTTCGCTTGGGGTCCTTGGACTTCTGCTTTGGGGGAGGCGCCTCCGGCATATTGTGCACGAAGAGCCTCCCCTCTTCAGCCTTGGCGCAGCGGTCGGCGATCTCGAAGAGCCTGACGACGGAAGTCAACTCATCATTCACGGACAGCTTCTCCCGCATCTTGACGTCGGAGACGCCCGTGGAGAACGCGGAGATGACCTCCTCGTTGGAGATCCTGGGGATCTTGTTCCTCATCTGACTGAAGCGCTGGATGTACTGACGAAGCGTCTCGCCCTTGTACTGTCGCACCGCCTTAAGATCGTTCTTGGTGGCGGGGCGCTCGTACGTGGGCATGAAGTTGGCAACGAACTGACGACATAAATCCTTCCACGAAGTCACGGATTCGTGAGGAAGATTCATGAGCCAAGTCCGCGGAGCGTCCTTGAGGGCCATGGGGAACCAGTTGGCCATGGCGCGCTGATCTCCACGTGCAGCCTGGACGGCGACGACGTAGAGTTGGAGGAATTCGACAGGGTTTGTGGTCCCGTCGTAGCGCGTGGCGATGTCCGGCTTGAACTTGTCAGGCCAGACAACGTAGCGCTGCTGGCGAATGAGGGCAAGACACCCGAGGTTGTAGATCGGAACGCCGGGGGTCCTGACATTCTTGCCAGCCTCGCCGATGTCATCGATGGCACGATCATGATTTTCGCGGCGGCGCTCGAGGGAGACGCGTGCGTCTTCCGGAGCGCGCTGGACGATTTGGCAGCTGGGCTCCCCGCGCGGCGAAGATGCGGCGCGAGAAACCACCTTTTTGGCCTTGTTGGCCATCCCATCTCCGGCGCCCGGGGCATGATGCCCCGCCGCCGGATCTGGATGCCCCGCGCCCTGGGCTCCTCCCAAGGCCGGGTCTTCGTTGGCGATGGCGACGAGCTCGGCGATTCGAGCGCGCCACCCCTCTCGCCCGTCGTCGGTGGGTTGATAGCGCAATAGCTCCTGCGCCATGGCGAGCGCCTGCGCAGGAGACAGTTGACTTCCAGAACGAGCATGAGAAGTGGCGGTGGCGGTGAAGGAGAGCGAAGGCTCTGTCCGCTCAGACGGGAGGTAGGAGGACTCCAGATCTTCCTCCTCTTCCTCCCCGGCCGAAGCTTCGTGACGACGGAAGATGGGCTCGGTTTGCCCCCGAGCAGCGTTGCGACGGCGAAGACGCTCGAGCCTCGCGTTGGCGTCGGCCATGTCGAAGCAGATCTAGAAGAAAAAAAACACCACAGCCCCCTACCTGGCGCGCCAAATGTCGATGGATTTCGTGTCGCAAGAACACGGGGTACCACGCGACGGACCCGAAGATTCGAACGCAGGGGGCTGAACGTGTGAGATCTTGGATCGCAACGAAACACGGTGACGGAAGCCTCGATTGTCGGACGCGCAACGCACTACAGAGAGGGAGACCGAGCTTTACCCAGGTTCAGGGCCCTCGTGGTGAGGTAAAACCCCTACTTCCTGCCTTCTTGTATTACGACGCGACACCTCGCGAGGAGTACAAGGCCTTGGTTACAAAGCTCTAGCTGGCCAGAGGTTGAAGAACCTGCGTGCCCAACTAGCAGCTTGTAGAAGATGAAGATTAGATCAGACCCCCCTCTAAGGGGTGGCCTCCCCTCCCTTTATAGCGCCAAGGGCCTCCTTCCCCTTATCTTCTTGGGGAAGGGGTTGCCACACACGGCCAAGGAGGGAGGACAGCTGTAGACTAGGCTCTTCTGTAGACTTGGTCTTTGCAGGGTCGGGGCGCCGGTCCACAGGAGTGGGTGGAGGAAGCTGACGTCCTCCCCTGGCGCCCTGCACCGTCCACGCTATATTTGGGGGGGTGGCCAACTGCCACTGTGCCGCTTTAGGCAGGCACAGCGAAAGTTGGTCTCCTCCCTGTCGGGGGTAGCGTGGGAGATACGCGGCCTTTTGCCCATTATCTTCTTGCTCCACACGAAACCGTGCTGAGCTGACGTGGGCGTCCCTTCTCTCCTCACCAGCAGGGCTCGTGAGGAGGTCTTCTGGTCCTTAGCGGTTTCCGTCGTCGTTCTCCTCACGAGGCGCCTCCTCGTGAGGGTCTTCTCCGAAGCGAAGATTGCTGATTATCTCCTGGGCTGAAGACGGGCCGATGACGGGGCCCAGAAGCAGGTGGACCGGGATACCCCGGTATCCATTACACCGACAATGGGGTTTTCTAAATTGTTAGGAAGTGTCAAACGCTTAGTAAAAATAGCTTAAGGATATTCTTAGGCTTGGGTTGAGAAGTTGGATAGATAAATTCTAAGTCATGAGTTCTATCACTTTCATCTCCTTGACTTGAACTCTCTTCTCTTGATCTTCTTGTTTTCCTTCATTTCCTTGTCTTCTCCTCAACTTCTTCTCCATGGTATTGATATGGGAAAACTTCTATGTCATATTGTTGGATGGGGTAGTCAAAATACTTAGAAGATTTTGGGTAAGATGGAGTTGATAGTTTTGCACTTGGCAAAGGATAGAGAGTAGATTTTCACTAAGTCATGGTGGAGATGGTCATTAGGACTTAGGATATTTCACACCACTTGGTAGAATGGGACAACAGTCAAATAGCACAAAATGCCCAATAGGAATTTGGATTGATATTTGCAAGGTGCTCAAATAACACAATTATTACTTGCAAAAAGGATGAACTAATGGAGTTGACTTTTGAATAAGTGTAAAAAGTGTGTGAAGTATTCTGTTGGTTTTTCATTATCAAGGTAGGCAATTATGCAAAAGGAGTTATGCCTAGTATATTTATGGAATTAAATCTAGAGAGAAAATACTCAAATCCTCATTTGAATTTGAAAACTTGAGAAAATTGGTCCTAATAATTTGTGCAGTGGTTCTACTGGACATAGGATAACAATATGATTCATTTGCAAAAAGAATCAATTGAAAATGATTTATAGAATTTGAACTATATCAAAAATACTCGAACTCACATATTTGAATTTGAATGTTTTCAACTAGTTCAAAAGACAAATTTTATTACACAATTGTGTTCTACACATTTTTAGGAATCCAGAGACATATTATTTGCAATTTTTGGATCAGTATATCAAAAGATACGATTTTTCAAAGTATCAAACATTTTCTGGCTATTTATCAAATAATAGAGGATATTTACTGACGTGCCAGACACGTGGCTTGCCCTGATTTGATGGTACCGGTTCGCTCGGATCTAGATCTTCGGCCGTTGGATCTTAAGTGGATCGGACGATCCAGATTAGATCTGAGGGGGGGCTCACTTAGGGTTTCCTAGGGTCACCAGAGATGGCACGGGCGGCGGCGGTACACCCAGATGGTTGCCGGCGACAGTGTTTCCGAGGCCCCTAGCGATGGCGGAGGTGTGGACGATGCTTGGCTCGATGAGGGGAAGATAGGGGTGTGGTTGACGTCATCGCTCGCATCCTGTGGTGAGGCGGAGAGGCGGCTGGAGGAAGCGCGGGCGGCAGGAGCTTCGGGTGTGGGTCTCCGATGGTGACTGGCTGCACGATTGAGCAAGAGAGGAGTGTCAGAGGAAGCGCAGGAGTGGGGGAGGAAGGACTAGACCAGAGAGGGGGCGTGGGAGCACCTGGTGGCGTTGAAATCGACGACTAAGGGCGGCGGAAGCTACGGACTCCAACGAGTTCTTCTGGCAGTCTAGGGGCACAATCCGCAGCAGGATGAAGGGGGAAATGGAGAGAAGACAGAGGGCTTTTATAGGTGTAGGCGGGGCGTTGAATTAGGCAGGGAATAAAGGGAATTGAAGAGGGGAAGGAATTTGGGGGGCTCGGTCTCCTCACGTTGATTCCGGCCGGAAGAGGAAGAAGGTGGTGACATGGCGCTGACGGGTGGGGCCCGCTATCAGTGAGGGAGAGAGAAGAACGCGTACCATTTTGGGATTCATTTAGATGGGCCGTGGGCCTAAACTGGGGCTGGGCTGAATCGTTGCCCCGTGGCCCTTTCTATTTTTTCTTCTTTTCTCCCTTTTCTTTTTCTGTTTTCTTTTATAACTTTTGCATTTTGGCTCCGAAATGATTCAAACTGATTTGTAAAATTTCCTAAAATTCAACACAACAATCTAGAACAGTAAGAAACAAGTTTTTTTTAAACAAAATAAGAGTTTTAAGAAAACCTTATAATTTGGCCTAAAGGGCTCTATTGCATAATGCAAAATAGGATTAGAGTTTGAAGAGGAAAATCTTAAAACCTAATAATATCTTTAAAGTAATCCTTGAAAATATTTCCATCCCCATTTTAGGAAATGTAAAATTTATTTAATATAAAACATTTTGTAAATATTTCCCTTGCAAATATGCTTGCATAGGATTTGAATAAATACAAAATAGTATTTTGAAATCTTATTTTCTCAAATCTTATTTGGGATGTGACAAGAGGAAGCCCTTCGGGTCACCGAGGAGTTTTACAATAAATACCGAGTTCTGATGATGGAGGTGGAGATACTTCGAGAGGAGAACAACAGGCTTTGCAGGATGCTAGAGAATTTTCTCACCCCAATCATGATCGCACCACCACCACCGAAGGAGTAATTTGTCATTGGTATTGGCATCCCCTTAGCTTGTTCCAAGCTTGGGGGATTGCCGCGGTATCGCATCATTACCTTTTACCCATTTACTTTTCAGTAGAGTCATATCATGAGTAGAGAAGTTATCATATAGGATGGTTTGGAGTGTGGAAGTATCTCCCCTTTAGTTGGTTATCTATGTATCCCTTGGTGTGAGTTGCGGTTATGAAATATTAATGAGAAGTCTTATCATTTACTTTCTGCACATTTTATTTTAGTTTGCAATTTTTGTTATATCATTAATCTTGTGATTAGTATCGGTATCACTTTGGGAGCATGAGTAAATCTAGTTGGTTTTGGCAAACTTAGCAATGGTTAGTAGCAACAATACTTTGAGGCTTGAGTAGAAAAGAGAGAAATGCATATACATACATTATTTCATTATCTTTCTTTTTGATTGGCTCATAAGCTTAGTATTCTCAAGTTAAGACCGTTTATACTTCCAAGGAAGATTGCATAATTGTTTTCTATCACATGTATGTTTGTTTGTTTCACTCAATTCTTATGCTTGCTACCTAGCCTTGCTAGCCAAAAACCTGTACTGAGAGGGAATAATTCTCGTGCATCCAACTCCTAAAAACCAAGTTACTCCAAAGAGTCCATTATAAATTCCTATGCATGGCATTTCAAACCATTCCAAGTAAATTTTCATGTGCTACCTTTCAAAACCTTCAAATACTTCTTATTTTGTGACACTATTTTAGCTCATGAGGACGTAGTGGTTGGGTTTGTTATCTTCCATACTAAATAAAGTACCCCTTGACTTGCATGCTTCATCTGCTTGTCACTAATTTTGCAAGGGAGCTGGTCAGACCATTATAGCTTCAAAAAAAGGAAAAGAAAAAAAGGCACTCCTCCATGGTATGAGAATGTTGGCAAGCACCCGAAGGATTCGGTTAGCCATGGTTTGTAAAAGGAAAGGTGGGGAGGAGTGCCAAACTATAAAAAGTGCATATAGATGCCTTTATCAACAATTCAGAACCGCTCTCAACTTGTTTAGTATGGAAGATAGCAAGAACTCTTTTGCCATTCGTTGACAGGAACAACCACCTCCCAAAACATTTTTTATCTCTGTTTACAAATGCAAAGCTCTAGCACATGTAAATCCCTGCTTCCCTCTATGAAGGGCCTATATTTTTATTTTTATGTTGGGTCAACCTATTCCTCTCTATCTCAAGGAAGCATTTGAGTTGTTGTGATCCAACCATCCATATGTTGATTTATTCAATCATGTCTTTTATCCTTCCTTGTTTAGTACGATGCTTTTATCTGAATGAATATATCTTTGAAAGCTATCAATGACCGTAAATAGATTGTTATGATTGAGCATGTGATTTTTGTGATATAAGCTCTGATATAAAAGGCTCTGATTGCAATATAAGTACAATCTGTTTATTGTTCTCTAACCAAGAACAAAGGTTTGTCATTACCAATCATGATTTACCTTGTGCACCTTTATTGTGACTCCATTGCTCCTTGAAAGTTAAATTATATAAAGGGAAGTTGCTGTCTACTATGACTTGTGTATTGGTAAGTGTGATGCTTCTTGTCTGTGTTTTGTTTATCGACACTTCACTCCATAAACCTGCGGTCATGTTTACTGAGTTCAGTTTTCGCTTGGGGACAAGCTAGGTCTAAGCTTGGGGGCAGTTGATACATCCATTTTGCATCACTATTTTATATCATAATTTACTGTTATTCATTGATATATTTCATATTTAGAGATGATACTTATGTTATTTCTTCTATTTTGCATGTTTGATTACTATTGAAGAATTCACTGCCGGAGTCAGGATTCTGCTAGAAAAAGGACTGTCAAGATACATTACTTCTGAAGGCCAGCAATTCTAGGAAAATACCGAAAAGTTCCTATTTCGCCAAAAGACGGAAGTAGCCAGAAGGAGAGGGCGAGGTGAGCCACCAGGGGCCCACACCACCCCATGGCGCGGGCCAGCCCTAGGCTGTGCCGCCAGGTGGTGTGGTCGCCTTGGCCCACCTCTGCCAGCGTCCCTTCGCGTATATTGTCTCCCCGAAAACCTAAGACTAGGGGGGATTGCAGAAAGACTCTGCCACCTCTGCGGGGCGGAAAACACACAAAGAGAGAAAGCTCTCCGGCAGGCAAAAATCTGCCAAGGAAATTCCTTCTTGGAGGATGGAAATCGTCGCCATCATCACCGTCATCGAGCTGGGATTCATCGGGACCATCATCATCATCACCATCGCCACTAGCACCTTCATCACCATCATCACCATGCCATCCCGCTATAACATCTTGGGGTGAATCTTGTCTAGTTCATAGGGGAAACTTTCTCGGTGTTGATTACTACTTGTAGATGATGCTATTGAGTGAAACTGTTGAATTAAGGTTTATGTCCAGATTGTTATTCATCATTATTTCACCTCTGATCATGATCCATATGATGTCTTATGAGTAGTTCATTTAGTTTTTGAGGACATGGGAGAAGTCAAGATGTTAGTAGTGGAATTATGTTGAGTAATATTTAATGGTTTGATATTTATGTTGTGGTGTTATTTTACTAGTGTGTCATGTGAACGTCGGCTACATGATACTTCACCTTTATAGGCCTAGTGGAATGCATTGTGTATTTGGCTACTAATTGTGGGGTTGCCGGAGCGACAGAAACCTAAACCCCCATTAGGAAACCAGTACACCAGGGAATGTAGGATCTCAGAGTTTAAGGATGTGGTTAGATTTATCTTAATTACTTTCTTGTAGTTGCGGATGCTTGCAAGGGGTATAATCACAAGTATGTATTAGTCCAAGTTGGGGTAGTGCATTAGCATAGGTTCACCCCCATAACACCTATTAAACCAATGAAGATTAATCAAGCGAAAGCACTTGACAAAACTCCTGTGTGTCCTCAGGAACGTTTGGTAATCATAAGTAACACAACCGGCTTGTCCTTTTCTCTAGAAACGATTGGGCCACTCGTAGTAATTATTATTACTGTCTTTTATTTACTCGTACTTTATTTATCTGCATTATCAAATACCCCTAAAAACCCATTTGCTGTATTTACAGCGATCCTTCATCAAAATTGCTTGTCAACACCTTCTGCTCCTTGTTGGGTTTGACACTCTCATTTATCAAAAGTACTACGATACACCCCCTATACTTGTGGGTCATCAGAGGACAGCTCTCTCAGCCCGCCCTACGGTGGCCGTCAATGGGTGGCCGGCGGCGGTCTATGGTGGTGTTGGTGTGCGGCGGAAGGAGGGATTTAGTTTTGGTGGTTGGGGCAGCAAGTGGACACCGGCGTGGGCGTGGTGGTGCCAGCGACGAAAAGGAGGAGGAGGGCGAGCAGCAGGGCAACACAGGGGATGGGAGGGGAAAATAGCCTAGAGCCTCTGTCGGCTGGGCCCGGACGGACAAAGAGGGGCACGCGAAAGGATGCGCGAGCTGTCCGGGCTGACGTAGTTCGGGCCCAAATCTGTAGCCAAAATGGGTACGCGCGGACAAGATCAGACCCGATCGCCTGTTTGGGTCGGGCCGCTAGGATGCCGTCCCCCCATTTTTCTATCCGCGTGGACACGTTCAGATGCGGGATGGTCGTTTGCGTCAGCCCGCTAGAGATGCCCTATGTCAAACAAGGCGTGTATTCAGAGTAAATGTGGTGGTGAACTTGGCTTAACCTCTCCTGGCCCATATATATAGGTGACCAGGTCTCAAGGAACCGGTCGGGTTCAATACATATTACAGTGTCTGTATATGATATTGACTCGTATTTCGACTATGACTAGACTTGGGCCTAACTTAACGGGCCTCAGGGGTACACAAATAACGGGCTCTATTAGCTATACCCTTGGTCAGAATGACTATGACTATGAATGTGACTTGAGTAAAGAAAGTGATCGACAATTGAGGGTTGCATCCCAAACTTACTTATCGAACCAAATGTTTTCTTACCTCTTAATGAATACTCTTGGAAAAGAGAACTAGGCTTTGTGCAAATAAACTTAGAGCTATAGGCCACTATATGATCCATGCATGTCCCTTTTCATGTATTTATAAGATGATTTGACAGTTCATTCAATGTTTTCATGACTCTATCCCTGGCTATTAACTTGGCAAGACTTGAAGGAGAAAGATCAAGAAGGAAGCAATCTCGGACGACTTTTGGAATTAGGATTGTTTCCCACTATCGGATTTTCATGTGTGGTGGAAGCTTGACAATATGGAATCGACGTGTTATTCCGTAGCATATTGATGTAATGTAAGGTTTGGTATGTATGACCACATGTGTAATCCCTTTTATCTAGAATTAATGACTGTGACTGTGATATCAACTACGTTTTGTGAATCACAACCAGATCCTGGAGTTGTGGTGTATTGCATAACGAGCATTCAGAATTGTAATTTCTGGGTGTTATTGTACTATACGTTCCTGAGGGCTTTGGATGACTTAACTATGGTTTCTATATAATATATATTGAGTAAGAGATCAAGTTTTATGCTTTAGTGTGGTTCTATGATGGTAATATGCGAACATCGACTATGTATTACATCACCTTTATATGCTCATAGGGTTGCACCTTAGAGCAAGGATATGGAGATGAATTGTGAGTGACATAAATATGATTATCTGGTTATCTTTTTATCTTTTTATTTGCTTCTATATATTGTTTACTTTCTTAAAACTTAGACCTAAAAATGCCAAAAATACTTTGCAGGTATATATTATAGTTATTGTGCCACACATGTCAACCAATTTCTTCACCTTCTCGTAGTTTAACTATGTTTTTATAACGAAAGGTACTACAGTTGATTTCCTACAAATGTGGGTTATCAGCTAGCTACAAGCCAATTTTCACACTTGACATCACAGTACCTCAGGAGAGACCCTGTAAGAGGTTGTGGCCACTATGGGTTGAATTAGGCTAACCTAATTGCTCCAAGCTTGCTTATCGATCTACGGTGAAAAGTTAAACTAGGTAACCGAAGAAAGAAAACGGGGACAAATGTTTTGAGAGTAAAAAGTAGGTGCAAATATAGTATATTAATTATTGATTGTGTGCTTAATCTTAATCAGCTTTCACCTCTCACATCTATATGGCGCAGCTAGTCTACTCGTACAATTCCTTGACTATGCTACTTGATACACGATTGGTTTGCAAAGCCGCATATTTGTTCTAGATTCTAGCAGGAAAGTTAAATCCTATTTCATGACCGATATATACTCTAAACGCCTTTCTAAACTCTCACTAGTCGCATGGTTCTTCCCCAACTCTTCATGATCATACTGCTAGTCTCTTAGGCCTTTTCGAGTCGTCTTTCTGCGGTTTCTTCTGATTTGGCCCAATGTCTTAATGCATCTATCCGGTACTAAGTGCTCTTGGCGTGTGTTTGGTTCCAAACCAAACCAGGGATGGAATTGGATGATCCATCTTTTGCTTGCGTTTGGTTATAATTAGAGTGGATGGTACGGTCCACCGGGAGGGAATATTCCCTTGAAATCATGGATCAACTCGTCCGCCAAAATCGGCCGGATCACCCCATCCACATTTTCCTAACCTCGTTGGCTCGAGTAATCTTCTCCCCACTCGTCCCTAATCCCTGCTGCTGAGTTATCTTCATCGCCGGTGCGGCTAGGCGTGCAGCCCTCCCACTCAATCTCTCCACCTGCGCGCTCGCCTCGAGCTGGCCTGGTAGCCACAGACGCCTCCTCCTCAATGGCATTAGCAGGCGACGTAGGAGCTCCAGCTCGTGCCCCAGCAGATCGAGAGCAGCGAACTCACGCGCCGGCTAGCCGTGGAGGTCGGCGGCACGAGGCTGGCCATGGACAGGCGGTGGCGCGGGTGTGGGCATGGACGACCGGCGGCCGGGTCTGAGCATGCACGGGCTCCTCTATTTCCATCTCCATCAAAGGAACTTGCTAAACACCTGTTAACTACTGCTATTAAGCACCTATTAAGTACTGCTATTGAAGATTATAAGATAAGGATATTTCATCCAATCCCCCTCAAACTTTGAACCAAACAAAAAATAGGATCACTCCCATGTGAACCATCCCATCCTCAAAATGTTGACCATTCCATCCCATACATGATTGTCCATCAACCAAACAGACGCTTGTTGTCTCAGTCGCTCACCTGTTAAAAATAGGCGCGAACACTATGATACTAAATTTACTGCAACTAATATAGAAGTACACTCGATCAGAGTGATAATATTTATGAAGCAACAGCGATCTTATCCCAGAGATTTGATCTAATTGGTAATATTTGTTTTTGTACTACTCATGTTACTAAGCATTGATGGCCTGATCTGGAGTATCCGAGGCCTACACATATATACATAGAGGGCATAAGTATGCAGCTTTAATTGCTGATGTACCTGACATGATATAAAACGATCGAGTGGCCTGTCAGTGTCAGGCATACTTAGGTACTGGTTAAAGCGGTCAGTGGTGGCACTCTTCATCACGTGACATTGTAGATACTTATTACACACTTGACACAGTGCAAGATTATTAAGCAAGCAAGTGGCCTGTGAGACATACGTTGGAACTCGTTTAAGATTATGGTTTAAAGGCTGCACGCAGAGATGGCAGACGAGATGAGGTTTAATAACCGTTGGCGCCAATCAACATGGTCAGGATGTGATTCTGCTGTACGATTTTCGTTGGACAGGATATGACACAATCGACTGACCACCACGTATTCTGGGCATCTGACTTACAGTAACATGTGCTCAGGCAGCTGGATCGACGAGTTAGCTTAGCGATCTCGAGAACACATGACTTTTCACGTGATTCGACATGTTTGTAATCATGTTAGAGAGATATCGTCGGTTATTATTAGCACAGTAGAAAAACGATCTTCAATCTTGATTTTATAGGAGCTTTAGTCCCGTTATCTAAACTAGCATGGTTGCCCTCACTTGCGAGGGCATCATATTTATTATATTAAAAAGTATTATATATTTATTAGTTATCTTATACAAATATACTTGACTCATGTTTACCCTCTTTGTTGAAAATATAAGACGCTTCACAAATTCTCACGGGCCTCTCCAACACTGTGGCATAGATTAGAAGAGAAGTTTTGTCCTTTTTAGGACTTATGGTGTAATTTTCTCATGTACGTACTAAGATTAAAATTCTCTTTTATTATTTTGAAAAGGTTGTTTTTGATATACCACCAATACATCCAGCAAAAATTACATTGTCATATTTGTGCTGGTAGGCAAGCCTATGGTGATAAACTTTTTGAATTAGCCTGATTATCAAACTTTCTCCAAGATTTTGTCCATTTTAGCATCACTATTGTCTAATTTTTCATGTACATAATATGCTCAAACCAGCCATTTTTTGAAAGAGGATGTTGTGGATACATCACGAATTTTTTCCACACAAAAATTACATTGACGTAGACGTATCAGTGTTGGTACGCAAATGAACAGCAACCAAGTTTTTGAATTAGTTTTATTATCAAACTTTGTACCAGACAACTCATTGGTAGTCATCTAATATAGTACACAGAGGTATGGATCATTCATTTATTTTCTTAACGAAGGCAAGCAACCTGTAGTTGTAGCTGGCTCTTGGACACACGGACCTTTATTTTTGTCTTGAGGAGGCCAGCAAGCCTTAGTTCGGCCAGCTTGATCTTGTGCGTTAAAAAGGTTGTAGTTAGAGTTTAATGGAGGTACGCCTTTACCATAAAACATGTCAGTTTTATTTGGTATGACCATGAAGCATGTCAAATCAAGTTAAATTGGACTATGTACACAATTATGTGACTATTTATCTCTGTCACCTTTCGAAGCACTTCTATTGTGAACCGAAGTCATTTTGCCGAACTCACAACCCACAGAGAGGTTTGGTTAGGCTTTATTACGACGACGTCAACTTGGCGGACGAGGAAGAGGCATGAAGACTTTGATTCTTCCAACTGTGTCAAATTTTCATCATTGGAACTTAATTATGTAACTAAATATCTAAATTGACGGCCTAAATTCTTTCATGTTTAACCTTTTGCTTTTAGTACTATCGGACCTATTTGTGTTATTTATCAGAGACTTATTATGTTCATATTATTCATCGGTCAGTTCACACCACTAATGAAATTAATATTGAAAATGTATTGAAACCGAATTCCGTATTTATTTTAAATTATTTCATATAGTTTCTTATAAATTCAGTTGTTTTTTGGGTAATATTCCTTCATACTTATTTTAAATTTCATATATAAACATTGTTGTCTTTTTATCCGCTAATTTTTTTTTCTAGTATGAATTTATAAATTTTCTGGCTTGATATTTTATCATCTTAGTAAAATTTATTCTACTACAAAATTCTTAAGTTGATTTTCTCTATTTTTAAACTAATAAAAGAAGTACAATTTCGTATGAAAAAACATCAGCATAGAAATTCTCTTTGGCTTTGTCTGGTTTTATTTTTATTTAATGCCAACCTTTTCAGTACGTAGCAATCTGTACATAAGAACTCTTTCTATTCTTTGTTTGATTTCAGCTAAACGTGTTGCTTCCAAACTCTTTTCCTTTTTTTCCTATCTCTATCACAAGCAAAACCGCATATGTTTTCTTGTTGGCCCACCAGAGCATCCTTGTGATTCGATTTTCATTTTTTTTCTTGGTACGTGTCAGATCTCAAATATTGTACCTGGGATATGTGTGTTCTACGTAACGGTTTGATCTTTTAATCTCAACCATCTATAATCTAAATCAACGGAGTATATAATTTTGATCTATGTGGATTAACGTGGCGGCTCTATTTTTGACACCCGTATTGTGCTTTTAGTATATAGTAGATAGGGACCGTCCAATCGAGACTAAAGGCTCCAGTTAACTATAAAACTATAACCCACGACTAAAGGTCTCCATATGAATGTGGTTGGTGTGCTGTACGTGGAGGACCTTTAGTTCTGGTTGAAATTGGCGATAGGTTGAAATGTGACAAGATCGCAGCCCAAAGATGTTTTTTTTGGCTCTCTCAGTGACAAAACTAACTTATTGTTCCGGCTTGTTTCATTCTCGAACGGTGATCGGGATGATGTTCCTAGCAACAACTCCACATTGATTTATAAATTTCTTGACATTTACAATGGAAGCAAGCGGTGTGCCATCTGGCAGCCACTTCAAAGATCGAGTACTTCTCATGTTCGCCCAATATTTTTGTCGGGCCTCGTTTCTTGGCGGTAGATTGGCTCGATCCGAAGGGTTGAAAGAAGAAATATTTTTAAATATATATAGAAATCAATTAATGCATGTAGTGATCATCAGAGACTTAATATACCTCACCGGAGGGATTTTCTTTGCCATATGTTGGTTCAATTAGCCCTTCATCTATTGGTTCGGTTTCCATTCCTTCATCGGACTCGTTTAGAAATTTGGAGCCGTCTCCTGCTCCACCCTCTTGTATGAGAGTGTATATTTTTTCTTCACCTTCTCTGTCGGCACCGAAGTCCATAGCTTAACCAATACAGAAGAAAGATTAAAAAATTACATCAGGTAAACAATACAGAAGTCAGATCATTTAGTGTAAACAATAACATATACATCACAATATCATATAAATCTCGAATAATCCTATTACATATAGTTTGCGTTAATTTTTATTTTACCCTAATACAACACTAATACATCACAGGAACCCTCAAACTGGACGTCGACCGGGTGCTGAGCCGCGGGTGGAAAACACTCAAAGATAAGGAACCCTCATATGATCATAGCTCACGTGAGATCCCTGAAGAATTGACTAGGTGTTGGAATACATTGTTTCCAAGACATACATGTAATGACAGATGTACTCGTCCTCCTTTGTAATACATCGTATTACCTCCGAATTCCCCACCATGTTGCGCGCCCGGGAAGGTAACACCTCCCAGTGCCATCCCTGTGGAGCCCAGTCAGACATCGCTCCTCTCGTCCAACGGAGGGGACGGCATCGTCACCGAGAACAAAGAACTAAAAACACCCAAGTTAACTAACATTGCTAACAAATAAACTATTTCTAACAAATCCAAACTATTATATTGCAATCGGACTGGTCCATCTCCATAAAATACGTTTTCAACCAACTCAGAATACGTTTTCATCCCACGGTAAGCAACTAGGCTGAAACTTTTTCTTTCTAATATAAACTAGGAGTATAAGATATGTATTGGTTCCATCCCCTCCCGCAATGGCATCGCCAGAATTTCTTCGTGGAAAGAGGTGCTAGCCGTGTTCTCATTGGATGAAACAGGAGATTAGGTTCTCCAGGAATTGTCCGCCGGTTGAGTGTAACACCCCACTTTTTGTAACCCTGTTTAAGCTGAGTTTGGTAATGAAAAAATCAGGGCCAACAAAAACTTTTTGTGCTAAATCAGATTTACTAGGATCTATTGCATGTTTGCCTTGCTGTTGTGTAAATTATATTTGCAAGAGTGTAGTCGGAAGAGTAAGTTTGTGGGCCAACTCAATCATTGTATTCTTGTGATCAGTCCATCTTTTGTGCTACAAGCCTTTTTCTCGAAATAAAGTATCTTGGGCCCTCCTTTAATTTTCAAAATGTTTTATTTTCCAAAACAGGAGCCAAGACCTATTTTAAAAACAAAAGCTTTACCAAGACTGTGTATTTCTAAAAGTAAAGGGATATAGTGTTGTGATCCCACTATTTTATAAAACTACTATTTTATAAACCTTGATAAGTGGTCTTTCAAAACACCCTTGAGAAAACTTGATAAAAGAGGAGATTATGTCTCCATTTGTTTCTGAAAATATCTACCAGAGACTTACTCCTTTCTTTGGAACTCTTTCAAACCTTCCCATGGCTTGATCACTATTTGACACTTGTTTAACAATTATTTCTAGTGATGTCAGTTTAGCTTCAAATGATTGACCTTGTGTGTGGTGAGATGATTTTGTGTGACTTTGTTTGGCTTTGATAAGTTGCTTGTGTGTAAAATATGATCCTCCGTTAGGCTTGTGGCCTAACCTATTCAAAACCCATCAAATGATATTTTATCCCCTGTAAGTTATTTTCATTCCATCTTTCAAATATAACCTGTCTTGATGTTTTCCTCTCAATCCTAAAACCCTAACTTTAATGTCTTACCATAAGACATTATGATCCCTTCTTAAGGATCTTGGCACTAACCAAATTAGCCCAATAGAATACCCCTGATGTTATAGGAATCATCTCCATCCAACCCTAAGAGGTCCTCCCAATTTTAAAAATTTCTTCTTGCAGACATTTCATTAAACACCTTGTGGGCACACTATCTTCACTTCTGTTAACAGATTCAGTTTTTAGACACTGATATTAAGCTCATACTTTCTAACTAGGTCAATGTACCTTCCTAGAACTCAACCTTGACACGTGTTTTTCCATTCTTTCCAGTATCACCTAGTCATTTGAGGCCATCTGATACTTGTTCTAATCCTATTTCTTACCCTAATCAAATCACTGACCATTTGACTATTATCAGATGCACTTTTGCTCCCACTTTTAATTTTCGAAATAAATTGTTCCGAGACCATTCTTTGACCTATTCCTCTTCCTTTTGATCTACTCTAACTGCTCATGCACTTATTGGTGAATTTTGAAGCCTTTCACCCCTTTATGTGACTATGCTTTGAGCCCTAGTCAAAACAGTTTTACCCCATTTTTGTTTTTGTACTACTCATGTTACTAAGCATTGATGGCCTGATCTGGAGTATCCGAGGCGTACACATATATACATAGAGGGCATAAGTATGCAATTTAATTGCTGATGTACCTGACATGATATAAAACGATCGAGTGGCCTGTCAGTGTCAGGCATACTTCGGTACTGGTTAAAGCGGTCAGTGGTGGCACTCTTCATCACATGACATTGTAGATACTTATTACACACTTGACACAGTGCAAGATTAGTAAGCAAGCAAGTGGCCTGTGAGACATACGTTGGAACTCGTTTAAGATTATGGTTTAAAGGGTGCACGCAGAGATGGCAGACGAGATGAGGTTTAATAACCGTTGGCGCCAATCAACATGGTCAGGATGTGATTCTGCTGTACGATTTTCGTTGGACAGGATATGACACAATCGACTGACCACCACGTATTCTGGGCATCTGACTTACAGTAACATGTGCTCAGGCAGCTGGATCGACGAGTTAGCTTAGCGATCTCGAGAACACATGACCTTTCACGTGATTCGACATGTTTGTAATCATGTGAGAGATATTGTCGGTTATTATTAGCACAGTAGAAAAACGGTCTTCAATCTTGGTTTTATAGGAGCTTTAGTCCCATTTTCTAAATAGGGACCGTCCAATCAGGACTAAAGGCTCCAGTTAACTATAAAACTATAACCCATGACTAAAGGCCTCCATATGAATGTGGTTGGTGTGCTGTACGTGGAGGACCTTTAGTTCTGGTTAAAATTGGCGATAGGTTGAAATGTGACAAGATCGCAGCCCAAAGATGTTTTTTTGGCTCTCTCAGTGATAAAACTAACTTATTGGTCCAGCTTGTTTCATTCTCGAACGGTGATCGGGATGATGTTCCTAACAACAACTCCACATTGATTTATAAATTTCTTGATATTCACAATGGAAGCAAGCGGTGTGCCATCTGGCAGCCACTTCAAAGATCGAGTACTTCTCATGTTCGCCCAATATTTTTGTCGGGCCTCGTTTCTTGGCGGTAGATTGGCTCGATCCGAAGGGTTGAAAGAAGAAATATTTTTCAATATATATAGAAATCAATTAATGCATGTAGTGATCATCAGAGACTTAATATACCGCACCGGAGGGATTTTCTTCGCCATATGTTGGTTCAATTAGCCCTTCATCTATTGGTTCGGTTTCCATTCCTTCATCGGACTCGTTTAGAAATTTGGAGCCGTCTCCTGCTCCACCCTCTTGTATGAGAGTGTATATTTTTTCTTCACCTTCTCTGTCGGCACCGAAGTCCATAGCTTAACCAATACAAAAGAAAGATTAAAAAATTACATCAGGTAAACAATACAGAAGTCAGATCATTTAGTGTAAACAATAACATATACATCACAATAACATATAAATCTCGAATAATCCTGTTACATATAGTTTGCGTTAATTTTTATTTTACCCTAATACAACACTAATACATCACAGGAACCCTCAAACTGGACGTCGACCGGGTGCTGAGCCGCGGGTGGAGAACACTCAAAGATAAGGAACCCTCATAGGATCATAGCTCACGTGAGATCCCTGAAGAATTGACTAGGTGTTGGAATACATCGTTTCCAAGACATACATGTAATGACAGATGTGCTCGTCCTCCTTTGTAATACATCGTATTACCTCCGAATTCCTCTCCATGTTGCGCGCCCGGGAAGGTAACACCTCCTAGTGCCATCCCTGTGGAGCCCAGTCAGACATCGCTCCTCTCGTCCAACGGGGGGGACGGCATCGTCACCGAGAACAAAGAACTAAAATCACCCCCAAGTTAACTAACATTGCTAACAAATAAACTATTTCTAACAAATCCAAACTATTATATTGCAATCGGACTGGTCCATCTCCATAAAATACGTTTTCAACCAACTCAAAATATGTTTTCATCCCACGGTAAGCCACTAGGCCAAAACTTTTTCTTTCTAATATAAACTACGAGTATAAGATATGTATTGGTTCCATCCCCTCCCGCAATGGCATCGCCACAATTTCTTCGTGGAAAGAGGTGCTAGCCGTGTTCTCATTGGACAAAACAGGAGATTAGGTTCTCCAGGAATTGTCCGCCGGTTGAGTGTAACACCCCACTTTTTGTAACCCTGTTTAAGCTGAGTCTGGTAATGCAAAAATCAGGGCCAACAAAAACCTTTTATTCTAAATCAGATTTACTAGGATCTATTGCATGTTTGCCTTGCTGTTGTGTAAATTATGTTTGCAAGAGTGTAGTCTGAAGAGTAAGTTTGTGGGCCAACTCAATCATTGTATTCTTGTGATCAGGCCATCTTTTGTGCTACAAGCCTTTTTCTCGAAATAAAGTATCTTGGACCCTCTTTTAATTTTCGAAATGTTTTATTTTCCAAAATAGGAGCCAAGACCTATTTTAAAAACAAAAGCTTTACCAAAACTGTGTATTTCTAAAAGTAAAGGGATATAGTGTTGTGATCCCACTATTTTATAAACCTTGATAAGTGGTCTTTCAAAACACCCTTGAGAAAACTTGATAAAAGAGGAGATTATGTCTCCATTTGTTTCTGAAAATATCTACCAGAGACTTACTCCTTTCTTTGGAACTCTTTCAAACCTTCCCATGGCTTGATCACTATTTGACACTTGTTTAACAATTATTTCTAGTGATGTCAGTTTAGCTTCAAATGATTGACCTTGTATGTGGTGAGTTGATTTTGTGTGACTTTGTTTGGCTTTGATAAGTTGCTTGTGTGTAAAATATGATCCTCCGTTAGGCTTGTGGCCTAACCTATTCAAAACCCATCAAATGATATTTTGTCCAATGTAAGTTATTTTTATTCCATCTTTCAAATATAACATGTCTTGATATTTTCCTCTCAATCCTAAAACCCTAATTTTAATGTCTTACCATAAGACATTATGATCCCTTCTTGAGGATCTTGGCACTAACCAAATTAGCCCAATAGAATACCCCTGATGTTATAGGAATCATCGCCATCCAACCCTAAGAGGTCCGCCCAATTTTAAAAAATTATCTTCTTGCAGACATCTCATCAAACACCTTGTGGGCACACTATCTTCACTTCTGTTAACAGATTCAGTTTTCAAACACTGGTATTAAGCTCATACTTTCTAACTAGGTCAATGTACCTTCCTAGAACTCAACCTTGACACATGTTCTTCCATTCTTTCCAGTATCACCTAGTCATTTGAGGCCATCTGATACTTGTTCTAATCCTATTTCTGACCCTAATTAAATCACTGACCATTTGACTATTATCAGATGCACTTTTGCTCCCACTTTTAATTTTCGAAATAAATTGTTCTGAGACCATTCTTTGACCTATTCCTCTTCCTTTTGATCTACTCTAACTGCTCATGCACTTATTGGTGAATTTTGAAGCCTTTCACCCCTTTATGTGACTATGCTTTGAGCCCTAGTCAAAATAGTTTTACCCCATTTTTGGTTTTGTACTACTCATGTTACTAAGCATTGATGGCCTGATTTGGAGTATCCGAGGCGTACACATATATACATAGAGGGCATAAGTATGCAGCTTTAATTGCTGATGTACCTGACATGATATAAAACGATCGAGTGGCCTGTCAGTGTCAGGCATACTTAGATACTGGTTAAAGCGGTCAGTGGTGGCACTCTTCAGGCGATTTAAACAAAAATAACCTAAACTTGAAACGATTTCAAAAAATAAACCATCGGCGAAACTTTTTTAAGCGAATAACCCCTTTTTGCTTCGCCATTAACGGTGGCGAAGCAGCTGACGGTGCGTCGCCACAGACAGTGGCGCGGCAGTGATGTGCGTCGCCACCCACGGTGGCGAGGCAGGCGTTCTTGCGTCGCCACTCTCAGTGGCGAAGCAGAATAGGGTTAGGAAAACCCCCCACGCGCCCGACCGGCCCCTCTCTCCCTCACTTCTCCCTCCCCACCTCTCTCTCCCTCTCCATTGCGGCAGTGGCTGGGACACTTCAAGCTCCTCCCCTTCTCTAAATCTCCAAGAACAAGATCTTCTCCCTCTTCCCCTTGCTCAAGATCTTCACCAAGGTACTCTCCCTCCAATCCCCTTGCTCTTCTCCCTCTTCCCCTTCTCTAATCCCCTTCTTTGAATCCTACTTAGTGATGCATGGATTGATATGGTTGTATGGTAGTGATATTGTGTGTTTGATTCATAGTTAGTGATATTGTGTGTTTGATTCATGGATATTATGGTAGTGATATTGTGTGTGTTTGATTCATAGTTAGTCATATTGTGTGTTTGATTCATAGTTAGTGATATGGTTGTATGGATGCATGGTAGTGATGCATGGATCTTCTAAATGGATGTTTTAGATGGATGAATTTGTAAATCCTAGTTAGTGATTTGTGTGTTTGATTCATATGGATGGATTTGTGTGGTGGACTTGTATGGTAGATTCAAATGGATGGATATGTGTGTTTGATTCATATGGATGGATTTGTGTGGTGGATATGTGTGATTGATTTATGTTTGTTGTTATTGAACTAGCAAATTAAGATTACTTGTGATGTCCAATTTGTGTGCTTCATCATATATGCTCACATTATAGTCGGATTGTTTAGGATGGAGGATTTAAGTAATGAAAGCCTTCTCGAGGGTGAAGTTGATGTTCGTCACCGTGCCTATATGATGTCCGAGAAGAAGAAGGTAATTAAAAAACCAAGTACTCAAATCTAATATTGGTAAGCGTGAATTGGTATGTGACACCATGCATGCATGTTTGTCACCGTGCAGATTCTTGGACCATTGCGACTGAGGTACAACCAGATGACGTCAACGGCGATGAACTACGATGAGCGGTACACCCCCTACATCCGCAATCTAGGGCTTCTACCGTTAATCCATATGGTCACCCGGACGACACTCAACGTCAATCCTGCCGCGATCACCGCGCTTGTGGACCGGTGGAGGCCGGAGACCCACACCTTTCACCTCCGGACCGGCGAGATGACGGTCACGCTAGAGGACATGGCGACCCACACCTTTAATGGTTTGATATTTATGTTGTGGTGTTATTTTACTAGTGTGTCATGTGAACGTCGGCTACATGATACTTCACCTTTATAGGCCTAGTGGAATGCATTGTGTATTTGGCTACTAATTGTGGGGTTGCCGGAGCGACAGAAACCTGAACCCCCATTAGGAAACCATTACACCAGGGAATGTAGGATCTCAGAGTTTAAGGATGTGGTTAGATTTATCTTAATTACTTTCTTGTAGTTGCGGATGCTTGCAAGGGGTATAATCACAAGTATGTATTAGTCCAAGTTGGGGTAATGCATTAGCATAGGTTCACCCCCATAACACCTATTAAACCAATGAAGATTAATCAAGCGAAAGCACTTGACAAAACTCCTATGTGTCCTCAGGAACGTTTGGTAATCATAAGTAACACAACCGGCTTGTCCTTTTCTCTAGAAACGATTGGGCCACTCGTAGTAATTATTATTACTGTCTTTTATTTACTCGTACTTTATTTATCTGCATTATCAAATACCCCTAAAAACCCGTTTGCTGTATTTACAGCGATCCTTCATCAAAATTGCTTGTCAACACCTTCTGCTCCTTGTTGGGTTTGACACTCTCATTTATCAAAAGTACTACGATACACCCCCTATACTTGTGGGTCATCAGAGGACAGCTCTCTCAGCCCGCCCTACGGTGGCCGTCAATGGGTGGCCGGCGGTGGTCTATGGTGGTGTTGGTGTGCGGCGGAAGGAGGGATTTAGTTTTGGTGGTTGGGGCAGCAAGTGGACACCGGCGTGGGCGTGGTGGTGCCAGCGACGAAAAGGAGGAGGAGGGCGAGCAGCAGGGCAACACAGGGGATGGGAGGGGAAAATAGCCTGGAGCCTCTGTCGGCTGGGCCCGGACGGACAAAGAGGGGCGCGCGAAAGGATGCGCGAGCTGTCCGGGCTGACGTAGTTCGGGCCCAAATCTGTAGCCAAAATGGGTACACGCGGACAAGATCAGACCCGATCGCCTGTTTGGGTCGGGCCGCTAGGATGCCGTCCCCCCATTTTTCTATCCGCGTGGACACGTTCAGATGCGGGATGGTCGTTTGCGTCAGCCCGCTAGAGATGCCCTATGTCAAACAAGGCGTGTATTCAGAGTAAACGTGGTGGTGAACTTGGCTTAACCTCTCCTGGCCCCTATATATAGGTGACCAGGTCTCAAGGAATCGGTCGGGTTCAATACATATTACAGTGTCTGTATATGATATTGACTCGTATTTCGACTATGACTAGACTTGAGCCTAACTTAACGGGCCTCAGGGGTACACAAATAACGGGCTCTATTAGCTATACCCTTGGTCAGAATGACTATGACTATGAATGTGACTTGAGTAAAGAAAGTGATCGACAATTGAGGGTTGCATCCCAAACTTACTTATCGAACCAAATGTTTTCTTACCTCTTAATGAATACTCTTGGAAAAGAGAACTAGGCTTTGTGCAAATAAACTTAGAGCTATAGGCCACTATATGATCCATGCATGTCCCTTTTCATGTATTTATAAGATGATTTGACAGTTCATTCAATGTTTTCATGACTCTATCCCTGGCTATTAACTTGGCAAGACTTGAAGGAGAAAGATCAAGAAGGAAGCAATCTCGGACGACTTTTGGAATTAGGCTTGTTTCCCACTATCGGATTTTCATGTGTGGTGGAAGCTTGACGATATGGAATCGACGTGTTATTCCGTAGCATATTGATGTAATGTAAGGTTTGGTATGTATGACCACATGTGTAATCCCTTTTATCTAGAATTAATGACTGTGACTGTGATATCAACTACGTTTTGTGAATCACAACCAGATCCTGGAGTTGTGGTGTATTGCATAACGAGCATTCAGAATTGTAATTTCTGGGTGTTATTGTACTATACGTTCCTGAGGGCTTTGGATGACTTAACTATGGTTTCTATATAATATATATTGAGTAAGAGATCAAGTTTTATGCTTTAGTGTGGTTCTATGATGGTAATATGCGAACATCGACTATGTATTACATCACCTTTATATGCTCATAGGGTTGCACCTTAGAGCAAGGATATGGAGATGAATTGTGAGTGACATAAATATGATTATCTGGTTATCTTTTTATTTGCTTCTATATATTGTTTACTTTCTTAAAACTTAGACCTAAAAATGCCAAAAATACATTGCAGGTATATATTATAGTTATTGTGCCACACATGTCAACCAATTTCTTCACCTTCTCGTAGTTTAACTATGTTTTTATAATGAAAGATACTACAGTTGATTTCCTACAAATGTGGGTTATCAGCTAGCTACAAGCCAATTTTCACACTTGACATCACAGTACCTCAGGAGAGACCCTGTAAGAGGTTATGGCCACTATGGGTTGAATTAGGCTAACCTAATTGCTCCAAGCTTGCTTATCGATCTACGGTGAAAAGTTAAACTAGGTAACCGAAGAAAGAAAACGGGGACAAATGTTTTGAGAGTAAAAAGTAGGTGCAAATATAGTATATTAATTATTGATTGTGTGCTTAATCTTAATCAGCTTTCACCTCTCACATCTATATGGCGCAGCTAGTCTACTCGTACAATTCCTTGACTATGCTACTTGATACACGATTGGTTTGCAAAGCCGCATATTTGTTCTAGAAGGAAAGTTAAATCCTATTTCATGACCGATATATACTCTAAACGCCTTTCTAAACTCTCACTAGTCGCATGGTTCTTCCCCAACTCTTCATGATCATACTGCTAGTCTCTTAGGCCTTTTCGAGTCGTCTTTCTGCGGTTTCTTCTGATTTGGCCCAATGTCTTAATGCATCTATCCTTTACTAAGTGCTCTTGTTGTCTCAGTCGCTCACCTGTTAAAAATAGGCGCGAACACTATGATACTAAATTTACTGCAACTAATATAGAAGTACACTCGATCAGAGTGATAATATTTATGAAGCAACAGCGATCTTATCCCAGAGATTTGATCTAATTGGTAATATTTGTTTTTGTACTACTCATGTTACTAAGCATTGATGGCCTGATCTGGAGTATCCGAGGCCTACACATATATACATAGAGGGCATAAGTATGCAGCTTTAATTGCTGATGTACCTGACATGATATAAAACGATCGAGTGGCCTGTCAGTGTCAGGCATACTTAGGTACTGGTTAAAGCGGTCAGTGGTGGCACACTTCATCACGTGACATTGTAGATACTTATTACACACTTGACACAGTGCAAGATTATTAAGCAAGCAAGTGGCCTGTGAGACATACGTTGGAACTCGTTTAAGATTATGGTTTAAAGGCTGCACGCAGAGATGGCAGACGAGATGAGGTTTAATAACCGTTGGCGCCAATCAACATGGTCAGGATGTGATTCTGCTGTACGATTTTCGTTGGACAGGATATGACACAATCGACTGACCACCACGTATTCTGGGCATCTGACTTACAGTAACATGTGCTCAGGCAGCTGGATCGACGAGTTAGCTTAGCGATCTCGAGAACACATGACTTTTCACGTGATTCGACATGTTTGTAATCATGTTAGAGATATGTCGGTTACGTATTACGTATTAGCTCAGTAGAAAAACAGTTTTCAGTCTTAGTTTCATAGGGACTTTAGTCCCAGTTCCTAACAAAGATTATTTAAGGCCTTGTTCGGTTATTCTCCTCCCGGCCGAGATCGGGCCGCAATCCCCGTCTGACAGCCGGGATCACATTCGCGGGTGTTTAATTCCGGCCTTCTTTTTTGACGTGTTCAGTTAAACCCTTCTGGGATTCGGCCCCGCCCTATTACCCCCCGATCCTCTTGATTTTCGCTGGAAAAGAAAACACGACCCTTACCCTGTGGAACAGATCCCCAATCGAGACGCTCCCTCTATCTCTCCCCGCGACCTTATCTCTCTCGCGCGAGCGACGGCGGCGTCTGCTGCGACGACAGTGGCTGGGGCGGAGAGACGGCGGCGGTGCAACAACCCAGCTCATCAAAGAGGCCTACATCTCCCTCCCTGCCCCTTTTCAATTGGAACTAAAACCCCCTTTAGTTCTGATTAATTATAACTCAGGACTAAAGAGTCTCCATATTTGACTCATGAGCTACAGGCAAAATACTAATTGGGACGAAAGAGTCTCTAGCTTACAGCACACATGCAGCTTATAATTTCTATTTTTTGGGTGGAAAGGCGATTATCTGTTCATAGTAGTAGTTATGCATGCATGGTGGTAGCTATGATCAACGGTTCCCACTGGCCGGTTAGATTCTATTAGTCTGTCATTGTATGTCAGCACTCAGCAGTACACACAGCCAGTGCTATCCTCTATGGCTATACCGGTCCTACGATGTACCCGCGTCCTCCTTTGTCTAACAGCTGTGGCTATGTGCATATATCTGAGTATTTTTGTATTTTTTGATAAATCTGACCATTTTCTAAAACTTATCCCTCATCTGACCCCAGTCAAAAACTATTTCATCCTCTGACCCCTCCGTTTGGCGCCACCACGATTGGCGCCGAAGTCTGTCACCTCGGCGCCGTAACTTCCTGGCGCCGAACTGCTTGGCTGGGGTCCCAGAAAATCTGACGTGGCAAGTTCGGCGCCATCCTCTACGGCGCCGACCTCGGCAAATTAAACATTCAGTTCACCTAGGTCGGCGCCGCCCTCCCTGGCGCCGAACCTAGGGGGTATTATACCCCTTCGGCCGTCTACTCGAATCCTACCCAGACACTCATTCATACTAACCCCCCAGTGCGCCGCCTGAGGACCCGCAGGCGCCGCCGGCCGCCGTCCCCCTCGCCGTATCCCTCGGCCCCCCTCGCTGCAACCCGGCCGCCGTCCCCCTCGCCGTCTCCTCACTCGCCCCCCGTCGCCGTCCCCCCTCGCCGTCTCCAGGGACCTCCGCGGTCGCCGTCGCCGGCCGCTGTCCCCGCCGCCGTCCCCGACTTAGTGAGAGGTATAGCCCCCGGCCTAGCTCTCCACGTTGCTCTCGGGCATCCTAGCTATCTTTGCAGTGGTGATTTTTTAAGTGTAGCTCTCTGTGTGTGTAGTGTAGATTGTATGTTAGATTGTAGTGTAGGTTAGGTATGTTAGATAATTTGTTATGTTAGTTAGCAGTAGGTTTTGGTATGTTAGATAATTTGTTATGTTAGTTAGCAGTAGGTTTTGGTATGTTACATAATTTGTTATGTTAGATTGCAGTAGGTTTACTAGCATTGTAGTTTATGTTTGTATGTTTAAGATATGGGTTGGTATGTTAGATAATTTGTGTGTAGTCCCGGTAGTTATATTATTAGATATATATTGTCGAATATTAGCTAATGGGTTCTGGTTTATCTTTTGGTTGTGAATATAGATGGCCTACTCAAAAGTTCTTCATGTGCATCATGGTGGGAGTGTTGTGTCCTGATGCTCCCGGTGAATGTGGCAGCAGACAGTCCTTGTGCGTGGTGAATGACCAGCCCGTTGGGAACCCCAAGAGGAAGGTATGATGAGTGCAGCAGCAAGTTTTACCTCAGTTAAGAAACCAAGGTTTATCGAACAGGAGAAGGGAGACGATGACGACTGAAGGTGTTTGTGGAACCTGCACACACACAGACAAATACTTTGTTCCCAACTTGCGATGAGGTTGTCAATCTCACCGGTTTGCTTGAAACAAAGGTTATGAGTGTATCGAGTGGAAAACAGTAGTAATATGCGAGTAAAGTAAACAATGCGGGAAAAGTAAACAGGTGATTGCAATATGATTAAAATAGGACCGGGGTCCACAGTTCACTAGTGGTGTCTCTCCATAGATAAATAACATGCTGGGTAAACAAATTACAGTTGGGCAATTGATAGAATAAAGATAACGTGATATGTCAAGAAGATCACTATGAGATTCACTCTGGGCATTACAACAAAATACATAGACCGCCATCCAACTGCATCTATGACTAATAATCCACCCCCGGGGATATCATCCGAACACCCTAGAAGTATTAAGTTGCGAACAACAGATAATTGCATTAAGCAAAGTGTGTAATGTAAACAAAGCATATGCCCTTGAGCATATGAATGTTGTTTTCTCCCTAGTAGCAACAGCACATCTACCACCTTAGAGGTTTCTGTCACTCCCCCAGGTGAAATAGAGACATGAACCCACTATCGAGCATAAATACCCCCTCTTGGAGTCACTAGCAACTACTCGGCCAAGATAGCTACTAACAACGGAGAGCATGCAAGATCATAAACAACATAGAGATAACAAAAGATATAATTCAGTACAGCAACTTAATCATAAACACCAATATTCATCGGATCCCAACAAACCAACATCATAGAATTACATAACGGTGATCTCAATCATGTAGGGCAGCTCATGAGATCTAAACATGAAGCACATGGTGGAGAAGACAACCATCTAGCTACTGCTATGGACCCATAGTCCAAGGTAGACTACTCACTCATCGCTCCGGAGGCAAGCATGGCGATGAAGAAGACCTCCGGTGGCGATTCCCCTCTCCGGCAGGGTGCCGGGAAGAGCTTCTGGACCCTCCCGATCTTCGGGTCGACGGTGGCGGCGGATCGCGATGTATTCTGGAAAACTGATCGGGCCCTTAGGTTTTTCTCGTCAGGGGGTATATGTAGGCGAAGGGGGGCTGTCAGAGGTGGAGCCACGTGGCCTCACAAGGGGGTGGCGCGGCCAGGGGCTAGGCCGTGCCGCCCCTGTGTGTGGGGGCCACGTGGCCCCCCTCCGTCAGGTCTTCGGATGTTTGGGAGCTCCCCGGTGAAATATGACTTCGGGAACTTGTTTCGTCCAATTCCGAGAATATTTCCTGTGTATCACTTCTGAAACACAAAAACAGCAGAAAACAGGAAACTGGCACTGTGGCACTTCGTTAATAGGTTAGTTCCAGAAAATGTATAAAAGTACCACTAAGTGTAACGAAACAATAGGCAAATGGTGTAAAAACAAGCATGGAGCATCAAAAATTATAGATACGTTTGAGACGTATCAAGCATCCCCAAGCTTAACTCCTGCTCGTCCTCGAGTAGGTAAGTGATAACAAAAGAATAATTTTTGAGGTGACATGCACCTACACAATCTTGATCATATACGTAAGCATTGATGAGCTGGGATCAATAGAACTTAAAACATGGGCATGAAAGATATAATCATGACAATAAGAACTTAGCAACCATGTTGTAAACATGCAAATGAACACAAACAAAAGATCATGATAATGAAACAATGAAAGTCAAACGTGTGTTCAAATCATAAGGAAAAACATACAAATGGTTTTCAGCTTGTCCTTCAAAGAGAGCAAAACATAAATGCATAGGACACCTCAAAGTTTAAGAGGGCGACTAGATACAAATAATTTAAGAACAAGTGAAACCAACAATATGAGTCAATCAATGAACCTTGGGACAATGCATATCACACTAAGAATGACAACTATGCTCTCTTAATGGTGCATAAAGAAAGAAGGTGGTGACTCAACATAAAAGTAAAAGAAAGGCCCTTCGCAGAGGGAAGCAGTGATTTAAACATGTGCTAGAGCTTTTCATTTGTAAAACAGAGATAAAACTTGATTTTGAGAGGTGGTTGTCTTTGTCAACGACTGGCAATGGGGTTCTTACTATCTTCCATACAAAAATAAAGCAAGTTTTTGAGAGAGAGATTGGCACTTCGTGCTCTTTTTATAAAACTTGGCACTCCTCCCCACCTTTTCCTTTCACATACCATGGCTAACCGATTCCATCGGGTGCCCACCAACATTCACATTTATTGGAGGAGTGCCTTTTTTTTTCTTTTTTCTCTTTTTTTTCTTTTTGGAATAAACAATATGGAAGATAGCAAATCCGACCACTACGTCCCCATGAGCTGAAAACAGTGTCACAAAATGAGAGGTATTTTGAAGGTTTTTGAAAGGTAGCACACGAAAATTTTACTTTGGAATGGCTTACAAATACCATGCATAGGAATTTATAGTGGACACAATGGAAAACTTGGCTTTTAGGAGTTGGATGCACGAGTAGAGCTCATACTCAGTACAAGGCGAGGGCTAGCAAAAGACTGGGAGCGACCAACTAAGAGAGCAATAATGGCCATAATCATGCAAAGCGACAAAGCGACATTAAAAGAAGCATACACTAGTAGGAAAACCCTTATAGGTGGGATGTATTTTTGTGGCGCACTAGCCAGCAGTGCGCCACAGAAAATAATTCTGTGGCGCACCTGGCGTGGTGCGCCACAAAAATACAACATTTCTGTGGCGCACCAGAAGGACATGCGCCACAGAATTCTGGTGGGGCCCACTCCCTGCCAGCCCCAACCATTGGTTCCACTAATTCTGTGACGCACCAGACCAGATGCGCCACAGAATTTGTACATTCTGTGGCGCATCTGGTATGGTGCGCCACAGAATTAGCACATTCTGTGGCGCATCTGGTCTGGTGCGCCACAGAATTAGTGGAATGGGGTCACCGCAAGGGTCGTCGTGGAATGGGGTCACCGCCAGCAGATGGCCGCATTGTATGGCCTTACAACCTACCCCCGTGGCTGTGCACCTGTTGGTCTGCCCGTCAACAAGCACCTTGAGAGGATCGATGGATGGGGTCACCGTGAGGGTCGTCGTGAAATGCATATCAACTTCACTGGTCGACGCGCCGACTTTGATAGAGCAAACCTAGTCGCGCTACAACACATGCAACTGATCGACCCTTGGGTAGAAGAGCACATGCCAAGTGGACCAATGCTTCTTCATTACCGACCCGCCAAAGCCTACCCGGATTGTCGTGAGAAGAGGCAAAAGGAACATCATCGAAATGGATGGAGTCGCCAACGAGCAATACTTTGACATTTATGTGTGTGGGCATATTATTACTATGTATCACTTGTCCAACGGTAGCATATTATTACTATATTATTTGTGCTTATTTACTTTATAAAATATATTATAATGTATAAGAATGTAATAGCATTCTAAAAAGTTAATTAAAAAATAAAACAAAAATATATTTTTGGCATGATACAAAAATATTATTTGTGCTTATTTACTTTATAATATATATTATAATGTATAAGAATGTAATAACATTCTAAAAAGTTAATTAAAAAATAAAACAAAAATGTATTTTTGGCATGATACAAAAATATTATTTGTGCTTATTTACTTTATAATATATATTATAATGTATAAGAATGTAATAACATTCTAAAAAGTTAATTAAAAAATAAAAAAAAAATATATTTTTGGCATGATACAAAAATATTATTTGTGCTTATTTACTTTATAATATATATTATAATGTATAAGAATGTAATAACATTCTAAAAAGTTAATTAAAAAATAAAACAAAAATGTATTTTTGGCATGACACAAAAATATTATTTGTGCTTATTTACTTTATAATATATATTATAATATATCATAATGTAATAACATGCTAAAAAGTTAATTTTAAAAATAAAATAAAAAGTTAATTAAAATATATCATAATGTAATAACATGCTAAAAAGTTAATTTTAAAAATAAAATAAAAAGTTAATTATAATATATATTATAATGTATAAGAATGTAATAACATTCTAAAAAGTTAATTAAAAAATAAAACAAAAATGTATTTTTGGCATGATACAAAAATATTATTTGTGCTTATTTACTTTATAATATATATTATAATATATCATAATGTAATAACATGCTAAAAAGTTAATTTTAAAAATAAAACAAAAAAATATGGGTTCCAGGACTCGAACCTGAAACTCCAGGATTTGAATAGGCTGGCTAGCCGAAGCCACTAAGGTAGAGAGGAGCTTGTGTCTTACACGGGTTCAGTTACTTTTTAAACTGTATCTCAACATCTACGCATAACCTCGTTTAGGTTAAGTGCGCCGGGCCCCCTTCTTCTCCCTCCTACTCGATTCAGATCTCGACCCAACACACTGCGCCAGGCTACCAACCGCCGCCGCCGCCGCGAAGGAGAGGAGCCCCGGTCGCCGCCGACCGCGCGCTGTCCTCGCAGAGAAGGCCCACGGCGCGCCGTCCCCGCAGAGGAGGCCCGGTTGCCGCCCAGAGGATCCCCGGCCGGTCGTCGTTGACCTCGCAGAGGAGCCCCGGTCGTCCTCGCAGAGGAGGGAGCCCGCCGCCGCGTTGCCGTCCCTGCAGATCAGCGAGCCGTGCCGCCGTCCTCGTCCGGCTTGACCCAGCCAGTGGCCGCGCCCACAGCCGCCTCGCCGGTCTCTGCCTCCGGTGAGCTTCGCGTTCTACTCTCTCTCTCTCTCTTGTCTCTACAACCAGCATTGCGCAGACGATTAGCACAGTAATTTTCTTTGATTTCTTGCTTTGATTTCAGTTTGTTGCGTGCCTTCGGTTAGGCAAAAAAATGAACTTTTAGTTACACGATTAGCACAGTAATTTGCTCCTAGTTGATCTGTGACTGATGAAAATGATCAGTAATAGCCTGCTAATAAGCTGCTAGAACTTTTTTCTTAAATGATCAGTAATAGAGGACTTTTTTCTTAAATGATCATAATTTAGTTCCCATCACACAATGCTGATGAAAGGGGTTGCTTAGATGTATTGTTTTGTAAGCTTGCTAGAACTTTTTTCATAAATGATCAGTAATAGAGGACTACTAATAAGCTGCTATGTTTAAAATAAAAGGATGGATGAACATGAATCCTAGAACTGTAGTTAGACAGTGAAATCTGGTAATTTTTTGTGCTGCGTACAACGTGTAGTTTTTCTAGTGCTGTTATTGCTTTTATGCTTCTCCTAGGCCTAGGTACATGCCAACTGAATTTGTAACGACAATGAACATAACATTCAGACAACAAGATTGCTGAAGCTGTAAATTGTATGAAGTGCAAAGTAAATTTGGTCAAATTAAAGATCATATAATGGAAAGAGAAATGCAAGTCCTGTTTATGGTGTCCTGCCACTGTAGGTCTGTAATTCTGTAATTCTGTTTTTTGTGATTACTAGTAATACTATTACTGGTGAAAAAGAAAAAGTTGATAGTTTTATAAAATGCTGGTGGAAGCTAACAGTTGTGTGTGTTTTGATCACTAACAGGGTAGCTCATCTAGTGTGATTTATAGGAAAATCATTATCTCAGTTCAACATTGTTTTCTTACATGCTTTCTTGCTGTAATGGGCGGTCTAGGGTTTATGCTAACATTTTCTTGTTGACCAAAATATGCTCAAGTGATCCTTATGTTGCCAAAATAAGATTTACTCCCTCTAATCACCATTTGGGGATCAAAATACTTGCACTTTTATGCTTACTTCTTTAAAATGTTTCTGTTAGCTAAAAATGCAAAGAATTATAAGTTTCTGTTAGCTAAAAATGCAAAGAATTATAAGTTTCTGTTAGCTAATTGCAAAGAATTATAAGTTTCTATTATTGAGAGTCTGACCTACTTTTTCTCTCTGCTTTTAGGTACGCCATGGTGCGCCGCAAGATCACCACCTACGCGATGATGAGCCGACGCCCACCACCACCCCCTCCCCCTCCGACGCCGCCTCCAACGCCGCCACCTCCAGCGTCCGACGGCGAGGAGGAGGAAGTCCCCGAGGTGGACTACCCGGAGGACGAGGAGGAGAACGACCGCCTGGAGGCGGAAGTCCAGGCGGAGATCGACGACATGGAGTGGGCCATCTCGGACCCCGAGAATGAAGAATAGGCGGCCATCCACGCCTCGTGGCGTTCTCTGCGGATGGAGAACAAGGAGGCGGCGCGCGACGACGAGATGGACGGCCTGCTTCTTGAGTCGGGGCTCAAGGAGTCCCGCGACCGCCACGCGACGGAGGAGGGAGTGAAGGGATTCGCAGCATAGTAAATCAAAAATTTTCCTACGGATGCGAACAAGAAAGCCAAGATCTAATCTAGGAGATGTAATCAACGAGAGAGGTAGATGAGATCTTCATACCCTTGAAGATTCGCACAGCGGAAATGTTCAATAGAACGTGGTTGACGTAGTCGTACTCGCCGTCTCCTCCTCGCGATCCGATCCGATCCTACGCCGCAAGTGGCGGCGCCTCCGAGAGTTGCACACGTGCGGTGCAGCGACGTCTCCACCTTCCTTGGTCCAGCAAGTATGGTGGAGAGATAGATTGGATCAGCAGCACGACGGCGTGGTGCTTATGGTGGAGAGTTTCTGCGGCAGGGCTTCGCCTACGCGCAGTCGCGAGAGAGAGAGAGGGAGGGCAGCAGGGGCGGCTAGGGTTTGGGTCTTGGGGTGAGGGAGGGCTGCGCCCCTGCCCCCCTTATATGGGGGGCTGGGCGGCCAGCTTGGTCCCTCCTCCAATCCCTAGCCGACTTGGATAAGGAAGAGTGGGGGGCAAGTTTCCCCCCCTTCCTTATTTGAAGATTCCTTTAGGGTTACCCTTGGGCTTGGCCGGCTGGGCCTTAGGGGCCTTGTGCACCTGGCCCAAGGCGGCCAGGGCACTTCCCCTTAGGCCCACGCAGGCCTCCGTCAAGTGGGCCCACGTTGGTCCCACTCCGGAACCTTCTAGAACCTTCCGGTACAATACCGATAAACTCCGAAACCTTTCCGGAATCCAAAAACTGCTTTCCTTTATATGAATCTTATTCTCCGGACCATTCCGGAACCTCTCGTGACGTCCTGGATCTCATCCGAGACTCCGAACTAAAACTCATAAACCAATTATCCATTCTATCCTAGCGTCGATGCACGTTAAGTGTGTGACCCTACGGGTTCGAGAATATGCAGACATGATCTTCTATCAATAATCAATAGCGGGATCTGGAAACCCATATTGACTCCCACATATTCATCGATGATCATATCGGATGAACCACGATGTCAGGATTCAATTAATCCCGTATATGTATTCCCTTCGTCACACGATATTTTACTCGCCCGAGATTTGATCGTCGGTATCGCCATACCTAGTTCAATCTCGTTCACAGCAAGTACTTTACTCATTCCGTAATCCGATATCACTTCGTGATTAACTCCTTAACCACATGCTTGCAAGCGGTGTTGATATCGATTACCGAGTGGGCCCGAAGTATATCTCTCCGACTTGGGAGGGACAAATTCCATCTCGATACATACAACCCAACAAATACTTTCCGATCACCTGAGAGACACCTTTATTATCACCCTCACATAGGATGACGTTTGATGACCTCAAAGCTATCTTCCGATACTAGGGAGTTGTATTATCTCATGGTCTAAGGAATACAATACATGACATAAGAAAAGCTTCGCAAAGATGAACACGATGACACGATCTAATTGCTCTGCTTTATTTGGGTCTGTCCATCACATCATTCTCCTAATGATATGATCTCATTATTAATTGACAACTCATGTCTATGGTTAGGAAACCTTAACCATCATTAATCAATGAGCTAGTCTAGTAGAGGCGTACTAGGGACACGGTGTTGTTCATAAACCACACAAGTATTAATGTTTCCGCTTAATACAATTATAGCATGGAGTATAAACATTATCATGAACAAGAAATATGATAATAACAATATTATTATTGCCTCTAGGGCATATTTCCTTCAGTCTCCCACTTGCACTAGAGTCAATAATCTAGTCATACTTGCGCCTTTAACACCTATGGCATTCCGGTGTTATTCATACGCCTTGCACGTGGTAAACCTTATCTACGGGTCTGACACTTTCAGGTCCGTTTGTATTTGCATATTATTTTGCGTCAGCACGCATTTCTCATCTTCTATGAGATGGCATCGTATAAACTTAGTCTTCTGGTGAGACTTTTGTATCTTAGCCGAGACTATGTTGTCACTATTGTCATACAATAGAACTACATAGTACTAGCACACTTAGAAAAATAGCGATATCCACCGTGCGTCGAAATACTCATTGGTCTGCACACATCGGTATGTATGATTTCCAATAAGTCCGTTGCTCGCTCCATTATTCTGGAGAACGGGTTTTTGATCATCTTGCCCATGAGGCATGGCTTGCACGTGTCAAATGATTCAAAATCAAGAGACTCCAAAAATCCATCAGAATGGAGTTTCTTCATGCGTTTAACGCCAATATGACCTAGACGACAGTGCCATAAAAAGTTGGATTATCACTATCTACTTTGCATCTTTTATGCCACTTCTAAAGCGATTATATACTTAGCCCTCGTTGCAGTGTCCGCCACAATATTAACATTGGAACTCATCCAAGTTATCATGGAACTTTCTTCCATCTTATTATGCCACCTTCTAACTCAAAACAAATAGCTTAAAATTGAGATAAAATTTTACTTGTATGTGTGACAAAGCCAATGTAACTCATTGCAATGAACCATTTGTCACTTCTGCATACAGAACATATTCTTACTTCTTCAAAAGTGCATAAGAATATCTTTACTATTGTCCAACGATCATCATATAAATGCTATAACCTTTAGAGCATTGGACACATCTGGATCTACATATCATGGTATACAAGATTGATAAAATCATTCTTGTGGTTTCACTCATCAAGTGTCAAAACAATTGATTCTTGCTCCAACCTCTTCCATGCAACAAGAACCATTCTTATTGTTTCCATATTGAACAAATTCAATATTTCATCTATGTACTCTGGCAAAACTATATTAACGCCTCAATCTATCTGTATAGACATTGATGCTTAATATTCTGGTTTTACCTAAGTCTTTCATCAAAAACTAATTTTAATGAAAACTTAACAATATCAAGAAAAACACATAATTTCTAATGAACGATATGTCATCTACATAAAGCATTAGAAATATGTCTTAGCGCTCCCACTTACTTTCTTGTAATACAAGCATCTTCAAATATCTTGATGAAATTAACACTTTAACATTTTCATCATTGAAGATTCCAACTTCGCTATGCTTTCTTCTACCATAGAAGTTTGCATACATATCTAGCAACCTTTGAATCAACAAAACCCATTGGGTCGTGTCAGATACACGTCCTTGGTGTGCATTCCAGTAGAGGAACGTTGTTTCGTTTATTCAACTATCATATCTCAATATGTAATTGTTGCTAGAATAATTCATATGACGAAGTCAGGGCCCATCATCGCTTCTTTGTATATTGTTGGTTACTATTATCTAATAATATCTCGTCCTCAAATCTTGCTATTTGATTACGACCAACTTGGTTAAATAGGAACTTCGATGTCGTGACTACAACATATTGTAGACGCGTGAGCTATGAATGTAGTTGCCGCTTCCAGAACATTTTTCTGGTGCTGCGCTACTCTGATTATCTTGCTCAGATTCAATAACCTCATCAAGTTCTATCTTCCTCCCACTTAAACCTTTCGCGAAAAACTCCTTCATAAGAAATTCACTTCTTTTAGTGACAATCACTATGTGTTTGGGTTCATAGTAGAAGGAATACCCATTGACTTTCTTTGGGATAACCTACAAAAACTTACTAATCCAATTTTGGTTGTAAACATTTTACACATATGCCTTGCATACCAAAATTCAAGAAAAGACAACTATAACTTGTATGGTGTCATTTCAGCGGATTATGATGGTGCTCTATTTAGTGAAAAGCGGTAGTCTTTAAAGCATAATCCACAAATTATATTGGTAGTTTATTTCATCATTGATCTAACCATGTCAAACAAGGTTTGATTATATCCATCAAAAAACTCCATACTCATATGGTGTCTATCATGATGCAAGTTTGTGGAACAATTCCTCTAACTCTTAGATGTTTGCTAAACTTGTAACTCAAATATTCTTCTTTATGATCTAATCATGCTATTTGAATATTCTTGTTACAACAATTTTCACTTCATAAACTGAACAATTTCAATTGTTTCATACTTCTATCTCATCAAGCAGATATACCATACATCTATTCGAGTCATTGATGAAATAGAAAATACACCATGATTGACTTCACACCATGGACTACATACATCAACATGTATGATCGCCATTTAGTTAGTCACTTGTTCTGTCCATGGCCCATGAACGGAGTTTAATCATCTTTAGGAAAAGTTTCACAAGCGTCAATCAATTCAAAATCAAATGACTCGAAAATCTATCAATATAGAATTTCTTTCATGTTCTGTTTCCAATATGACTTAAACGGCGGTGTCACATATAAGTGAAATTTGTTTTGTCTTGCAACCTTTAGCATCAGTGTTATAAATGTCTATTTCACTAACAAGATAATAATAATCTATCCATCGATTATGGAAGACGGTAATAATTTGAACAACCATTGCTCTCATAATACCAGAACAAAATAACAATTATTAAGTTCATGAAATATCTTGAAGGCTAGGTTTGATGTCGACGAGAAGCACAATAACACTTTTATTTGTATCTCGACATGCATCATTACCATATTCTTTTACTAGTTACTTAGGCCATCATAGTTCTTGTATTATTGCTTTGTATGACATTTCATACCAACAATCTAGTATCCAATACCCAAGAATTATGTACTAGCAAAGAATACATCTATAACATGTATATCATTTATATACCTGAGATGGAATTTCCAGTCTTTTACTTTTCTACCAAATATTTTGCAGATCCTATTTAGCATTTCCTCTCTATTTAGAAGAATCTATCGACATCAATAGTGGCATCAATCATTTGACACATAGTCCAAAGGATGCTAGTCAAATACTAATAGCCTTGGATTTTGCACTTTGAAGTGGATCGCCATCATCATATGATTGGTATTCTTCCAGATTCCATTCTTTAGTATTCTTTTGGTATAGCAAAACCATTTAGCCAATACCTTTTCATTCATCCTATCATGACATCTTTCATGATGAAACTACTATAGCTTATAAGGATGAATGCAAGTATAATATTAGTTCCCAAACTTTTGGGTGATCGGGATGCCTAGCATCTTCAATCTTCGCACATAGTCATACAATATGAGCATATGTTCTTTTACTAAATTATACTTCATCATTTTGCAAACAATCAAAGTTTTAGATATCAAATATCTTTCACTTCTTATTTGTTTCTGAAACAATTCTTTCAGCTCGATGATCACTTTGATTCTCAAACAATTTTGAAGATCAATTTATCATGAAGGCAAACATATGATCTTTAGATACTAAACTTGAATCGTTGCTCTTAGATTAATACAATTTATTAAATCGTATGAAGCAAGCAAGATTTGCTAAAGTTTGCAATAGGACTTAATCTTTAGTCTTGACATTCTAACTAAACGGCACTAGACCAAAAAAGATTATCCAGAATTCTATAGTTTCTTTTAACTCAATTTAAGCTAAGTGTCGGTGGGAAACGGTGCCAAAGACTACAACGACTTATGCAAATACAACAAGATTTAGTTCAAGATAATTAGTTCAAGTTAATCAAATTACTAATGAACTCCCACTAAATTCAACATCCCTCAAAGTTGTTTAGTGAAGCATGATCCAAATTCACTACACCGAGACCGATCATCACGTGAATGATGTAGCTTTAATGGTGAACATCAACATGTTGATCATATCATCCATATGACTCATGCTTGACCTTTCGGTCCGTGTGTTCCGAGGCCATGTCTGTACATGCTAGGCTCGTCAAGTCAAACCCAAGTATCTCCGCATGTGCAAATACTGGCTTGCACCCGTTGTATGTGAACGTAGAGTTTATAGCACCCGATCATCACGAGATGCTTGAACACGACGAACTTTCGCAACGGCGCATACGAGGGGAGAACACAATTTTATCTTGATCTTTAAGTGAGGAATCATCTTATAATGCTACCGTCGCGATCTAAGCATAATAAGATACATAAAAGGATAAACATCACATGCATATAATTTTATGTGACATGGTATAGCCAATCTCTGCGCCATGATCTCCATCTTGTGCGCACCGGCATGATCTCCATCACTCCACCATGATTGCCTCCACCACGAATAGCAACTACAACTATTGCTAACTACTTAGCGATAAAGTAAAGCTATTACATGGCGTATAAGAAGTTGACACGCAGGTCATACACAATTATAAAGACAACCATATGGCTCCTGCCGGTTGTGAACTCATCGACATGCAAGTCGTGAAAGATTACAAAACATGATCATCGCATACATCACATATATCACATCACATCTTGTGGCCATACCATATCACAAAACACTCCCTGCAAAAACAAGTTAGACGCCTCTACTTTGTTGTTGCATGTTTTACGTGGCTTATGGGAGTAGCAAGCTAAGAACGATTCTTACCTACGAAAAGCCACAACGGTGATATTATGGTTGCTAACATCCGATGTAAGTCCCATGACTACTATAGTGAGAGAAACTGGCATCCACCAGCCGCATGTGTGGAACAAGCCACACGTCAAGTGCGGAGCCGGTCTCGTGAACGCGGTCGCGTAAAGTTGGCCTGGACCGCTTCGATCTCACTATACCGCGCCATAAGAGATACACAACAAGAGGTTTGCAACAGAAAACATCAACGCCCGCAACAAGCATGTTGCGTTCTACTCGTGAAACACATCTACGCATAGATCTAGCTCTGATACCACTGAAGGGATTCGCAGCATAGTAAATCAAAAAATTTCCTACGGATGCGAACAAGAAAGCCAAGATCTAATCTAGGAGATGTAATCAACGAGAGAGGTAGATGAGATCTTCATACCCTTGAAGATTCGCACAGCGGAAACGTTCAATAGAACGTGGTTGACGTAGTCGTACTCGCCGTCTCCTCCTCGCGATCCGATCCGATCCTACGCCGCAAGTGGCGGCGCCTCCGAGAGTTGCACACGTGCGGTGCAGCGACGTCTCCACCTTCCTTGGTCCAGCAAGTATGGTGGAGAGATAGATTGGATCAGCAGCATGACGGCGTGGTGCTTATGGTGGAGAGTTTCTGCGGCAGGGCTTCGCCTACGCGCAGTCGCGAGAGAGAGAGAGGGAGGGCAGCAGGGGCGGCTAGGGTTTGGGTCTTGGGGTGAGGGAGGGCTGCGCCCCTGCCCCCCTTATATGGGGGGCTGGGCGGCCAGCTTGGTCCCTCCTCCAATCCCTAGCCGACTTGGATAAGGAAGAGTGGGGGGCAAGTTTCCCCCCCTTCCTTATTTGAAGATTCCTTTAGGGTTACCCTTGGGCTTGGCCGGCTGGGCCTTAGGGGCCTTGTGCACCTGGCCCAAGGCGGCCAGGGCACTTCCCCTTAGGCCCACGCAGGCCTCCGTCAAGTGGGCCCACGTTGGTCCCACTCCGGAACCTTCTAGAACCTTCCGGTACAATACCGATAAACTCCGAAACCTTTCCGGAATCCAAAAACTGCTTTCCTTTATATGAATCTTATTCTCCGGACCATTCCGGAACCTCTCGTGACGTCCTGGATCTCATCCGAGACTCCGAACTAAAACTCATAAACCAATTATCCATTCTATCCTAGCGTCGATGCACGTTAAGTGTGTGACCCTACGGGTTCGAGAATATGCAGACATGATCTTCTATCAATAATCAATAGCGGGATCTGGAAACCCATATTGACTCCCACATATTCATCGATGATCATATCGGATGAACCACGATGTCAGGATTCAATTAATCCCGTATATGTATTCCCTTCGTCACACGATATTTTACTCGCCCGAGATTTGATCGTCGGTATCGCCATACCTAGTTCAATCTCGTTCACAGCAAGTACTTTACTCGTTCCGTAATCCGATATCACTTCGTGATTAACTCCTTAACCACATGCTTGCAAGCGGTGTTGATATCGATTACCGAGTGGGCCCGAAGTATATCTCTCCGACTTGGGAGGGACAAATTCCATCTCGATACATACAACCCAACAAATACTTTCCGATCACCTGAGAGACACCTTTATTATCACCCTCACATAGGATGACGTTTGATGACCTCAAAGCTATCTTCCGATACTAGGGAGTTGTATTATCTCATGGTCTAAGGAATACAATACATGACATAAGAAAAGCTTCGCAAAGATGAACACGATGACACGATCTAATTGCTCTGCTTTATTTGGGTCTGTCCATCACATCATTCTCCTAATGATATGATCTCATTATTAATTGACAACTCATGTCTATGGTTAGGAAACCTTAACCATCATTAATCAATGAGCTAGTCTAGTAGAGGCGTACTAGGGACACGGTGTTGTTCATAAACCACACAAGTATTAATGTTTCCGCTTAATACAATTATAGCATGGAGTATAAACATTATCATGAACAAGAAATATGATAATAACAATATTATTATTGCCTCTAGGGCATATTTCCTTCAGGGAGCGCGCAGCTTCATGGAGTTGGAGCGGCGGCGCCTCTTGGCGCTGCTCGCAGAGGACTCCGATCGCCTCCACAAGATTGTGGAGGATGACTTCCTCCCCGCCCCCGCCCCCGCCCCCGCCGCCGCCCCCGCGACGAGGAAGCGCGTGAGGGCCAACGACGACGAGGCGGGACCCTCTAGGCGCTAGAACTTTTTTTTCGTATTATGAACTGCTTATATATGATCATATGAACTGCTATGTTTTATTCTAGGCTTATGAATCCTTGCCATAGTATTTGTGATCATGCAAGCATGCTTTTGAACTTTGTCATTCCTTTTCGTTGCATATATAACATATATAATCCATTCTAGGCTTATATATGATCGATCGTCATCCATGCTATGTTTTATTCTAGGCTTATGAATCCTTGCCATAGTATTTGTGATCATGCAAGCATGCTTTTGAACTTTGTCATTCCTTTCGTTGCATAACATATATACTCCATTCTAGGCTTATATATGATCGATCGTCATCCATGCTATGTTTTATTCTAGGCTTATGAATCCTTGCCATAGTATTTGTGATCATGCAAGCATGCTTTTGAACTTTGTCATTCCTTTCGTTGCATAACATATATACTCCATTCTAGGCTTATATATGATCGATCGTCATCCATGCTATGTTTTATTCTAGGCTTATGAATCCTTGCCATAGTATTTGTGATCATATGCAAACATGTTTTTTAACTTTATCATTCCTTTCGTTGCATAACATATATACTTCATGTCTATACAGAGATGTCTTGTGGTACGTGGTGTACAGTGGTCGGGTTCTAGGAGTCTACGAGGAGTGGGAGGACTACCAGGCACAGGTGACCAACTTCAGCGGCAACTGCTACAAAGGGTACAAGACAAGAGAGCTCACGGTCTCCAAGTGGAGGAGACACGTGTGGAAGAAGAATCGGATGAAGTTCTTGATCATGGTCTCGATCTTGCTCATCGTCGTCGCCGGTGTGATCTATTCGAACTTTTTTTTCGATGTTGGACTTGCTTATATATGATCGATCGTCATCCATGCTATGTTTTATTCTAGGCTTATGAATCCTTGCCATTGTATTTGTGATCATGCAAGCATGTTTTTGCACTTTGTCATTCCTTTCGTTGCATAACATATATACTACATGTCTATAGAGCTACAGGTAGAGCTACAGGTAGAGCTACCTTTCTCTACATGTCTATAGAGAAAGGTGTTGTTATATGCCTTGTGTCCATAGAGATGACGTGGTACGTCGTGTTCGAGGGGCGGGTTCCAGGAGTCTATGAGGAGTGGACAGACTGCAAGGAACAGGTGCACAAGTTCCAGCGGCAACTGCTACAAAGGCTACCCGACTCAACAAGAGGCGGTTGCCAAGTGGACGAAGCACCAGTCGAACAAGAGCAAGATGAAGACCTTCATTGTGCTCTCGCTCTTGCTCACCATCGTCGGAGCGGTACTCTATTTCATCCTAGTGTAGGCGGCGGCCGGTGTCACTTCATTTGTATCTTGAGATGATGCACTTAATTTGCATGGATTATGAGCTGTATGGAGATCTATATATGTATGATGAGTTGTATATGCATGGAGCTATATGAAATCTGTTAATATTCTATATGAAATGAGTTTTATATGGAGATATATAATTGTGCTATATGAAATCTGTTGATATATCTGTATACTGATATATTATATCTGTTAATACCTGTATATATACACCAGACAGAATAAGTTCTGTATAAAACCTGTAATATTTCTGTGGCGAACTAAAATGAAATTCTGTGGCGCACCTAATTCTGTGGCGCACCAAACCATAATGCGCCACAGAATTTCTTATTTCTGTGGCGCATTAGGGCTTAGTGCGCCACAGAATTTCTTATTTCTGTGGCGCATGTGCTGGTGCGCCACAGAAAGCTTATTTTTGTGGCGAAGATTCTGTGGAGCACCACCCATGCGCCACAGAATGCATATTTTGGTGCGCCACAGAAGAGGTTTTCCCTACTAGTGATACGATGGCATCAAGAGTCAAAAACTAAATGATCATGAAGGCTAATGGCGACTTTGGAAGAGTCTAACATGTGTGAGCATGCGCCAAGTCAACCCAAATAAAGCATCAAGGAGAAAACCAAAATAATGCTTCCATACAATAAAAACAACGCACGATTTTTTCAAAGGCTCATTAAGCAATCTCAGTTATTTGAGACAAGTCATGCTACAGCAAAACCACTAAGCATACTATCAAAAAGACATCAAGCATGACATGAAAAAGCCTAAGCCGCAGTCTACACAAGCTCCTTCTTGTACCACTATTTTGCACAAAGCTTTTTCTCTTTTCCAACACCATTTGAAATTTTTATAAACACCTCTTTTGATGAAAACCAATAAAGATCAGAGGCAAAAATACACCTTGATGAAAAGATATGACAAGATCTGAACGCATATCAAGGCGAAAACGAAAACCAAAAGCAGTAGCAGAAAAACTAGAATGCTCGATTTATAAGAGTGAAAACTAGAGCATTCTTTGCAAATGAAAACGAGTACATCTCCTCCAAAGGAAATTTGTTGGGGTCCAACTATTTATTGCAGCAAACAAACAAACTAAACAAACTAAGAAAACTAAAACAACTGACGCTCCAAGAAAAACACATAGTGCATGAAGCAATAAAAATATAGTGTTTTGAAAGGTGACCTGATTTTTGCCGATGAAGAAGGGGTGCCTCGGGGGCATCCCCAAGCTTTGACGCTTGTACTTCTTGGATATTTCTTGGGGTGATGCATGGGCATCCCCAAGCTTGAGCTTTTGTCCATTCTTCAACTCATCTCATCATTCTCCAATCCCTACACTTGAAAACTTCCTTCATACAAAACTAAACACAATTCTATTAGCAACATTAGTGTAAGCATAAAATATATTCAACCTCTTTTAGCTTCAGGTTTCAACCCAAAACCACCACATATAAAGTATATACTACTGTAGCAACTTCCACAAGAGTTCCATGATCAAAAAGAACTCAAAAGAAAGCGATAAAGTGGCAAAAACAAATATTGGCAGAAATCTGTCAAAACTGGACAGCTGATAATGGACGAATTTTTGAGGGATTTTCCGTTGCTCAAATCAAAAAGTGTTCAACTAAGAAAAGTTTGGATATAACCTGGGGCATATGCACAAGAAATCGCAGGTCCAAAAGATAAACAGAGAATTTTCACGAATTTTTACGGTGCAGCACCGAAAACAGTTTCAGGACAGCAATAAACCCAAATCTTTACCTCACTCAAATTAGAGGCTTCTCTTGGCACAAAAACGAAATAAACAAGATAAGGAGCGGTCATTACAGTAGTAATGACTTCCAAGACTCAAATAAAAGAAAAAGTACTGAAAAGTAAACAATGGGTTATCTCCCAAGAGTGCTTTTCTTTAACGCCTTTGAGCTAGGCGCAGAAAATTGCGAATCAAGTAATATCAATAGATGAAGCATCAAGCTCATAATTTGCTCTAAGAATAGAGTCAAAAAGCAATTTCTTTCTTTTCCTAGGGAAGTGTTCCATACCTTTCTTAAGTGGAAATTGATACTTGATAGTGTCTTCTCTCATATCAATGATAGCACCTATAGTTCGAAGAAAAGGTCTTCCCAAAATAATAGGACATGAAGCATGGCATTCAACGTCCATAACAAGAAAATCAACGGGAACAAGGTTATTGTTAACCACAATAAGAACATCATTAATTCTTCCCAAAGGTTTCTTCTTAGCAACATCAGCAATAGGAACATCAAAATAACACTTTTCAAGCGGTGGTAAATCAAGCATGTCATAAATCTTTCTAGGCATGATAGAAATACTAGCACCTAGATCACATAAAGCATGGCAATCATAACCATTAACATGCATATCAATGATGGGTTCCCAACCATCTTCTAACTTCTTGGGAACAGAGGCTTTTTGCTTCAACTTTTCATCCCTAATCTTTATAAGAGCATTGGTAATATGCTTAGTAAAAGCAATATTTAAAGAACTAGCATTGGGAGTCAAAGCAAGCTTTTGCAAGAACAAAATAACTTCAGATATATTGCAGCCATCAACATCAAAATCATTAAAGGAAATAGAGCTATCATCTCCCACACTCCGAAAAATTTCAGCACTCTTTTGAGAAAAAGTTTTGGCAGTTTTAGGCTTTTTAACACAAGGAGTGGGAGTTTTCTCTATACCAATCAAAGTAAGAGGATTGCTATCAGTAGGAGCAACATCATTAGAGGTAGTAATAGTACATACCTTCATCTCTCTAGCCATCTCATCTTCTCTTTCCCACCTGGCATGCAATTCCGCTAACAATCTAATATTTTCATCAATTCTAACTTGGGTAGTATTAGCGGCAGCAACAATATTGCTCACATTTACATCATTAGGAAACACTTTTAGTTTCAGAAGTTCAACATCATGAGCAAGGCTATCAACTTTAGAAGCAAGAATATCAATGTTGCCTAACTTTTCCTCAACAGACTTGTTAAAAGCAGTTTGTTTACCAATGAAGTCCTTGAGCATTACCTCAAGCTCGGAGGGCGCGGCCCTAGTGTTGTTGTAGGAATTACCATAAGAATTACCATAACCATTACCATTGGTAGAAGGATACGGCCTATAATTGTTACTAGCAAAATTGTTCCTATAAGCATTGTTATTAAAATTATTATTTCTAATGAAATTCACATCAACTTGCTCTTCTTGAGCAACCAGAGAGGCCAAAGGAACATTATTAGGATCAACATGAGTCCTATCATTAGCAAGCATAGCCATAATTGTATCAATCTTATCACTTAAGGAAGAGGTTTCCTCAACAAAATTTACCTTCTTACCTTGTGGAGCTCTCTCGGTGTGCCATTCGGAATAATTTACCATCATGTTGTCAAGTAGCTTTGATGCGGCGCCCAAGGTAAGGGACATAAAAGTGCCTCCAGCAGCTGAATCAAGTAGGTTCCTTGAATAAAAATTCAGTCCTGCATAAAAAGTTTGGATAATCATCCAAGTAGTCAGTCCATGAGTGGGGCAATTCTTTACCATAGATTTCATTCTTTCCCAAGCTTGAGCAACATGTTCATTATCAAACTGAGTAAACTTCATAATATTGCTACGCAACGATATAATCTTAGCAGGAGGATAATATCTACCAATAAAAGCATCCTTACACTTAGCCCATGAATCAATACTATTCTTAGTCAAAGACAGCAACCAATCTTTAGCCTTTCCTCTCAAAGAAAAAGGAAACAACTTGAGTTTAATAATATCACTATCAACATCCTTATATTTCTGCATCTCACATAGCTCAACAAAATTGTTGAGATGAGCTGCAGCATCTTCAGTACTAGCACCAGAAAATTTCTCTTTCATAACAAGGTTCAATAAAGCAGGCTTAATCTCATAAAAAGTGGTAGCAGGAACAGGTGGTGCAATAGGAGTGCAGATAAAATCACTATTGTTCGTGCTAGCAAAGTCACACAACTTGGTGTTTTCAGGATTGGCCATTTCAGCAAAGCGAAAGTAAACAAGTAAAAACAGCTACCAAGGATTCTAATTTTTTTGGGTTTTTGATATAAAAAGCAATGCAGGTAAAATAAAATAAAGTAAAGAAAAACAAATAACAAAGTAAAGTATGTGTGTGCGAAGAACTCCCCTCGCAGAAGTCTTCTCTTCCTTCCCCGGCAACGGCGCCAGAAAAGTAGCTGATGCTCCCGGTGAATGTGGCAACAGACAGTCCTTGTGCGTGGTGAATGACCAGCCCGTTGGGAACCCCAAGAGGAAGGTATGATGAGTGCAGCAGCAAGTTTTCCCTCAGTTAAGAAACCAAGGTTTATCGAACAGGAGAAGGGAGACGATGACGACTGAAGGTGTTTGTGGAACCTGCACACACACAGACAAATACTTTGTTCCCAACTTGCGATGAGGTTGTCAATCTCACCGGTTTGCTTGAAACAAAGGTTATGAGTGTATCGAGTGGAAAACAATAGTAATATGCGAGTAAAGTAAACAATGCGGGAAAAGTAAATAGGTGATTGCAATATGATTAAAATAGGACCGGGGTCCACAGTTCACTAGTGGTGTCTCTCCATAGATAAATAACATGCTGGGTAAACAAATTACAGTTGGGCAATTGATAGAATAAAGATAACGTGATATGTCAAGAAGATCACTATGAGATTCACTCTGGGCATTACAACAAAATACATAGACCGCCATCCAACTGCATCTATGACTAATAATCCACCCCCGGGGATATCATCCGAACACCCTAGAAGTATTAAGTTGCGAACAACAGATAATTGCATTAAGCAAAGTGTGTAATGTAAACAAAGCATATGCCCTTGAGCATATGAATGTTGTTTTCTCCCTAGTAGCAACAGCACATCTACCACCTTAGAGGTTTCTGTCACTCCCCCAGGTGAAATAGAGACATGAACCCACTATCGAGCATAAATACCCCCTCTTGGAGTCACTAGCAACTACTCGGCCAAGATAGCTACTAACAACGGAGAGCATGCAAGATCATAAACAACATAGAGATAACAAAAGATATAATTCAGTACAGCAACTTAATCATAAACACCAATATTCATCGGATCCCAACAAACCAACATCATAGAATTACATAACGGTGATCTCAATCATGTAGGGCAGCTGATGAGATCTAAACATGAAGCGCATGGTGGAGAAGACAACCATCTAGCTACTGCTATGGACCCATAGTCCAAGGTAGACTACTCACTCATCGCTCCGGAGGCAAGCATGGCGATGAAGAAGACCTCCGGTGGCGATTCCCCTCTCCGGCAGGGTGCCGGGAAGAGCTTCTGGACCCTCCCGATCTTCGAGTCGACGGCGGCGGCGGATCGCGATGTATTCTGGAAAACTGATTGGGCCCTTAGGTTTTTCTCGTTAGGGGGTATATGTAGGCGAAGGGGGGCTGTCAGAGGTGGAGCCACGCGGCCTCACAAGGGGGTGGCGCGGCCAGGGGCCAGGCCGCGCCGCCCCTGTGTGTGGGGGCCACGTGGCCCCCCTCCGTCAGGTCTTCGGATGTTTGGGAGCTCCCCGGTGAAATATGACTTCAGGAACTTGTTTCGTCCAATTCCGAGAATATTTCCTGTGTATCACTTCTGAAACACAAAAACAGCAGAAAACAGGAAACTGGCACTATGGCACTTCGTTAATAGGTTAGTTCCGGAAAATGTATAAAAGTACCACTAAGTGTAATGAAAGAATAGGCAAATGGTGTAAAAACAAGCATGGAGCATCAAAAATTATAGATACGTTTGAGACGTATCATGTCCTCGGGCTGTGGGGTTGAGTTTGTTGATATGACTAGCGAAGTGTTGTTCTTTCCATGTAGTCCTAGTTTCAGTGAGGTTGCTTTGAAGGTCAAAGCGGCGCTTGGTTGGAATGACATAGGTGATGAAATTGTCTTGGAAGGAAGATACGATGCCGGTGGCTCTAGGTCTTTTACTCAGATGATACCTATCAACGGCAGCGATGAGTGGGATGTATACAAAGAGCTTGTTGACAGCTCTAAAATCAAATCTTTGGTTGTCGTTGCCGTAAAGGTCACCGGTCGAGCCAATCTTCTCATCGACCTGAACAAGCATCCATCCGTTAGATGCAACGATGTCCGTTCTGAGGATGTCTATGATGAGGGTCCTAGCCAACCACCTTCGTGGGAGTTAGAAATCCGACATGATGAAGATATCCTTGAGGAGATAATGGAGGAGAAAGGAAGGGCTTTTGAAATAGAAGATATGCAAAGTCACGAGCATCATGTTGTTGTGTCCTCATTGACCGATATAGAAGCAATAATTGAGGAGAAAACAAATGTTGGAAGCGTGGACGTGATTGAGGAAGATTTTGTTGTTCTTGAGCAATTGAACATTCCATCATCTCCTTGTGTACCATTGGTCGCATCCTCTTCGCTAGACGGAGATCCATATACATTTGATGCTCCAAATGTTGAAGATGAGAAGTATGAAGATGCTTATGTGGGGGACTCCGATGAGGATCATCATGTTCCAAATGTAGAAGAAGATGGAAGTGATGGTATGTACGAGGTGGAATCGGATGAGGAAATTCCGCTTGAGGAACCTGTGGTTCCAAAATTTCCGAGAAGGAGACCGATGCATATGTGAAGGTGTTTGGAAGGCATCCTAGTATTCATGAGTTCAAGGATGTTAGGGAGGCTGACCAAGACGTGGCAGACTCTAACCTGCGGGAATATGCCCTGGAGCAACCTAGGCCCCTCACCACAGACGAAGTAAAAAACCAACCAAGGGCACGACCTCTAATATATGAAGGTATAAAGTTCAAGACTATGTTGGACTTGCAAGTATGGCTACAGGAGTATGCCGTAAGTCATCATCGTCCATTCATAGTCTTCAAGTCTGACAAAAACCAACGATATGTTGTGTTATATGAGAATGAAGAGTGTCCGTGGAAAGTTTGGGCAACAAAGAAGAAACCAGAAGGTTGGTGGAAGATAACTAAGTATGTTGGCCCACACACATGTGGCAACGCCATCCTTGGGAACGGCAAGCATCGACAATTGACATCTACTTTTATTGCACACCGGTGCTATGATGCCATCCAAGCTAAGCCAACCATGCCAGCCGGCTCTTTGGTCCACTTCGTGAAACTATATTTCACTATCATATCAAGTATGGCAAGGCGTGGAGGGCTAAGCACATGCTATGAAGATGGCTTATGGTGATTGGGAGGAAGCATATGGAAGGCTGCCTAGGTTGTTGGCAGTGATGGCTCATCGCAACCCCGGGATGATATACATTGTTCAGCGGCATCCAACCTATACTCGCACTGTTAAAGGTGTGATACACCCTGTGTTTGGCCGAGCATTTTGGTGCTTCCGCCCTTGTGTGGAAGCATTCAAGCATTGTCGTCCATTTCTTTGTGTCGATGGCACGTTCTTGATCGGGAAGTTTAAGGGCACCCTTCTTGTAACAACCCAGAAATTGTAACCCAAGTCTTATTAAATAAAGAGTCAAAAATTGGACCCAAATAAAACTTTTTCTTCAATATTGCATGCATACATGTATTCTCTTTAATTGTATTTCTATGATTTTATGTGTGTTCTTTTGCTTGAGCATTGGTTAGATAATTCTAAGTGAACCAATAGAAACAACTAAGAAAGATATTAGGAACCAAAAGAACCAAAAATAAAAATAGGTAAGAAAGAGATAAAGTTGATATGATCTAGAATCTGTTAATGACTACACCACTTTGAGCCCTTGAATTAAGAAATCTGTAACTCAAATCAGTGTTTGGCCAACTAGTTGAGCTTAACCAAGTGATGGACAAACTCAACCAACAAAGATCTACAGAAAATTCAAACCAGAACACCACTCAAACTTGAGCCAAAGTTTGAATCTGAAACAGAAACCATTTCAAATTTGAAATATAAATTTTTGCAAAACTCATTATTTCTCCAGAACAAAAATATGCCAGGGTACCTTATCCAATATGATGAGCACCCAAAGTGGCAAATTTGAAAAATTCGAATTTTGAGTTCTTGGAAGCATTTCGTCGAACACTGGCAGCAGCAAATCGGGGGAGATCAAACTTCACTGGTGCAGCACTGTTCTGGCGCGACCAAATGCTGTAGCCATGCTCTCTGGCCGCCCCTCGATCGATTCCAGCCCCCTCTGCCCCGACCCAAGCCATGGAAGAAGGAGGAGAAGAGGAGAAAATGCCCAGGACCCCCCTCCCAGGAACCCACTGTCCCGCGCGATGCCGACCGCCTGGAAGGCGCCAGAGGCGACCCACAGTCCCCCGCGGCCGACCCCGTAACTCCCCAGCACGCGAGCGTGGCCGCCGTGACCGGAGGAAGCTTCACGCACCGCCAGGACCCCCGCAACGGCGAGCTTCTGGCCGCGCTTGTCCCCGACGCTCCGGCCTATATAAAGCCCCGTCGATCAAACGCAGAGACTCACCCAGCCACCAGCTACCTCCCAGACATCGCCGCTTACTCCCTCGTGCCCTAGTTCGCCGTAGCCGACCTCGCCGGCGCAGTACTGGACGGGCGGAGCGCCGCCGCGTCCGACCACCTGGAGGCCAGCTTCTGCAGGGAATCGGAGGAGGAGGAGCACCGCAGCCGATCCCGAGCGTCGCCGTCGAGTTTCGTTTCCTCTACGCCCCGCCGTCGCCGTCGAACTCCGTCGCTGCTCGCAGGTGAGATCCCGCCCGTGCTGAGGAAGAAGAAAGACCCTGAGCCGTTCGATCTAGATCCGACGATAACTTACCGATTCGGGTTTTGAATTAGGTCTGACGTCGTGGCCCCACCTGTCAGCACCCTTTTATTTCTCCCCAGCCGCGCGAAACGGTATCGGGCCGGCCCGTTCGGGTTTGTTCTGAATTGGGCCCAGCTCATTTCGAATACGGTCCGATTCGTTTTAATTAATTCCCGCCCTTTTCTTTTATTTCAAAACTGTTTCAAATGGTATTTTCAAATTCAAATTCCTAGAGTTTTATAAGTCCAAATTTAGCAAATAAATATTCGTTGGAAAGCTTAGAAAATACTCTATCCAATAGTACTGGTTAGATTTCAATATCAGTTAAGAATAAAAATGGTTATGAATAGTGTGACCCTAGCTTGTGAATTAATGAAAGATTTCTAGAAAATTATTTAAGCTTTCAAAAATCATGAAAATTAAAATGTGAACTTACTAATGACCCCTCTTACTGTTAGCCAACACTAATCTACCCAAACCATATTAGTGTGATCATTTAGACCCTAACCCAAACCTATTTGTTAGCATAAAATGATAGAGCCCTAATGCACACTTAGAATTAATTGCCCTCTTTACAAATCCACTTAGTGAACCCATCCCACTTAAACTTGTCTTAGTAACCCCAAATCACCTCCACTGCTGCACAAGTGAACCCCTTATGCTACTTAATAGAGTAACTAGCTTGCACACTTGAAGAAAAACTTAAAAGGAAAACTTACCATCCAACCCCATAGCAATGCAACCTAAATGCTTGGTTAGCAAACAAGAGTGTGTGCTTGGTGTGTTGTTGGTTTGGTGAAGTGATGGTGTGCTTTGTGTTTATTCGTTATTAGACGCTAGTGTTGCCGAGGAGGATATTGGAGGGGATTATTATTATCAAGAAGAAGAAGAAAACCCCGGACACTTTGCCAGCCAAGGCAAGCCATCTTTTGATTCATACCCCCACTACCTAGTTTTAATATTGCATTCTACTTGTTTTAAGTAAATTGCATGATTGAATTGCTAGAGTAGAATGATAGAAGTAAATTGCATGATTGAATTGCTAGAGTAGAATGATAGAAGCATCTTGATGTCTTGGTTATCAAGAGCATCAAGCTGAGTTTATCCAACCATAGTAGTAGTACTATCACTCAATGTAGTTGCTTAGTCGCTAATAAAAGTTGAGGCTATCTCTGGAGGAACCCCATTTGAAAGGTGGTGACTTGAAATTGAAACTTGAAATGGGAGATTGCTCCTACATGATGGTTTTATGAAGAAAATAATCTTGACTAAGAACTATGCAATGTACTTCTCAAATTGACAACGAGTGATGTACTATGGGAGCCAATTATACCGTACAACCACATTACCCCTATATGGGAAGGGGCTTAATCCGTAGCTTGTCTATCTTAGTATGGGAGGTCTTGTATTAAATCTTCATGGGAGGACTCCATGGGCGGATACTTCTTGACCAAGTGGATTCCACTAACCCGGTCCCCGGGATGGGCATAACTAGAGGCGCCGGAGCGGGAGTTCCGTATCCCGGGCTCTAGGGAAGGATCCTATACTAGGATGAGCAAGCGAAAGACTTTGTTTGATTATCTGAAAGCCGCATACCTTTGTGTATAGTGAACCGTGGATTTCTCCCGGCAGATGTATCGAATCTTGTGGGTAAAGTGTACCCCTCTGCAGAGGTTTGCAAACTATTCGAATAGCCGAGTCCTCGGTCATGGACGGTTGGCAATCTGTACTTGACTTTTGTCAAGACTAAAAATAACAAGGGTGAACTTGGTGAATGACCTGATTCTGAATTGACATGACTTGACCTTGATCTTGACACATTGAAGTTCCTCTTTAGAATGAACTTAGAGAACTAAACCTCTTTTCTACAAATGAGCATTCTTGGGAAATAAAACTAGCTTTTGCAAATCAACTTAGTGCTTAGTCCACTATACCCAACCTTGCATATCTACTTCATCTTTTCATTTACAAGATGGTTTGCGAGTGCATCCAATGTACTCACGGCTGTGTCCCTGGCTATCAACTTGGCCAGACTATGGGGAGGAATACCAGGAGGAAGGGTATGAAGAAGAGTACCAGAACTAAGCTCGTCTCCGTGAGTCGCCAATTGCCTGTAGGGAGAAGGCATGGGCCGAAAACGTTATTTCCGCTGCTATATTGTGTTGTAATATGACTTGGTCTATATGACCATTGTATTTGAATCATCGTATTGTAATGTCTATGGAACTGGTTACCAACTACGTTATGTATATCGCAACAATGATTCTGGGATTGCGGTGGAATACATAACGGGCACTTCGAATTTGTTATCAAATTTGAGGTCGTTCACAAGTTGGTATCAGAGCCTAGGCTGACCATAGGAGACCTTAGTTAGAATGGGCGTTAAAACAAAACCTTGATAAAAGAAAGATACAAGAACGGTTGCAAAAATTGCTTAGTCTTTCCTCTCCAGTTGCAAAGTTTTATACATACTTCAGTTTTAGCTTACCTAAAATTTTGCACACTTGAGTTGATCACTAACTTAAACTAATTTAAAATTTTGTAGATGGCCCTGGTATTCACTGAGCAGTACCAGTTGGGCCAAGGTGGCAGCCTTTGTTTCGAGCGCGACCTCACCACTTTGACCTTGTTCCTGAACCGTTTGTACCCGGAGTTCAAGGGAGCCGTGCTCAATGAGCACCCGGATGGAGAGCTACGGTGGCTCATCCGAGCTAGTTGCCGTGGCAAGAAGGGAATGTTGGGTTCTCCAAGGATCAAGTTTGAGCTTGTGGAGAACACTTGGGCCGATGGTTTGGTCCGAGCGATGCAGGAGATGCACGCCCGCTTATGCGGACTGCACGTTGAGGAGGTTCAGGGAGGACGCTTCAAGGACTTTGCTCGGCGTGATGCGGATGGGCGTCCCGCAAACATGCCCGGGCAGAATGAGCCGAGTACCTACATTGACCACATGGACTTCTTGTTGTACTCCACTCAGCAGGAGGCCGACCGTGCCCGTACTAGGGCCAACCTCAAGCACGTTGCACTGGTGGAAGCAAGGAGCACTATCAGGATTCTTGCGAAGGAGCGCAAGAGCCTTCGTCGCCAGCGCGATGAGAAGGAACAGGACCTTGAGGAGTTGAAGGCCAATGTGGCGGAGTTGACTGCGTACATTGAGAGTCTTGAGGATCACCTTGGTGAGGAGGAAGGCATTGATCTCCGCAAGGAGGATAATGCCCTCATTAGTGATGAGGATGACTTCATGGAGGACCTCGATGATCCGGAGGATGGTGGTCACAATGGATTCATTGTGAGTGACGAGGAGGAAGACCCCGAGGAGCCCGCTGTTTAGGTCCGAGATCCACGTATTATCTAGCTATGAGTTCCACTTTATGATCACTTCGTGTAGGTGTGAGCTGTATCCCCCTCTCTAGTAGACGAGTCGCAATGGTTTGATGTAAACCATTTGTAATGTGTGAACTCGTATGTATGATATGTTTGATGAGTGATGAATGAAATTTGAATTGGCCTCTAAGGCCTTAGTAAAACAAAAATTGCATCATCCATGTACCTCTAAATCTTAGCAAATTAGCTTTTCCCTCTTGTCTTACGCACCTTATCTTCAGATGCCGCGAGCACCCCCACCCCCGAACCCGGAAATGGCTGAATTGCTAAGGTTGATCATGGAAGACCGGGAAGCAGCCCGAGCTGAGCGCCAAGCCAACTTGGCCACTCTTCAGCAGTTAACCCAGATGGCAACGAGCCACAACCATGGCAATGGCAATGGTGAAGGAGAAAACCATGGCAATGGAGAGCACCGATCCAAGTTAAGGAGTTTCCAGAACACCAACCCTCCTATATTCACTAAGTCTGAAGAGCCCTTAGATGCCGATGATTGGCTTCGTACCATGGAGAACAACTTGGCAGTCGCCGAAGTTGGGGAGAATGAGAAGGTCTTGTATACCACCCACTATCTTGCTGGAGCAGCGAGAGCTTGGTGGGACAGTACCCGTGCAATGCAAGCCCCAGGGTATGTGATGCCTTGGGAGGAGTTCAAGAGCAAGTTTAGCAAAGCCCATGTTCCCAAGGGATTGGTAAAACGGATGAGAGATGAGTTCAGAAATCTGAAGCAAGGTTCTATGTCTGTGGTGGATTACCGTGACAAGTTCCTTACCTTGTCTAGGTATGCCCCAGATGACACCAACACCACTGAGAAGAAGCAAGAAAGGTTTCTGGATGGACTTCATGATGAGATGCAATGTGTCCTGGTGAGTATTCCCTTTGCCGACCTGGAGTCATTGGTTGACTCTGCCATTCAGATGGAAGGCAAACTCAAGCAAGCTACCGAGAACCGCAAGCGCCGTATGATGTATCAAGGCAACTCGAGCAACTCGCAGAAGCCAAGGGGAAATGCACCAATAGGTTTCACCCCTAGACCAATGAGGCCGTCTGCACCTGCTCCGCGTCCCAACTATCCTAACCGCCCACCCGGCAACAATTTCAACCGTGCACCCCCAAGACCTAGTGGCAACAACTTCAACACCAATACTCCAAGGCCAAATGGCGCCCCTGTGTTACCCAAGCCTGGTGACAAGTCTGGTATTACATGTTATGAGTGTGGACTAAAAGGGCATTACTCCAATGAGTGCCCCAAGAAGCTGAATGATGCATCTAAGACTACTGCTCCTGCTCAGCAACAGCGTCGTGTGGGAAATGGCAAGAAGTATCCACCAAGGAACCAGCCTCACTCTCGAGGCCGTCTGAATCACATGAATGTTGAAGAAGCTCAGGAAGCAACCGACGTGGTGCTTGGTATGTTCCCTGTTAACTTAGTTCTTGCAAGAGTTCTGTTTGATTCTGGAGCTTCACACTCATTTGTTACCCAATTATTCGTTGATAAAAGTGGACTTCAACCCACACCCTTGAAAGATGTCATGTCTGTGCAAATTCCTGGGTCAGTAACCAAAGCCAGTTGTACCTGTTTGGCAGTGCCCATAGAAATCCATGGGATCTCATTCTTAGCCAGTTTGATTGTGTTAGGAACCAAAGGATTGGAAGTAGTCTTAGGTATGGATTGGATGTCCCAACACCAAGGAATTATAGATTGTGCCAAAAAGACCATCACCATGAGGAGTAGCCATGGAGTTTTCGTGAAGCATGTGTCCGTTAAACCCATTCCAATCCCCAGATGTCATAAGAGTATATCAGGACCGACTTTGGAGCAAGTCCCCATCGTCTGTGAATACCCGGATGTCTTTCCCGATGAGTTACCCGGAATGCCACCGGATCGGGATATTGAGTTTATCATTGAGCTTATCCCCGGAACTGGATCAATAGCCCAACGACCCTATCGTATGAACCCAGCTGAATTAGTTGAGTTGAAGAAGCAATTGGATGACCTCTTGAGCAAAGGATTAATTCAACCAAGTTCTTCTGCTTGGAGATCACCCGTTCTGTTTGTGGATAAAAGTGACGGTTCTAGCCGACTGTGCACTGATTATCGCAAGCTTAACGATGTGACCATCAAGAACAAGTATCCTCTCCCGAAGATTGAAGATTTGTTTGACCAACTGACTGGAGCAAGAGTATTCTCAAAGATAGATCTTAGAACCGGATACCACCAACTGAAGATCCGTGCAACGGATATCCCCAAAACAGCCTTCACTACCCGATACGGATTGTATGAGTACACCGTAATGTCCTTTGGATTGACCAATGCCCCTGCTTATTTCATGAATCTCATGAATAAGGTTTTTATGGAGTTCTTGGATAAGTTTGTTGTGGTCTTCATTGACGACATTCTTATCTACTCCAAATCCGAAGAAGAGCATGCAACCCATTTGAGATTAATTCTAGAAACCCTAAGAGAGCATCAGCTATATGCTAAGTTCAGTAAATGTGAGTTCTGGTTGAAGGAAGTTGGATTCTTAGGCCATGTGCTATCAGCAGGAGGAATATCGGTAGATCCCAAGAAGATCAAATCAGTCATGGAATGGGAAGCCCCTACCACTCCAACGGAAGTTAGAGGTTTCCTCGGATTAGCGGGATATTACCGCAAGTTCGTAGAAGGATTTTCCAGTATTGCCCGTCCGATGACCCAATTATTGAAGAAGGATAAGAAGTTTGAATGGACCCCTAAGTGTGAAGAGAGTTTTCAAGAGCTCAAGAAGCGATTGGTGACCGCCCCTGTCCTAACCATGCCCGATATCACCAAAAACTTTGATGTCTATTGCGACGCTTCCAAACTTGGACTTGGTTGCGTATTGATGCAAGAAGGAAAGGTCATAGCTTACCTCTCTAGGCAGCTTAAACCTCATGAAGAAAATTATCCAACCCATGATCTAGAGTTAGCAGCCGTGGTTCTAGCTTTGAAGACTTGGAGGCACTATCTGATGGGCAACCGTTGTGAGATCTATTCTGACCACAAGAGTTTGAAGTATATTTTCACCCAGAAGGAGTTGAACATGAGGCAAAGGAGATGGATAGAGTTGATCAAGGATTATGATCTGGAAATTCACTATCACCCTGGTAAGGCCAATGTAGTGGCCGATGCGTTGAGTCGGAAGCCATGCTCATTGAATATGAGGATCAAGGAAGAGCAACCTATGTTGCACCAAGAGTTTGAAAGATTTGGATTGGAACTAGTCAGTCAAGGATTTCTCGCCAACCTTGAGCTTCAACCCACCTTGATGAGCCAAATCAAAGAAGCCCAGAAGGGAAATGAGAGTATTGAAGGAATCAAGCGCAGAATTAGTTCTGGCAAGGTGCCAGGATTTGAAGAAGATGATCAAGGAGTTCTTTGGTACAAAGGCCGTATTTGTGTGCCCGCTGACTCAGAATTGAAGGAAGTAATTATGAAGGAAGCCCATGAGACACCTTACTCCATCCACCCCGGTGGAACTAAGATGTACCAAGATTTGAAGGAACAATTTTGGTGGCATGGAATGAAGCGCGAGATTGCATCGTTTATATCCAAGTGTGATATCTGCCAAAGAGTCAAGGCTGAACATCAACGTCCTGCTGGTTTGCTGCAACCTTTGCAAGTTCCGGAATGGAAGTGGGAATCTGTTGGAATGGATTTCATCACTAGATTTCCAAAGTCTAGCCATGGCAATGACTCTATTTGGGTCATTGTGGATAGATTAACCAAAGTAGCCCACTTTATTCCTGTCAAGACCACTTACAACTCGAGACAGCTAGCAGATCTGTATTTAGCCAGAATTGTCAGTTTGCATGGAGTCCCAAAAACCATAGTTTCTGATCGAGGAACCCAATTCACCTCGAGATTTTGGAAAAGCTTACATCAAGCTTTGGGAACCAAGTTAGCCTTCAGCACAGCTTACCACCCTCAGACTGATGGACAGACTGAAAGAGTAAATCAAATACTTGAAGATATGTTGAGAGCCTGTGTCCTAGCTTATGGAGCTAAGTGGGAAGATTGTCTGCCTTTCGCGGAGTTTTCCTACAACAACAGTTATCAAGCCAGTTTGCAAATGGCCCCATTTGAAGCTTTGTATGGAAGAAAGTGCCGTACCCCTCTGAATTGGTTAGAAACCGGAGACAGCCAGATTTTTGGACCGGATATTCTGCAAGAGGCCGAGGAGAAAGTTCGCATGATTCGTGAATACCTCAAGGCAGCCCAGTCAAGACAAAAGAGTTATGCCGACAAGAGACGTCGAGAACTGACTTTCAAGAGTGGAGACTTTGTTTATCTTAGAGTATCACCTCTCAAGGGAATGCAAAGATTCCAAGTAAAAGGAAAGCTTGCCCCAAGATACATTGGACCTTTCAAGATACTAGACCGCAGAGGAGAAGTGTCTTATCAGTTGGAAATGCCCCCTGAATTGTCTGAAGTACACGATGTCTTTCACGTGTCATTACTTCGGAAATGTCTTGAAGTTCCGGAGAAGCCCGAAGTCTTCAAGAATATTGATCACCGGTCTGTGGACATCAACAAGGACTTGACCTATCGTGAAAGGCCTATCCGTATCCTCGAGGAAGCTTATCGAACCACTCGAACCCGAAGCATCAAATTTCTGAAAGTTCAGTGGAGTAATCACACCAAAGAGGAAGCCACTTGGGAACGAGAAGATTACCTTCAGAAAGAATTTCCCAATCTTCTCAGTTCTTAATTAGTGAATCTCGGGGACGAGATTCTTTTTAAGGAGGGAAGATTGTAACAACCCAGAAATTGTAACCCAAGTCTTATTAAATAAAGAGTCAAAAATTGGACCCAAATAAAACTTTTTCTTCAATATTGCATGCATACATGTATTCTCTTTAATTGTATTTCTATGATTTTATGTGTGTTCTTTTGCTTGAGCATTGGTTAGATAATTCTAAGTGAACCAATAGAAACAACTAAGAAAGATATTAGGAACCAAAAGAACCAAAAATAAAAATAGGTAAGAAAGAGATAAAGTTGATATGATCTAGAATCTGTTAATGACTACACCACTTTGAGCCCTTGAATTAAGAAATCTGTAACTCAAATCAGTGTTTGGCCAACTAGTTGAGCTTAACCAAGTGATGGACAAACTCAACCAACAAAGATCTACAGAAAATTCAAACCAGAACACCACTCAAACTTGAGCCAAAGTTTGAATCTGAAACAGAAACCATTTCAAATTTGAAATATAAATTTTTGCAAAACTCATTATTTCTCCAGAACAAAAATATGCCAGGGTACCTTATCCAATATGATGAGCACCCAAAGTGGCAAATTTGAAAAATTCGAATTTTGAGTTCTTGGAAGCATTTCGTCGAACACTGGCAGCAGCAAATCGGGGGAGATCAAACTTCACTGGTGCAGCACTGTTCTGGCGCGACCAAATGCTGTAGCCATGCTCTCTGGCCGCCCCTCGATCGATTCCAGCCCCCTCTGCCCCGACCCAAGCCATGGAAGAAGGAGGAGAAGAGGAGAAAATGCCCAGGACCCCCCTCCCAGGAACCCACTGTCCCGCGCGATGCCGACCGCCTGGAAGGCGCCAGAGGCGACCCACAGTCCCCCGCGGCCGACCCCGTAACTCCCCAGCACGCGAGCGTGGCCGCCGTGACCGGAGGAAGCTTCACGCACCGCCAGGACCCCCGCAACGGCGAGCTTCTGGCCGCGCTTGTCCCCGACGCTCCGGCCTATATAAAGCCCCGTCGATCAAACGCAGAGACTCACCCAGCCACCAGCTACCTCCCAGACATCGCCGCTTACTCCCTCGTGCCCTAGTTCGCCGTAGCCGACCTCGCCGGCGCAGTACTGGACGGGCGGAGCGCCGCCGCGTCCGACCACCTGGAGGCCAGCTTCTGCAGGGAATCGGAGGAGGAGGAGCACCGCAGCCGATCCCGAGCGTCGCCGTCGAGTTTCGTTTCCTCTACGCCCCGCCGTCGCCGTCGAACTCCGTCGCTGCTCGCAGGTGAGATCCCGCCCGTGCTGAGGAAGAAGAAAGACCCTGAGCCGTTCGATCTAGATCCGACGATAACTTACCGATTCGGGTTTTGAATTAGGTCTGACGTCGTGGCCCCACCTGTCAGCACCCTTTTATTTCTCCCCAGCCGCGCGAAACGGTATCGGGCCGGCCCGTTCGGGTTTGTTCTGAATTGGGCCCAGCTCATTTCGAATACGGTCCGATTCGTTTTAATTAATTCCCGCCCTTTTCTTTTATTTCAAAACTGTTTCAAATGGTATTTTCAAATTCAAATTCCTAGAGTTTTATAAGTCCAAATTTAGCAAATAAATATTCGTTGGAAAGCTTAGAAAATACTCTATCCAATAGTACTGGTTAGATTTCAATATCAGTTAAGAATAAAAATGGTTATGAATAGTGTGACCCTAGCTTGTGAATTAATGAAAGATTTCTAGAAAATTATTTAAGCTTTCAAAAATCATGAAAATTAAAATGTGAACTTACTAATGACCCCTCTTACTGTTAGCCAACACTAATCTACCCAAACCATATTAGTGTGATCATTTAGACCCTAACCCAAACCTATTTGTTAGCATAAAATGATAGAGCCCTAATGCACACTTAGAATTAATTGCCCTCTTTACAAATCCACTTAGTGAACCCATCCCACTTAAACTTGTCTTAGTAACCCCAAATCACCTCCACTGCTGCACAAGTGAACCCCTTATGCTACTTAATAGAGTAACTAGCTTGCACACTTGAAGAAAAACTTAAAAGGAAAACTTACCATCCAACCCCATAGCAATGCAACCTAAATGCTTGGTTAGCAAACAAGAGTGTGTGCTTGGTGTGTTGTTGGTTTGGTGAAGTGATGGTGTGCTTTGTGTTTATTCGTTATTAGACGCTAGTGTTGCCGAGGAGGATATTGGAGGGGATTATTATTATCAAGAAGAAGAAGAAAACCCCGGACACTTTGCCAGCCAAGGCAAGCCATCTTTTGATTCATACCCCCACTACCTAGTTTTAATATTGCATTCTACTTGTTTTAAGTAAATTGCATGATTGAATTGCTAGAGTAGAATGATAGAAGTAAATTGCATGATTGAATTGCTAGAGTAGAATGATAGAAGCATCTTGATGTCTTGGTTATCAAGAGCATCAAGCTGAGTTTATCCAACCATAGTAGTAGTACTATCACTCAATGTAGTTGCTTAGTCGCTAATAAAAGTTGAGGCTATCTCTGGAGGAACCCCATTTGAAAGGTGGTGACTTGAAATTGAAACTTGAAATGGGAGATTGCTCCTACATGATGGTTTTATGAAGAAAATAATCTTGACTAAGAACTATGCAATGTACTTCTCAAATTGACAACGAGTGATGTACTATGGGAGCCAATTATACCGTACAACCACATTACCCCTATATGGGAAGGGGCTTAATCCGTAGCTTGTCTATCTTAGTATGGGAGGTCTTGTATTAAATCTTCATGGGAGGACTCCATGGGCGGATACTTCTTGACCAAGTGGATTCCACTAACCCGGTCCCCGGGATGGGCATAACTAGAGGCGCCGGAGCGGGAGTTCCGTATCCCGGGCTCTAGGGAAGGATCCTATACTAGGATGAGCAAGCGAAAGACTTTGTTTGATTATCTGAAAGCCGCATACCTTTGTGTATAGTGAACCGTGGATTTCTCCCGGCAGATGTATCGAATCTTGTGGGTAAAGTGTACCCCTCTGCAGAGGTTTGCAAACTATTCGAATAGCCGAGTCCTCGGTCATGGACGGTTGGCAATCTGTACTTGACTTTTGTCAAGACTAAAAATAACAAGGGTGAACTTGGTGAATGACCTGATTCTGAATTGACATGACTTGACCTTGATCTTGACACATTGAAGTTCCTCTTTAGAATGAACTTAGAGAACTAAACCTCTTTTCTACAAATGAGCATTCTTGGGAAATAAAACTAGCTTTTGCAAATCAACTTAGTGCTTAGTCCACTATACCCAACCTTGCATATCTACTTCATCTTTTCATTTACAAGATGGTTTGCGAGTGCATCCAATGTACTCACGGCTGTGTCCCTGGCTATCAACTTGGCCAGACTATGGGGAGGAATACCAGGAGGAAGGGTATGAAGAAGAGTACCAGAACTAAGCTCGTCTCCGTGAGTCGCCAATTGCCTGTAGGGAGAAGGCATGGGCCGAAAACGTTATTTCCGCTGCTATATTGTGTTGTAATATGACTTGGTCTATATGACCATTGTATTTGAATCATCGTATTGTAATGTCTATGGAACTGGTTACCAACTACGTTATGTATATCGCAACAATGATTCTGGGATTGCGGTGGAATACATAACGGGCACTTCGAATTTGTTATCAAATTTGAGGTCGTTCACAAATGCCATCCTCGGCTACCCAGCCTTGGCTAGGTTCATGGCAGCAACGCACCATGGCTTTAACGTCCTCAAGATTCCGGGTGCCAACGGCACGATCACCGTGCGCTGCAATGAGAAGGATGCTCTCCGATCAGTTGAGCATGTCTACCGCGAGGCCGCCACCATGTTCCCCGCCGAGGAAGATCTACTGGAACACTCCGGCGACCTCGCGAGGAAGAAGCAGCTCGTATCCCAAGAGCGGGCTGCAGCAAAGAAGGCCTCTCTCGAGCCCCACCCTCTGGGTTCGACAGGGAAGAAGTTCGCCGCCTCTGCATTGCCTACTCCAAGCGAGGACCTGGTCCATCCGATGCTGGACATGAGCATTGGGGAAGTTGCGGTACCCTCCGGCAGGAGGCCCCAGTTTACCCAGGAGCGCTCGGCAACCAAGAAGGTCCCGCTATAGGCTGGGGGCTGCGAAAATTTCGTCACCATCGGGGCAGGGCTTTCCCCCAAATAGGAAAGCGCGCTCATCACCTTCCTGCGGGCAAATTCTGACATGTTCGCTTGGACTCCGTCAGATATGCCCGGCGTTCCCAGGGAGGTGATTGAGCACCACCTAGCCGTGTGCCCCCAGGCACACCCCGTGAAGCAGAAGACTAGGAAGCAAGTGCAAGAGAAGCAAGACTTCATCGTCAAGGAGATAGAGAAGCTAAAGAAGGCCAAGTTGATACGCGAGGTGGCCCACCCCACCTGGATCGCTAATCTGGTGGTCGTCCCAAAGGCAAATGGCAGTGGGCGCCTCTGCGTGGACTTCACAAGTCTCAACAAGGCCTGTCCCAAGGACCCTTACCCTCTCCCGAGGATAGATCAAATCGTCGACTCCACCGCCGGCTGCGACCTCCTTTGCTTCTTGGATGCTTTCTCCGGCTATCATCAGATCAAGATGGCAAAGGAGGACGAAGAGAAGACCGCCTTCATCACGCCCTGTGGGGTGTACTGCTACGTCTGCATGCCCTTCGGCCTGAAGAACGCAGGAGCTACATTCCAAAGGCTCATGCGTAAGGCCCTGGGGGCTCAGATGGGAAGGAATGCGGAAGCCTACGTCGACGACATCGTCGTCAAGACTCGCGAGGGTCACACCTTCATCGAGGATCTGGAGGAAACATTCGTCAACCTGAGGAAGGTAAACATCAAGCTCAACCCCGCCAAGTGTGCCTTCGGTGTACCGTCGGGAAAACTGTTGGGGTTCCTCGTGTCCAATCGCGGGATAGAGGCGAACCCCGACAAGGTCAAGGCCATCGAAGAAATGCGTCCTCTGCGCAATCTCAAGGAAATGCAACGCCTCGCGGGGTGCATGGCAGCCCTGGGGCGCTTCATCGCGAGGAGTGGGGAAAAAGCTTTGCCCTTCTTCAAGCTCATGAAGCGCACCGGGAAGTTCGAGTGGACTCCGGAAGCCGACAAGGCCTTCGCCGAGTTAAAAAGGTACCTCACGAGCCCACCGATCATGGTTGCCCCAACCCCCCGCGAGCCCTTGCTACTCTACATCGCGGCAACTCCAAGGACTGCAAGTGCCGTTCTCGTCGCGGAGCGGGACGTCAAGGTAATCGCCAAGGAGGAGGTAACTCCTCCAAGCTCGGGGGCTCCTCGCGAGGAAGAGGCCGCTTCACCTCCCGCCCCTCGAGAGGAGCCGCCCGAGGAATCTTCACCGACCGAGCCGCTCTCTCAGAGCAATGCTCAAAAGCCTCCTGAGGAGGAGCCTTCCGAGGGTGTCGTCAAGGTGCAAAAGCCTGTGTACTTCGTCAGCACGGTGCTGCGCGACGCGCGGGAGCGCTACACCATGCAGCAAAAGTTGCTCTACACCTTGCTCATCGCCTCGCGGAAGCTACGCCATTACTTCCAGGGTCACCCGATTAAGGTGGTAACCGATCGGCCCCTGGAAACCGTCCTGCGCAACCCCAATGTCACCGGGCGGGTGGCTGAGTGGGCTGTGGAGCTTCAGCCTTTCGAGATCTCCTTCGAAACTACAAAGGTAATCAAGAGCAAGGCTTTGGCTGAGTTTACTGCAGAATGGACTGATCCGTTCGTCGATGAGCCTCCAGAGGTGGAGTCAACTCTCCCTGGAGAGGAGGCCCCAGGCCTCTGGGTCATGCACTTCGACGGCGCTTTCAACCTCCCCGGCGTGGGAGCCGGTGCTGTCCTAACCTCTCCCTCTGGAGACAAGCTTTTCTACGCTGTGCAGCTCTGCTTCGCGCCTGAGAACAAGGTCTCCAACAACATCGCGGAATACGAAGGACTACTTGCTGGCCTAAGGGCAGCAAACGCTTTGGGCATCAAGCGCCTCATCATCAAGGGAGATTCACAGCTGGTTGTGAACTTCTCGAACAAGAGCTACACTCCAAGGGATGAGCACATGGCGGCTTATCTCGAGGAGCATCGAAAGATGGAAAAACGCTTCCAAGGCTTGGAGCTGAAGCACATCCCGAGGGGAGAAAATGTGGAAGCCGATGAGATCGCCAAGCGCGCCTCTCATCGCCTGGCGCAGCCCGCCGGCGTCTTCGAGGAGCGTCTCTTCAAGCCGTCCGCCTCTCCGTCAACATCCAAACCACCTCCTCCTTCTGCTTTGCCGCCACCGCCGGAGCAGGGGGCTCCGGATTGCGGGCCTCCTTCGGGTGACCGCGTCCTGCTAGCATTGGCTCGGCAGGAGGGAGTGGATTGGATCATCGAGCTCAAGGCCTACCTCACCAGCAGCAGGCTTCCTGAGGATGAAGAGGAGGCCGAGAGGATTGTGCGGCAAGCTTCGGGCTACTGCGTCAAGGACGGTGACTTGCACCGGCGTCGCCCAAATGGCGTTGCTCTGAAGTGCATATCTACTCACCAAGGCCAAGAGCTTCTAAGGGACATCCATGCCGGCGAGTGCGGCCATCATGCCTCTGCTGCAACTCTAGCCGCAAAGGCATATCGAAGTGGCTTCTACTGGCCTTCAGCGCTCGGGGATGCGGCGGAGATGGTCAAGAGGTGCGAGGCGTGCCAATTCCACGCCAAGCAGATACATCAGCCGACGCAAGAGCTGCGGACCATCCCACTCACTTGGCCCTTTGCAGTTTGGGGTCTGGACATCCTTGGTCCATTTCCCAGAGCGCAAGGGGGCTATCGCTACCTCTACGTCGCCATCGACAAGTTCACCAAGTGGGTGGAGGTGGAACCGGTGTGCACGATCCCGGCGAGGTCCGCAGTCAAGTTCATCCGTGGGCTGGTCTGTCGTTTTGGAGTGCCTAACCGCATCATCACCGACAACGGCAGCCAGTTCACCAGCAGACTGTTCCGGGAGTACGGCGCTTCGACCGGCATCAAGATTTGCTTCGCCTCCGTCGCCTACCCCCGGAGCAATGGCCAAGCCGAGCGTGCCAACACAGAAGTACTCAAAGGACTCAAGATGAAAAGCTTCAACGCCAAGCTCGAGGCCTGCGGCAAAAAATGGTTAGACAACCTCCAATCCATCTTGTGGTCCATCAGGACTACCGCCGCCAAGCCCACTGGAGAGACCCCTTTCTTCCTAGTCTACGGGGCGGAGGCTGTTCTTCCCACCGACATCAAATTCGGGTCGCCAAGAGTGCTCGCCTTCGACAAAATTCGCCAAGAGGACCTCATCAAGGATCGCCTCCTCCTGCTCGAGGAAGCTCGGTGCCAAGCCGAGCTCCACACCGCGAGGTACCAGCAAGGACTACGCCGCTACCATAGCCGCCATGTTCGAGCAAGGACTCTGGAGGTCGGCGACCTGGTGCTGAGAAGAATACTCTCTCGCGAGGGCCTACACAAGCTGTCTCCAATGTGGGAAGGGCCCTACAAGGTGACGCACGTCGCCAGGCCAGGCTCGGCGCGGCTGAAAACCGCAGAAGGCGTGCCAGTGGGGAACCCGTGGAACATAGCTCATCTGCGAAAGTTCTACCCTTAGGTTCCTCACGAGGAGAAAAAGACCGTTTTCACGGCACTTGTATCAGCTCAATCTGCTCTTAAGCACTGATATTAAGTTATCGCGCAATGTAGCGCCTCTGCTTCGGCATGACATCAAAATGGCATGAAGTCCATTTATTTTCTGATGTTCTCCCCGCGGAAGGGGGCTAGGCACGGTGTCTATGCTGGGGCCTTCGCCCGGAAAACAGCAAGCCCGAAAAACCTGAAGGGAGCGAGCTCTAGTCGGGGGTGACGGCCCCGTTAACGATCACCTCTGGATGCCCATGGTGCTTAGTTCCTCGCGAAGTACGCCAGAAAATAAAAAATCTTCGAGGAAAAGTCCAAGGTGTGCCCATGGCACCCGCTAAGGACCTACCCCTCGTGAGCAACCCTCACGAGGGAGCAAAGACGCGTCGATGCACTAGCATCCGCAGGAGGATTCCCTCTCTCGAGGAAGGCCTAACGTGGCAGGATTATTGAAGACCAAGGCCGCTCCGATAAATCTTGCGAAGGAGACGCAGATCCGGAGGTCCGCGCCAGGCCCTTCACCTCATGAGCAACCCTTGTGAGGTGTCGACGGTCTCTGGGCTCTCTTAAGCATCGACGTTTTCACGTCCGTGAGGGTCTAGCTTCCCTCAACGACGAGGAAGGCCCCGTGAATCGCCACGCGCGGCAATTTGCTCTTAGCTGCTGGCACAGATAGTGCCGCGCTCCTCCACGACGGAGAAGGTCCCTGTGCCGGTCATAGGGGCATCTTATTTGCCTTCTTTTTTCGTTTGTTTTACCGACTTGTTTTTCCGTTTTTGGGGATTTGGGGTTTTTTCTTTTCCAACTCTTTCTTCAACTTCTTGTCTCAGGAATCATCCACTGTGTCATCGACGCCGAACCCGTCCAGAGCTCTGAGGTGGAGGGAGGCTTCCCGTCGATGCCTACAGCTCACCAGGGCTCTCGAGCAAGCGAATGGCCAGGACAGTGGAGGACAGCAAGATGATCAACAAAAGGATTTCATTAAATTGCCCCCAGTGGGGGAAGGAGCGAAGCACGGCGGGGCATTCCCCGCCGGCAAGGACTACAAGGCAAGAGAGGGGAGGAGACTAGCTCCCCTCCCCAGAAGACTACCGCGCCAGGGCCTCCTCTTCACTGCGCCGCGAGCTGGGGGTAGGTGTGGCGGACGCCGTCGGCAGTGAAGATCCGCACCGTAGCCTCCAGGGTCCCCAGCTTGAAGCGGAAGACGAGGCGGTCGCCGACGCGGAGGCGACAGCCGAGGGCGAAGGGCCTCCAGCGGCCGGAGAGGACGACGTTGCCGTTCGCCCCGAAGAGGATGTCCACAGGCCAGAAGAGATCTGGCCTGCTTTGCTCCCCCAGGGCGATCTCCCCGGCGGCCGGGCCATGGGCGTGAATCGCCCTCCGGATGGCGTCGGGCAGCCGGAGGGAGTTGAAGCCCGGGGCGTCGACGACGACGAGGAGCTCCAGGAAGCGGGACCCCGGGGCGATGAGGGGTCCCAAAAGCGCCGCCGCCAGGTGGCGCGGAGTGGCAACCACTCCATTCACCGGCGGGGCCGGAGGATCTGCAGCAGCGGGAGGAGGGCCCAGGGCGGCCTCCACCTCCCGGAGAGCCCGATCGACGGTCCCCGAGGCGCGGGGAGCAGGCGCCGCCGCCAGCGGCGACAGCGAGTTCAGGGCGCCTCCACGCGCAGGACCCCTGAGGGTCAGGGCGCCGGAGGTCCCCGTGGCGGCACGGCTCACCTCGCCCTGCCGCGGCGCGCCGATGCGAAGAGGGCCGCCGGCGCCGGGCGTCCACTGGTCCGGGACCTTCGTCTTCTTCCCGCTGCCCAGGGGACGTCCGCGGCGCTTCGCCCCGGAGCTCGATCCCACGGCGGCGGAGGAGTTGGAGGGATCCATGAGCTTGGGGGCGAGGAAGCAGAAGTGGCACAGGAGGAAGGAGGTGAAGTGCCGGAGGTCTCGAGGAGGATCTATTTCAGGGAGGCGTCCGGCATCGATGCGTCAAATCCTTGCGCGGGAATCGAAGCGTTGGCGCGGCGCTCTGCAGTCAAGCGACACATCATTATGGCAGGTTGACGCCTCGGAGACCGTAGCGTCGCCCGCCGTTTCGTCTCGCCAGCTGCGGCCGCGCCACGTGTCCGGAGTCTCTGCTTCTTCACATGGACCTCTGACCGCACGGTTGATGCATGCCGTTGGAGGGCCCAGCAGCTTCGGGGGCCCCCGACCCTTCGCTTCCTCAAGAGGGCGCGTCGTGGGCCGGGCTCCCGGGGGCTACTGTCGGTGTTCTGGATACCGGCGTATCCCGGTCCACCTGCTCCTGGGCCCCGTCATCGGCCCATCGTCAGCCCAGGGGAGAATCAACAATCTTCGCTACGGAGAAGACCCTCACGAGGGGGCGCCTCGTGAGGAGAACGACGACAGAAACCGCTAAGGACCAGAAGACCTCCTCACGAGCCCTGCTGGTGAGGAGAGGAGGTACGCCCACGTTAGCCTAGCACGTTTCCGTGCGGGGCAAGAAGCTGGCGGGCAGAAGACCGCGTACCGCCCACGCTACCCCCGACAGGGAGGAGACCAACTTTCTCTGTGCCTGCCCAAAGCGGCACAGTGGCAGTTGGCCACCCCCCTAAATATAGCATGGACGGTGCAGGGCGCCAGAGGAGGACGTCAGCCTCCTCCACCCACTCCTGTGGACCGGCGCCGCCACCCTACGAAGACCAAGTCTACAGAAGAACATTGTCTACAGCTGTCCTCCCTCCTTGGACGTGTGTGGCAACCCCTTCCCCAAGAAGATAAGGGGAAGGAGGACCTTGGCGCTATAAAAGGAGGGAGAGGCCACCCCTTAGAGGGATCCGGTCTGATCTGATCTTCATCTTCTTCAAGCTGCTAGTTGGGCACGCAGGTTCTTCAACCTCTGGCCGACTAGAGCTTTGTAACCAAGGCCTTGTACTCCTCGCGAGGTGTGGCGTTGCAATACAAGAAGGCAGGAAGTAGGGGTTTTACCTCACCACGAGGGCCCTGAACCTGGGTAAAGCTCGGTCTCCCTCTCTGCAGTGCGTGGTGATACGTCTCAAACGTATCTATAATTTTTGATGCTCCATGCTTGTTTTTACACCATTTGCCTATTGTTTCGTTACACTTAGTGGTACTTTTATACATTTTCCGGAACTAACCTATTAACGAAGTGCCACAGTGCCAGTTTCCTGTTTTCTACTGTTTTTGTGTTTCAGAAGTGATACACAGGAAATATTCTCGGAATTGGACGAAACAAGTTCCTGAAGTCATATTTCACCGGGGAGCTCCCAAACATCCGAAGACCTGACGGAGGGGGGCCACGTGGCCCCCACACACAGGGGCGGCGCGGCCTGGCCCCTGGCCGCGCCACCCCCTTGTGAGGCTGCGTGGCTCCACCTCTGACAGCCCCCCTTCGCCTACATATACCCCCTGATGAGAAAAACCTAAGGGCCCGATCAGTTTTCCAGAATACATCGCGATCCGCCGCCGCCGTCGACCCGAAGATCGGGAGGGTCCAGAAGCTCTTCCCGGCACCCTGCCGGAGAGGGGAATCGCCACCGGAGGTCTTCTTCATCGCCATGCTTGCCTCCGGAGCGATGAGTGAGTAGTCTACCTTGGACTATGGGTCCATAGCAGTAGCTAGATGGTTGTCTTCTCCACCATGTGCTTCATGTTTAGATCTTATGAGCTGCCCTACATGATTGAGATCACCGTTATGTAATACTATGATGTTGGTTTGTTGGGATCCGATGAATATTGGTGTTTATGATTAAGTTGCTGTACTGAATTATATCTTTTGTTATCTCTATGTTGTTTATGATCTTGCATGCTCTCCGTTGTTAGTAGCTATCTTGGCCGAGTAGTTGCTAGTGACTCCAAGAGGGGGTATTTATGCTCGATAGTGGGTTCATGTCTCTATTTCACCTGGGGGAGTGACAGAAATCTCTAAGGTGGTAGATGTGCTGTTGCTACTAGGGAGAAAACAACATTCATATGCTCAAGGGCATATGCTTTGTTTACATTACACACTTTGCTTAATGCAATTATCTGTTGTTCGCAACTTAATACTTCTAGGGTGTTCGGATGATATCCCCGGGGGTGGATTATTAGTCATAGATGCAGTTGGATGGCGGTCTATGTATTTTGTTGTAATGCCCAGAGTGAATCTCATAGTGATCTTCTTGACATATCACGTTATCTTTATTCTATCAATTGCCCAACTGTAATTTGTTTACCCAGCATGTTATTTATCTATGGAGAGACACCACTAGTGAACTGTGGACCCCGGTCCTATTTTAATCATATTGCAATCACCTGTTTACTTTTCCCACATTGTTTACTTTACTCGCATATTATTACTGTTTTCCACTCGATACACTCATAACCTTTGTTTCAAGCAAACCGGTGAGATTGACAACCTCATCGCAAGTTGGGAACAAAGTATTTGTCTGTGTGTGTGCAGGTTCCACAAACACCTTCAGTCGTCATCGTCTCCCTTCTCTTGTTCGATAAACCTTGGTTTCTTAACTGAGGGAAAACTTGCTGCTGCACTCATCATACCTTCCTCTTGGGGTTTCCAACGGGCTGGTCATTCACCACGCACAAGGACTGTCTGTTGCCACATTCACCGGGAGCATCAGCTACTTTTCTGGCGCCGTTGCCGGGGAGGAAGAGAAGACTTCTGCGAGGGGAGTTTTTCGTACACACATACTTTACTTTGTTATTTGTTTTGCTTTACTTTATTTTATTTTACCTGCATTGCTTTTTATATCAAAAACCCAAAAAAATTAGAATCCTTGGTAGCTGTTTTTACTTGTTTACTTTCGCTTTGCTGAAATGGGTACTCCTGAAAACACCAAGTTGTGTGACTTTGCTAGCACGAACAATAGTGATTTTATCTGCACTCCTATTGCACCACCTGTTCCTGCTACCACTTTTTATGAGATCAAGCCTGCTTTATTGAACCTTGTTATGAAAGAGCAATTTTCTGGTGCTAGTACTGAAGATGCTGCAGCTCATCTCAACAATTTTGTTGAGCTATGTGAGATGCAGAAATATAAGGATGTTGATAGTGATATTATTAAACTCAAGTTGTTTCCTTTTTCTTTGAGAGGAAAGGCTAAAGATTGGTTGCTGTCTTTGACTAAGAATAGTATTGATTCATGGGCTAAGTGTAAGGATGCTTTTATTGGTAGATATTATCCTCCTGCTAAGATTATATCGTTGCGTAGCAATATTATGAAGTTTACTCAGTTTGATAATGAACATGTTGCTCAAGCTTGGGAAAGAATGAAATCTATGGTAAAGAATTGCCCCACTCATGGACTGACTACTTGGATGATTATCCAAACTTTTTATGCAGGACTGAATTTTTCTTCAAGGAACCTACTTGATTCAGCTGCTGGAGGCACTTTTATGTCCCTTACCTTGGGCGCCGCATCAAAGCTACTCGACAACATGATGGTAAATTATTCCGAATGGCACACCGAGAGAGCTCCACAAGGTAAGAAGGTAAATTCTGTTGAGGAAATCTCTTCCTTAAGTGATAAGATTGATACAATTATGGCTATGCTTGCTAATGATAGGACTCATGTTGATCCTAATAATGTTCCTTTGGCCTCTCTGGTTGCTCAAGAAGAGCAAGTTGATGTGAATTTCATTAGGAATAATAATTTTAATAACAATGCTTATAGGAACAATTTTGCTAGTAACAATTATAGGCCGTATCCTTCTACCAATGGTAATGGTTATGGTAATTCTTATGGTAATTCCTACAACAACACTAGGGCCGCGCCCTCCGAGCTTGAGGTAATGCTCAAGGACTTCATTGGTAAACAAACTGCTTTTAACAAGTCTGTTGAGGAAAAGTTAGGCAAAATTGATATTCTTGCTTCTAAAGTTGATAGCCTTGCTCATGATGTTGAACTTCTGAAACTAAAAGTGTTTCCTAATGATGTAAATGTGAGCAATATTGTTGCTGCCGCTAATACTACCCAAGTTAGAATTGATGAAAATATTAGATTGTTAGCGGAATTGCATGCCAGGTGGGAAAGAGAAGATGAGATGGCTAGAGAGATGAAGGTATGTACTATTACTACCTCTAATGATGTTGCTCCTACTGATAGCAATCCTCTTACTTTGATTGGTATAGAGAAAACTCCCACTCCTTGTGTTAAAAAGCCTAAAACTGCCAAAACTTTTTCTCAAAAGAGTGCTGAAATTTTTCGGAGTGTGGGAGATGATAGCTCTATTTCCTTTAATGATTTTGATGTTGATGGCTGCAATATATCTGAAGTTATTTTGTTCTTGCAAAAGCTTGCTTTGACTCCCAATGCTAGTTCTTTAAATATTGCTTTTACTAAGCATATTACCAATGCTCTTATAAAGATTAGGGATGAAAAGTTGAAGCAAAAAGCCTCTGTTCCCAAGAAGTTAGAAGATGGTTGGGAACCCATCATTGATATGCATGTTAATGGTTATGATTGCCATGCTTTATGTGATCTAGGTGCTAGTATTTCTATCATGCCTAGAAAGATTTATGACATGCTTGATTTACCACCGCTTGAAAAGTGTTATTTTGATGTTCCTATTGCTGATGTTGCTAAGAAGAAACCTTTGGGAAGAATTAATGATGTTCTTATTGTGGTTAACAATAACCTTGTTCCCGTTGATTTTCTTGTTATGGACGTTGAATGCCATGCTTCATGTCCTATTATTTTGGGAAGACCTTTTCTTCGAACTGTAGGTGCTATCATTGATATGAGAGAAGGCACTATCAAGTATCAATTTCCACTTAAGAAAGGTATGGAACACTTCCCTAGGAAAAGAAAGAAATTTCTTTTTGACTCTATTCTTAGAGAAAATTATGAGCTTGATGCTTCATCTATTGATATTACTTGATTCGCAATTTTCTGCGCCTAGCTCAAAGGCGTTAAAGAAAAGCACTCTTGGGAGATAACCCATTGTTTACTTTTCAGTACTTTTTCTTTTATTTGAGTCTTGGAAGTCATTAATACTGTAATGACCGCTCCTTATCTTGTTTATTTCGTTTTTGTGCCAAGAGAAGCCTCTAATTTGAGTGAGATAAAGATTTGGGGTTATTGCTGTCCTGAAACTGTTTTCGGTGCTGCACCGTAAAAATTCGTGAAAATTCTCTGTTTATCTTTTGGACCTGCGATTTCTTGTGCATATGCCCCAGGTTATATCCAAACTTTTCTTAGTTGAACACTTTTTGATTTGAGCAACGGAAAATCCCTCAAAAATTCGTCCATTATCAGCTGTCCAGTTTTGACAGATTTCTGCCAATATTTGTTTTTGCCACTTTATCGCTTTCTTTTGAGTTCTTTTTGATCATGGAACTCTTGTGGAAGTTGCTACAGTAGTATATACTTTATATGTGGTGGTTTTGGGTTGAAACCTGAAGCTAAAAGAGGTTGAATATATTTTATTCTTACACTAATGTTGCTAATAGAATTGTGTTTAGTTTTGTATGAAGGAAGTTTTCAAGTGTAGGGATTGGAGAATGATGAGATGAGTTGAAGAATGGACAAAAGCTCAAGATTGGGGATGCCCATGCATCACCCCAAGAAATATCCAAGAAGTACAAGCGTCAAAGCTTGGGGATGCCCCCGAGGCACCCCTTCTTCATCGGCAAAAATCAGGTCACCTTTCAAAACACTATATTTTTATTGCTTCATGCACTATGTGTTTTTCTTGGAGCGTCAGTTGTTTTAGTTTTCTTAGTTTGTTTAGTTTGTTTGTTTGCTGCAATAAATGGTTGGACCCCAACAAATTTCCTTCGGAGGAGATGTACTCGTTTTCATTTGCAAAGAATGCTCTAGTTTTCACTCTTATAAATCGAGCATTCTAATTTTTCTGCTACTGCTTTTGGTTTTTGTTTTCGCCTTGATATGCATTCAGATCTTGTCATATCTTTTCATCAAGGTGTATTTTTGCCTCTGATATTTATTGGTTTTCATCAAAAGAGGTGTTTATAAAAATTTCAAATGGTGTTGGAAAAGAGAAAAAGCTTTGTGCAAAATAGTGGTACAAGAAGGAGCTTGTGTAGACTGCGGCTTAGGCTTTTTCATATCATGCTTGATGTCTTTTTGATAGTAAGCTTAGTGGTTTTGCTGTAGCATGACTTGTCTCAAATAACTGAGATTGCTTAATGAGCCTTTGAAAAATCATGCGTTGTTTTTATTGTATGGAAGCATTATTTTGGTTTTCTCCTTGATGCTTTATTTGGGTTGACTTGGCGCATGCTCACACATGTTAGACTCTTCCAAAGTCGCCATTAGCCTTCATGATCATTTAGTTTTTGACTTTTGATGCCATCGTATGCTTCTTTTAATGTCGCTTTGTCGCTTTGCATGATTATGGCCATTATTGCTCTCTTAGTTGGTCGCTCCCAGTCTTTTGCTAGCCCTCGCCTTGTACTGAGTATGAGCTCTACTCGTGCATCCAACTCCTAAAAGCCAAGTTTTCCATTGTGTCCACCATACATACCTATTAGCAATTTGCTATTCCAAGTAAATTTGACTTGCTTTTATATTCTCTTCAAATTAAACTCTTACCAGTGTTATGTGAAATTCGGTCAGTAAAGCTCTCACGAACCGGAAGGCACACTTTACTTTTTCCTGTTCTTAAAATTTTGACATTGTGGTCTTTTATGCTGAGTTGTTATGCTTGCAAGTTGTAAGTTAGATTCTAGCCCAGCCATGCTGTCATGGGGCAAGCTTTCAACATTGCACTTCTTTTTGAGTTGATATCGTGATCTTTTGTTTATGGATGCCCGCTGTGTGAAATGAATTGGGAATCTTGTGAGGATCATGGAGTTTTTATATGTGTTAGGGAAACGCCGGGCCGCCAATCTAAGCCATGCATAATTCATGGTGGAAATTTGCAGCATACCCATGGTGAACATTCGACGACGCATCTCACAATAAAAAGCTAAACAATATAGCAAATAAAAGAGATGTCGAGGTGTTCATTGTTTGCTTGTCCTGTCATTTTGGTGTGGGCTTGTTCCATGTCATCGGGCACGGAGGTACCCCATTGGCGGTTCTCAATGATATGCATATACTTACAATGACAAGAGCCTTGCTTGGGACTCTAAGTAAACTAGCATGGTTTGGGTACTTGTATTCACGGGACACGAGGTTTTCAACTTATGATTTGTCAAGCATATGCATCATAATTGTTCTCGCATTAACTTTAACCATTCAAGATGCTTATGATGGGGGCAATGAGAGCTCAAAGCCGGTAAGTACCATAATTTTTGAAGGTTATAAAACTTGCAATCACTGCTTCCCTCTGCGAAGGGCCTTTCTTTTACTTTTATGTTGAGTCACCACCTTCTTTCTTTATGCACCATTAAGAGAGCATAGTTGTCATTCTTAGTGTGATATGCATTGTCCCAAGGTTCATTGATTGACTCATATTGTTGGTTTCACTTGTTCTTAAATTATTTGTATCTAGTCGCCCTCTTAAACTTTGAGGTGTCCTATGCATTTATGTTTTGCTCTCTTTGAAGGACAAGCTGAAAACCATTTGTATGTTTTTCCTTATGATTTGAACACACGTTTGACTTTCATTGTTTCATTATCATGATCTTTTGTTTGTGTTCATTTGCATGTTTACAACATGGTTGCTAAGTTCTTATTGTCATGATTATATCTTTCATGCCCATGTTTTAAGTTCTATTGATCCCAGCTCATCAATGCTTGCATATATGATCAAGATTGTGTAGGTGCATGTCACCTCAAAAATTATTCTTTTGTTATCACTTACCTACTCGAGGACGAGCAGGAGTTAAGCTTGGGGATGCTTGATACGTCTCAAACGTATCTATAATTTTTGATGCTCCATGCTTGTTTTTACACCATTTGCCTATTGTTTCGTTACACTTAGTGGTACTTTTATACATTTTCCGGAACTAACCTATTAACGAAGTGCCACAGTGCCAGTTTCCTATTTTCTGCTGTTTTTGTGTTTCAGAAGTGATACACAGGAAATATTCTCGGAATTGGACGAAACAAGTTCCTGAAGTCATATTTCACCGGGGAGCTCCCAAACATCCGAAGACCTGACGGAGGGGGGCCACGTGGCCCCCACACACAGGGGCGGCGCGGCCTGGCCCCTGGCCGCGCCACCCCCTTGTGAGGCCGCGTGGCTCCACCTCTGACAGCCCCCCTTCGCCTACATATACCCCCTGACGAGAAAAACCTAAGGGCCCGATCAGTTTTCCAGAATACATCGCGATCCGCCGCCGCCGTCGACCCGAAGATCGAGAGGGTCCAGAAGCTCTTCCTGGCACCCTGCCGGAGAGGGGAATCGCCACCGGAGGTCTTCTTCATCGCCATGCTTGCCTCCGGAGCGATGAGTGAGTAGTCTACCTTGGACTATGGGTCCATAGCAGTAGCTAGATGGTTGTCTTCTCCACCATGTGCTTCATGTTTAGATCTCATGAGCTGCCCTACATGATTGAGATCACCGTTATGTAATACTATGATGTTGGTTTGTTGGGATCCGATGAATATTGGTGTTTATGATTAAGTTGCTGTACTAAATTATATCTTTTGTTATCTCTATGTTGTTTATGATCTTGCATGCTCTCCGTTGTTAGTAGCTATCTTGGCCGAGTAGTTGCTAGTGACTCCAAGAGGGGGTATTTATGCTCGATAGTGGGTTCATGTCTCTATTTCACCTGGGGGAGTGACAGAAACCTCTAAGGTGGTAGATGTGCTGTTGCTACTAGGGAGAAAACAACATTCATATGCTCAAGGGCATATGCTTTGTTTACATTACACACTTTGCTTAATGCAATTATCTGTTGTTCGCAACTTAATACTTGTAGGGTGTTCAGATGATATCCCCGGGGGTGGATTATTAGTCATAGATGCAGTTGGATGGCGGTCTATGTATTTTGTTGTAATGCCCAGAGAGAATCTCATAGTGATCTTCTTGACATATCACGTTATCTTTATTCTATCAATTGCCCAACTGTAATTTGTTTACCCAGCATGTTATTTATCTATGGAGAGACACCACTAGTGAACTGTGGACCCCGGTCCTATTTTAATCATATTGCAATCACCTGTTTACTTTTCTCGCATTGTTTACTTTACTCGCATATTACTACTGTTTTCCACTCGATACACTCATAACCTTTGTTTCAAGCAAACCGGTGAGATTGACAACCTCATCGCAAGTTGGGAACAAAGTATTTGTCTGTGTGTGTGCAGGTTCCATAAACACCTTCAGTCGTCATCGTCTCCCTTCTCCTGTTCGATAAACCTTGGTTTCTTAATTGAGGGAAAACTTGCTGCTGCACTCATCATACCTTCCTCTTGGGGTTCCCAACGGGCTGGTCATTCACCACGCACAAGGACTGTCTGTTGCCACATTCACCAGGAGCATCACGTGGCGCGTCCGACAATCGAGGCTTCCGTCACCGTGTTTCGTTGCGATCCAAGATCTCACACGTTCAGCCCCCTGCGTTCGAATCCTTGGGTCCGTCGCGTGGTACCCCGTGTTCTTGCGACACGAAATCCATCGACAAGAAGCTTTCGCAACCTTTAGGTACTCCGCACACTCCGTGCCCAGGGCGATGAATCTCTTCACTAAAGCCTGAAAAAAGAAGTGTGTGAGATTAGAAGTGCATGAATGGAAAGCAAGTAAAGAAGAATTGCTCACATCATCAGGAGAAACCGCAGATGCATGGGCTTCCAGAGAAACGTCGGCTTCTTTGGCCTTCTTTGAGCGTTTGGGGTATCGGGCTTGAGGAACCTTCTTTACACCGGACCTGGTAGCCCTCGGTGCAACATCTGGTTCGACAGGCTCATCAGTGGCCATAGGGGAAGGTGATGGAGCAGCCGTCGCGTATGTTGGTGGTTCTTCATCGTCACTGCATGAAAAATATAAGTTATGAGAACAAGGCAAGAACAATGCAATTGAAGAACTCTACTACAATACTTATGATGCTAGCATGTCGAAGTACTCCATATCTTCTGCGAGAACGGGGGCTTTAGCAGCCGCTGCAGAACTCGATGAAGCGATTTCGTCGACGCGCTTCCTTTTCTTGTCGACACCGACATCTTCAGCAAGCGCAGGAGGAGGCGATGTCGATGAGCTCGTTTCCTCTTCTGATTCTTCGACATCATCTCCGTCCTGACTTTCGTTTGCCTCGGGGGCTTCAGATGCAGGAGAGGTCAGATCAGCCAGTAGGGGCCCTGCCTCTGGAAGAGGGGGACGAGAAACAAGGAAGTGGTGACCCTGCATATAAATAAGTAAGCAGAGTGCAAAGTCAAAGAATAAATGCAAGCCAAAACAAGCAAAGTTTGACAAAAAAGTGGACGCAAGGATACATACCTCAGGAAGAGGGTGCACAGAGTCGAAAAAATCAGCGGTTAAATCCGCAACTGCATGTTCCTTCGTGAGTTTGGTGAGATTCCGGACTCGCTTGTCGACATCTTCTTTCGATATCAGATTTTCAGATATGCGAGTAGGATCCTCCAAGCCGGAGTAATTCCAAAGTTTGGTAAGGCGGTGTTGTAGGGGTTGAACTCGACGTTGAATAAAAAACGCCATGAGTTGCATACCCGAAAGAGCACCTCCTTGGCCTCCTTTTAAAGCCTTGATGCGGGAAAGAAGAGGAAGAATTTCTTGTGTTTCTGCATCTGAGGGGAGTGTATCCCATGATGCCAATTTCTTTACCTCCTGAGAAGCATCAAAAGGAGGTAGGCCATATTCATCTTCAGGAGAAGATTTGCGGTCCTTGATATAGAACCACTTTGTCCTCCATCCTTGGACAGACGCGGCCATGGAAAATTCAAAGTATTGCGCCTCAGGGCGCACAGAAACGACGGCTCCGCCCAGTTCGGGTTTCCTAGCCAAAGAAACGTTGGGGCGGAGTCGAAAGATTGACCTCCACAGAAGGAAGTGGGGCTCAATGCCCAAGAAGGACTCGCAGAGAGTCACAAAACAGGCGATGTGCAGAAGAGAATTCGGTGTGAGCTGGTGAAGCTGCACACCATAAACAAACAGAAGCCCACAGAGAAACTCGTGGGCAGGAAGAGAGAAACCGCGGAGGAGGAAAGCAAGGAACATTACCCGATAACCGCTCGGGGGCTTCGGGATCCGTTCAGTACTGGGGAACTTGATGGAATCTTCAGCGGCGATGAGGCCGTCCGCCGTAGCCTTCTCCACCTCCTTCTTTGTGATGGTGGAGCGAACCCAGTTGGTGGCAGAAGTCTTGGCCATGGTGCTCTTAGTGGCCAGGTGTTTCACGCGCATCCAATACGAAGTGCGCTTGGGGGCTATGCATGAGAGAAGGAGGCAGAGGAGATCAGCAATGGAGGCGACGAAGGGAACGAGCTGGTAAACAGTAAAAATCCCCCACTATGGCCCTTATATATCTTCTAGGAGAAGGATCGTGGGCCGAGACGTGGCGCAGAGAGCGGAAACGGCAGCCCACTAACGGTCAAAAATTGAGAAATTTACAGTACTGCCCATGCAACGGTTCGCAATGATACAGAGTGACGTATTCATTGATGTCATAAAGAATATATTATCGGGAAAAAAAAATGGCGCCGACAAATGCAAATTTTTTAGAGAAGAGTATGTGTGAAGGATTTCTCGACAATAGCCTTGGGGGCTACTACTCTTAAAAGATAGTGACTGGAAATCTTTAATGGAGTTGTGGGCGCGTATTCGACAACAAGGTGTTCTTAGAGTATCTCGAAGATAAAGTATCTCGAAGGTGAAGTATCTCGAAGTTGAAGTATTTTGAGTTGAAGTATGATGGATTACACTCTATTTCGAGCCTATACTCGAAAAAGTCTTTTTCGAGTATAGCCTCGGGGGCTACTCCCATCGGGAGCGCTGAGCGCGCACCCGACGATATTTCTTGGTAAAGCAGTAAAGCTGGAGAAGTGCAGGAGTGTTACTCCCATCGGGAGCGAGTTTTATGGTTGAAAGAAACCCGAATATTTTCAGTGAAAATTTGACTGCGACATAAGATTCTCGAGTTGTGTCATCGCAACGCGACTCGAATGCCGTGACTTGTCACGAAGGTAAGACCCTGGGATCCGTCCTGTGTGGCCTGGTATACGCACATGGATGCGCTCTGCTGGTATGTATCCGTGTCTACGATGCGAAGAAAATCCTGGTGGACGCACTGGGTACCCTGAGAACCACTGGGATTCATTCTTTGTAAGTCCTAAATGCGGCAAAAGAGTGGATTTGACCAGTATCCCGAATTCAAGTCCAAGGGGATTGAATTTGAAGTAGGTGACAAGTATCTGTTCTGGCAGTTAACTGACCTCTTGATCCGTCAGAGTTGTCAGGCTTGCTCATCAATACCCCTTGCGAAAGAATGTCATGAAAATAAGTCGAAAAGACTAAGTCGAAGATTTGAAGATAAAAAGAAGTCGAAGAATTGATCAAGTCGAAGATTTGAAGATTAGAGATTCAACCTGAATCTACAATTCTGGTAGAATCTCAGGGGCTACTGACAAGGGTATAGTTAATAGAGCCCGCTAGTTGAGTACCCCTGAGGCCCGATAAGCTAGGCCCAATTGTAATGATAGTCGAATACGAGTTCTTACAGTATGTCGATATTGTAATCTGTATCGTACCCTACCCGATCCTCGAGACCTGGCCACCTATATATAGGGGCCAGGAGGGGACGGTGTAGGCCAGATTGAAAGCAAGCCAAGTTGAACACCCAAGTTTACTTTCGACACATACCTATTTCGACTAACTTTACCTTCGAGTTCATCTGACGCCCTATCTCCCCGATCCTAAGTCCTTCATCTAGGACATTTGTCGAGTTTACCCCTCGTCAGCGTGTGTGGGTGGTACTATGTATGCACGATGTTGGATATGTGATACTATGTATGCATGATACTATGTGTGTGATATGTGATACTATGTGTGTGATACTATGTGATACTATGCATATGAATGTGTGATAACATGATGCATTTGTACATTTGTTTTATTATATTGCCTGCCTGCGAAATAGCCTGCTAAATAACCCGCTGGAAACCTAAATTTCAAAAAAAAAATGCCAGGAGCTATGCCGACGGCATTGCCGTCGGGTTAGCCCTGCCAATATGACCAAATGACAGGGGCTAACCCGACGGCAATGCCATCGGCATAGCCCCTGGCTGGAATTTTGGGCCGAATCTGCATCTTGTGAAGGGAATATGCCCGAGAGGCAATAATAAAGTGGTTATTATCATATTCCATGTTTATGATAAATTTTTATTTCTCATGCTAAAATTGTATTAATCGGAAACATTAATACTTGTGTGATTAATAAACTAAAAGGTTTCTAGTAAAGCCTCTCTTTTATACTAGCTTGTTGATTAACCGATGATCAAGGTTTCCTGATCATGAACATTGGATGTTGTTAATAACGGGGTCATATCATTAGAAGAATGATGTGATGAACACTCACACCCATAGTACGAATAGCAATACGATCAAGTCATCAAGTTCATTGCTATATCAAACTCATACGAAATAGTTCTAATCCTCAGACCATGAGATCATGTTAATCACTGATACCGGAAGAGTGCTTTGATGATATCAAACGTCACACCATCACAGGGTGATTATAAAGGTTGATTTGGGTATTCTGAAAGTATTAGTTGAGGCTCATGGATCAAGAGTGGAATTTGTCCGACCCGATGACGGGAAGATATTCTCTGGGCCCTTCTCGGTGATATTGCATTAGAATCGCTTGCAAGCATGTGACTAGGTCACAGGAATGCATTATCACAGAACGAGTAAAGAGACTTGTCGGGAACGAGATCGAACTAGGTATGGTTGATACCAAATGATCGGATCTCAGACAAGTAATAATATCGTGAGACAAAAGGAATTAACTATGTTCATTATTGGTTCACACGATCACTAGTTCATCGTTGAGTAAGTGGGAGTCATCATGGATTTCCAAATCCCGCTGTTGATTATTGATCGGAGAGGAGTCTCGATCATTTCCACGTTATTCACAAACCATAGGGTGACACACTTAAGGTTCGCCGTCATTTTTGAGTGGATATGATACTCCGATCGAATTATAGGACATCATGAGGGTTGTTTCAGAAAAGCACCAAAACTGTTTTGGTATATCGAAATAACTCAAGGGGTATTTGTTAATGTTTGTTAATTGATTGAATTAACAAATATTAAAGAAATAAAAATGTTTTATTAATTCAATTAGTGTGAATTTTAATTAGCATGAATGTCATGCAAAATTAAAATGGGGGTTACTCATTTGATGAGGGGGGTTACCTTTCCATGAAGGAGGGGGTTACCACCACCATGAAGAGGAGAAAAGGGGAGGGGCTAGCCACACCCCTCATGGGTGGCTGCCCCCTCTCTCCTATATATATGTTGGACATACTCCTCTTCACAAAACACTCTTGATTCTCCCCTTCCCCGCATAGTTGCTGCCCAATATCCGTCTTAGCTTAGCGAAGCTCTGCCGGATTTTTAGTTCGTAATTCATACACTTGGAGAAGTGTGTGTTGGAGTTTCCGGTGGATCCCTTCTTCCGCTGCCCCGCTGGACCGAGGGCATGGAGGAGTCGATGACGAGTTGTACGTGTGACCGAGCACGGGGGCGCTGCTAGTTGTGGCACCGTGTATACGATCTTGTGATCGTCAAGTGAACCACTACGTCAACTACGTCAAGTGAACGACTATGTCGACTATGTGCGTCTTCCTCGACTCTCCATCGGCAATGTTTGTGCGGGAACGTAATCCCCGCTACCGGTCTTCGAGGGTTAGTTAATCGTTGCTACCATCTCGTAGAGTTTTTCTTGGCTAGTTTTGCGTTCATGCGTAGGAAAATTTTTGTTTTCTATGCTACAAACCCATCAGTGGTATCAGAGCCATCTCTATGCGTAGTTCGTATGCACGATTAGAACACATGGATATGTGGGCGTTGATGATCATGTTATTGCTATTTTTTGTATTATTGGATCATAGTGGCATAGTGAGATTGAAGCTGCCGAGACTAACCTTACGTGTCCGCGTTCATAAGAGTTGTCCCACACTTGACATGCTTGGCATATGTGGCTTTGCGGGTGCATGTTTCTCCCACTATAGTTATGATCTATTTTACAAAGAGTTGTTAATAATATTTTTATCACCGTTGTGGTTACATGTTCGTAGGTAAGAACGGTTCTTCCTAGAAAGCCCCAAACCACGTAAAATATGCAAGACAAATTAGAAGCGTCTAACTTGTTTTTGCAGGGCATATGATGTGATATGGTTAAATAGTTTATGTTACAAACTGTATGCGATGATCCTTTTTGTAAGTTATAAACAACCGGCAGGAGCCATATGGTTGTCTTTACATTTAAATGGCATGCGTGCCGAATATATATATCCAAGTGATATATTGTAATGGAGGAAGACAACCAAGGTGGCGCGCCATGGACCTTGGTGCACGCCGATGGAATGATGGAGATCATGCCATGACGCACAAGATGGAGATCGAATGCGTGAAGGACCATATCATATCACATTATATATGCATGTGATGTTTATCCTTTTATGCATCTTATTTTGCTTAGATTTGATCGCGCGGTAGCATTATAAGATGATCCCTCTCACATAAATATCAAGATAAAATGTGTTCTTCCATAGCATGCACCGTTAAGAAAGTTTGTCGTTTCGAGACACCACGTGATGATTGGGTGTGACAGACTCTACGTTCACATACGATGGGTGTAAGACAGTTTTACACACGCGAGTGCTATGGTTCTACTTGGCGAGCCTAGCATGTATAGACATGGCCTCGGAACATGAACCGAAAGGTTAAGCATGAGTCATATGGTTGATATGATGAACATGGTGATGTTCGCCTTTGAAACTATGTCGTTGCATGTGATGATCGGTTGCGGTATAGTGAATTTGGTTCGTGTAATCACTTAAGAAAACTAAAAGGGATGTTGTTTTTAAGTGGGAGTTCACTTAATAATTTTGAATTATAGAACTCAATTTATCATGAACTAAATCAAAGTGAATTTGCATAGTTTGTTGTAGGCCTCGGCATCCGTTTACTACCTTGCGATTAGCTATAATTGAGATAATAGAACTATAGAATTCTGGATGTTAACTTTACAAAATGGTATCGTATTGTTTGAATGTCAATCTAAAGTTTAAAGTCCTATTGCAAATTTTTAGCAAACCTAGGTTACTTGATAAAATTCAATAAGTAGTATTAAATCAAGAGTAACAATTCCAGTGTTAGTATCTAAGTATCACACTTGCCTCCATGATCCTTCATATTCAAAAGTTGTTTTTAGTATAAAGGTTATCTAGGAGCTGAAAGAATTGTTTCATAAACTATGATATGTGGAAGATATTTTGATATCTGAAACAATGTTTGGTTGCAATGTGATAGAGTATAATTTAGTAAGACACATATTCTCATATTGTATGAGAATTTGCGAAGATTAGAGATGCTAGCCATCTAGATCTCCTAAAAAGGTTTTGGGAACTAGCATTATACTCACAATTCATCCTCATGAGCTATAGTAGCTTGATCATGAAAGTTGTCATGATAGGATGAATAGAAGATGTAGGTAAAATGTTTACTACACTAAAAGATTACTAAAGAATGGAAGTTGGAAGAGCGCCAAATATTTGATTATGGTGATCTACTTCAAAGTGCGAGTCCAAGGATATTAGTGTCTGACTAATCGTGCCTTGAACTATGTGCCATGTGTATGGCGCCACTATTGATATTGATAGATTCTTCTAGAAGGAAAAGAATTGCTAAAAGAGAATCCAAAATTTATTCTGACGGAAAAGAAAATACTGGAAATGTCCAGCTCAGGTATATAGAAGATATACATGTTATGGGTGTATTCATTGCTTGTTAAAACAATGTGGTTCTTGGGTATTTGATACAAAATTGGTTGGTATGAACTGTTGTAACATCCCTCTTTTAGCAAACCATAATTAGGAGTTGATTTGTGCATCATGAGCATCATTTATTTTCCTAAAAAAAATGCACCAAGGAAATATATTTGAGAACCCTAATATGTGCAACTCTTTCTTATTTTAAATTGCTCTCAAAATGTTTCCAAAAGTTTGCAAACAAAACTTTATGGAGCTTCTACTAGTATCTAGAGGTTCCATAAACATTTAAATATTTTCAGCAAGTTTGAATTCTCAAACAATTTGAAAACAGCAACTAAGTTTGCAAAAGGTTTTGAAAATACAAAAAAAGAAAAGGGTTGTACAGAAAAAAAGGGTTTTAAACCGAATTGGGCCGGCAGCCCAATTCCCCTTCCCTCCCTTCCTCTTCTGGCGCAGCCCAACTGCAGCCCAGCCCATTTTCCTGGTCATCGTCTTCCTCAGGACACAGAAGGTGCTCCGTGTCACTGGCCAAGCCGCCCGATGCGCCGCCTCGCCGTCATCGGCCAAGATCGACGCCGCCACTCTCTGGATGAGGATAAGGACGCCCCGCCATTGCTCTCTCCCTCTTCCATCTTCCTTCTCTCGCGCCCCCTCTTCCTCTTCCCTGCGCGCGCCCGAACCCTAGCCTCCGGCCGCTGCTTGTCGCCGCCGTTTTAGACCGCCCCGAGGCTCGCCGTGAAGCCCTGGAGCTCCGCCTCGCTGCCTTGATCCTTCCTCGACGACTCGCACTTGCCGGGAATTCCGCAGTCGTCGGAATCGAGCCCGTCTTCCTCGCAGACGGCCGAGCCCCGGCGTGACCATGGCGCCGTTGTCTGACCTCCCCTGGCTTCCCCGACACCTCCCTTGTGCTCATGGTGAGCTCCTGGTGCTCAGGCACCCCTCCGTTCTCTCCCTCCCATTCAGTAGCGCCGCCGCGCCATGTCCCTGTGAGCGCCGTCGCTCGGCCTCGTCTCCGGCGAAGCACCGGTGACCAATAAATGGCGGCGCCGCCACCAAACCACTCGCCCTGCTGCCCTGCATCCAACGCGCGCTACCGTGCATCCCGGCAGGCGCTCCAGCGCCGATGCCATGCTCGACATGGCACGGTGGTGCCATTTTTCCCCTTTTATTCTTTTCCAAAATTATTTTCTGTAATTAATAAATACATGACAGGTGGGACCCGATGTCAGAATTTTAATCATTTCGAAATTGTTTCAGTAATTAATAAAACCCTGACAGTGGGTCCAAGCTGTCAGATTTTGATATTTTATAGAATTTTAGAATTTGAGTAAAACTTGTAAAATTCATAACTAATTCATTTTAAATCAGAAAAATGCAAATGACCTATCAAAATGTTCAGAAAAATGAGATCTACATTTTGGTATCAAAATCATGCATTGTTAAGCAACTTGAACCCTTTCCTAAATAGAAGAACCTAATTACCACAATCATAATGTGTGTGGAGTTTATGGAATTGTAATGTTTTATGCATTCCAACCCCATTTAAATTGATGATCTTTTCATAGGGCTTAATTTCAATCTCTTTAATGTGTCATGCCATCATCCTTATTTGCGCATCAATACCATGTCTTGATTGTTGTTATTCGTTTCCGGTGTTTGCTTCTTCGCGATAGAACATGAGTCCGAGATCGAGTGGACAACATCGAGGACCAATACTTGTCCATCGACGTATTATTCAAGAAGAAGAATCCCGAAGATCTATTTCTATTCTTGGTTATCAATGAGCAAGGCAAGCGTCTGATCCTATGTTTTTAGAGTATTTCAATTCTTGCTCTGTCGTATACGATTCAAATGTCTTTTATCGGTAGTTAGAGTTATCCTATCTTATGCATGCTCTTGTCGCCTAAATTCCCTGATCCACTGCTCCTAGCATAACTAGGTCTCGCTTGTGTGCATTGCTAGAGCCTTTATATCTTCTATGCTTAGCCATGCTTAGTTGGTAAACTCTGATTCATCCGGTTGATGAATCCGAGCTGTGAATGAACCTAGCATGACAGGTTAACGTGGTATGATCAGTGAGTTGTGTGAATAAACATGCTAAAGGCTTGGATGAGCCACCACAGGGGATGTGGTTATTTGACTCATTCTTGCCGACCCTAGGACCCGAGTTCTCGCCTCTTGAACCAAGACCGAGCGTACAACCACACGAGGCCCTATAATGGCACCCTCTTGACTAACTAACTTGCCTAGTCTACTCCATGAGTCACCTTATTTGATTGTTTAAACTTTGTTTTGAACGTGGCCGGGGTTGCTTGAGGTGCGGCCTCTGGTAAACCAACCCCTGCGCACAATTAGAGGGACCGACTTCGGGACTGGACCCGTTACGGCGGAGCTTCCCTCTTTTAGTGAACTCATGGTTTGGGCGAAAGTAAGGTAAAGGTCATGGTCGACCACCCTCTACCGGCCTTCCACAGGTAAAGGTCATGGTTTAGGCTAATGATTCTGGTGTTAAGAGTCAGTCGGCACGTGTGGGTAAAGTTGTGCACCCCTGCAGGGTTAAATCTTTTCGAAAAGCCGTGTCCACGGTTATGGACGACTTGGGAATGGATTCTGTGATCATAGAGAACATTAACCTAATCGTAAAACTTGGAGAACAACGTGTGCTTAGGATACTTCCTCTTGGGTTGAAAGAGGGGGTGATCCTGGTGGATAGGTTCAGCTGATGTTGATTCGGTGGATTTGAAAGATCAAGATATTTGGTGGATTCAAAAGATGTTACAATTGCTCGGTGGATCTAAATAGTAGTTGTTGCTCGGTGGATATAAGAATGATGGTTTGGTGGATGTCTCAATGATGATCAAAGATATCGCTCTCTTATCCCCTTTTAAATGTTCTAAATAGATGAGCCTCTCTTCCTCCTGGTTTATACAAACAAAACTTGCTTTATGCAAAGAAACTCCAAAGAAGGCCTTTCTAGCCAACATGTAGCTACTAGGTTAGTAAGTCTTGCTGAGTACCTTCTGTACTCAACCTTGCCTCGTTGATATTTTTGCAGCAGTGTAAGTTTACCATCGAAGATTCTGGACGACATCGACATCGACGAGTATCTTGGGGTTCCCAGGCGGCAGCCTGGAATCTATGGATTGGGACGTTGCCATTATGCTCCAGGCCTCTTAGGCCATTTGGTCTTGCTATGTCTAATAGCATAACTTCGCTTTCGTTGATTGATGATTGACAGGTCAGTGACCTCTACTTGTAATTTGCTTCTTGCTCTTTAAAGAGCTTGCTATATTACTTTTGAGTCGTAGAGTCACTGTTGTTTTACCGATTCCCTCACTATAAGGCTCTCGAGCTCTCGGTTAGGCTTATGTCAGATGAAGGTCTGGATTTGTCTAGCCTTGATCCCGGGGGTCCCCACAGGTTTTGGTATCAGAGCAGGACCGTTTGTAGGAAAACCTTGCTATTGGTCGATGTTGTGTCTAGTGTTTGAGAAAACTATTTCAAAGCTACAAATTATTTGCAAAAACTCTAAGTAGGCTTCTTTTTACTCCTTATCTGGTATCGCTCTACTTCTGAGTCACCTTACCTCGAGTTGCTTTGAAAAGTTTTGCTATCTTCTCTCGTCTTTCAAAATCTAGGTGCCTTTTTGGCAGGTCGCTTTAACCATTTGACCTAGGGTTGAGTTCTCTAGAGTCTCATGTGTGTTCTTTGCTCTATCTTTCTCTTATTTCAGTTGAGAGATTTCTTTCCATAATGATCTCTCTACTTTGTGGATTTCACCTCATTCTTTTCTATGCTTCAAGGTTTCTTTTCACCTCGTATGCCTCTTTCTTATTGGTTTGGCTACTTCAGAAGCCATACCTTGTTCTAGAAGCTACCTTTTTGACTACTACATCATAGTGTCCTTTGTGTCACTCAATTAGTAGTTACTCCTTTCTATTTGTTCTAACCCTTGGACTTGAACCGAAGGTCCCGAATTGTGCTGGATTCCAGTACATGAAGCTGGCCTTTAACCCAAGATCCATTCCGATTGAACCCCTTTGTGTTAATGATATTACATTAACTCAAAATGTCTAATTCCAAGTGTGTGGTTGTCGTCGTGATTGAATTGCGGCAACAATGAACTTCCCTACCACTAGCTATGGTAGAGGTTCTATCATGGAACCAAATGGATCACGACACGAGTTCTCTTTGTGAGTCTCATCTCTATGTCTATGACTCTGCCACACCTCCCCTTTATACATTGGTTTCCGGAAAATTGTTAACCTTTGCATCTACGTCCCAGGATCCACCTGAAGGTGTTCCTCCTCTTTAGTTACTTTCCAACCTTTGTCTGCTAGTTAGCAGCCAAGTTGTAATTATGCATTGGATTCTTTCGATGCATTTTACTCTTTTGGTTCGTCAAGATATTTCTCTTTGAAATGTCTGGAGAAACAAACTCCCATACCTCGTCCATTTCTAGGACCAGGTCAAAGTGTTCTACTCCGTAGGATGTGAGGTATGCAAACCTTATGTTCTATTCTACCTTAGAGTATCACACTTTTTTACACAAAATGGTCGTGCCAAGTCTCATGGCCTTATTGATGAAGTGATCCTCTTACACATCTTTATTCACCCTTCCTCCTCACTATTCGTGCTTGGAATGTTGGTTATGCGAATTGATGTGGCCATCTCAGATTCTTAACAATTCTTCTTGCTTTGAAATCCAAGGACATTTGTGTCATTCTTAGCATGATTGGTTACCCGATCACTATGCAAAGTTGCTTGTGTTGCTAAGTCTGTTACTCAGGCAATAATTCTTCGGTCAAAGAGTTAGGTTTGTGCCAAAGCTCTTAAGACCACATCGTCTTGCCTTGAAGAGAAAATTCCCTCTCGAACTAAGTGACATATCGGTGGTTCGTGATATTATAGATGTCTTTCTAGAAGTATCGCCATGTTGCCACATGACCGTGTTGTCAAGTTCATGAGTAAGCTGGTTCTCTGAATCGCTCCTTTCTCCAAGAATCTATGCTGGATACCTTGGACTAGTTGATTGAGCTTGAACAACAACTTGGAGAGTTGAATGACAAAAGCTCTATCTAACTTTGTTCCTTTCCTAAAGGGATTTCTAGCTTGTTTGTGTTGAAGCAAGATGATATCTCCTCTTTGGATATGTTATCTTCCCACCTTTGATTTGAGATTGGGCTATCGTCAAATCAAACTCAGTCCCAAGGACTATCTTGATGATGTTTCTACTCGTGGTGTTTGTGACGCCCCAAAATCGGCACCTTGCGAATTATAGCAATCACACCACAATTCGCATGATGTCGCTTTGGAAACGCCCACCAAGCAAAATGTGCACATTGCGACATACACATTATGCGGGTGGAATCAAGATAGTAACAGTTACACAAGTTCACGATGGAACCCACAAAAGAATATATAACCACAAAGACTCCACGAGTCAAGAATCCAAATATACATACAAAGATCCAAATCATACATAAAGCAAAATAGTATCCGAGTATGGACAAGAATACAAATGGGCCTAAGAGGCCTGAAGATAACAATGGCGTCCATAACCCTGCCCAGGCCAAGCCGGAAGGGTAACCTTGCTAACGTCGTCGCTCCCATATACCTGTCTTCAAACCTGCTCCGGCGAGAAATCCGAGACGAGCAGCAATAAGTACAAAAGTACTTAGCAAGACTTCAAGACGTATAAAGCGTAGTCAACAAGGCGCCTTTGTACGTGAGGTACGCAGACAAGCTCGAGAGACTCAAAGGGACGTCAGCTGTATGGTGGGGTTAAGCGGCAGCGAGCAAGCACTAAACAACCTATAGAGACACTCTGCAACTTCCATCTAATTAGAATAAGATAAGAGAGCGCATAAAGTAAAGAACTAGAATACTACAACAAACATAACCCAGCCGATGATTCACCTCATCGCGACCACACGAAGAAGCAACATCAAAGGCACTCACATGGTTGACAATTTTTATAACAATTAAATATTGCAGTAGAACTATTTACTACGCCACTTTTTATCATCAATTAGGTGCAAGTTATTCTATGATCGAGTAGAACGGCTCCAAGTCGTCCATAACCGCGGACACGGCTTTTCGAAAAGATTTACCCTGCAGGGGTGCACCAATGTACCCATACACGCTCGATCAATCCAACCTAGCAAGGGAAAGATGTCACGACGAGACCGTTGCTAATTCTACAAGAGAGTTTAGGGGGGCCACCCTACTAAGCTACCCGCAACGAAGTCGGCCGAGCTCCGAAGACGGACCCAGAAGTTTGCGACGGCGTGAAAGTCTAAAAGATGGCTCATCGGAGAGGCATCGTCCAGCTTCCAATTCGACCCGCAGGCAAATAAACCTGTCAACCATCGGAGGTGACACAAGCACACCCATCAGAGGGGGGCTCAAAACCTAGAGCACCCTCAGAGGTAACTCAAACCAACTCCAGATCCAAATGTAAAATACGGTGTTGTGGCCCCCGGTAAACTGACTCGAGAAAAAGTAGTAAGTCAAGGGAGATCCCACGACATCTCCACGAGTGGTTAGTGCGCTCAGCTTAGAACAGTTCATGCGAACTCGGGGTCCTAGGGGACACAAGTGAGCCGTCGGAAAACAGGCAAAATGACTCACCGATGCCTCTGCTTAATCAAGTGTAGTTGTAACATAATTAAATCATGTTTATCTCCAACATCTAATATCCAACTTATCTCCAATTTATATCCATCTCATATATCGAGTAGAGCATGTGATAAACTTCCAACAACCCGATAAGATAAAACAACTTGAAACAACCTAAGCATGCCTATGACTCGCAAGGCCAACTCAAACAACAAGCAAAAGGTAATAGGCGGGAGGTGGCGAGTATATAGTTTTGCTTTGGGGAAACAGGTGGATAGGATACGTGACTCGAACAAAGCATCGGAACAAAAGGCTAGCAGAAAGCATAAGAGAAAGCATAAACACAAATAGGTAATAAGTACCCCTATAGGTAGGTAAGGGGTGGGAAAGCTTGCCTGTCAAGATTGTCGAGGAACACCCGAAGAACTTGTCGTTGCTCACAACACTACGAAGCGTCCTATCCGGGAAGAAGCAAATCGCTAAAACAAACAACGGATGCAACACTTACTACTACGGTAAAAGAATCGGCATGATCATATGAAATATGTATGCATGACATGGCGATTATGATGCAATGCAACTTATTCAAATTAAACGGAATTGGAATTCCGACACACATATATAATTCAAGTTGTTTTACTACTCGGCAAATTTAAATGTTGATTAGCATGACAAAGCAAGACAAGTGTGAGCTACACAAAATTAAATGAAGTGGGGTAACTATATTTGGTAATACCCATATACTCCATATGTTATTTATTAGGTGAGATGCATACTACCACGTCATTACATGATGCAAAATGCAAACAGGCATATGGATGTTATATTCAGATTCCACACATTTTTCTGGTTTTAAAGAACATATCAGTTGTTCAAAATAGATTTACAAGTGTTTAAAACAAACAGAGACAGACAGACTGACGTTTTTGCCTAATTGCTGAAGCTGAACTGTCGAAGCCGGAAACTGAAACTGACAAAAGTTGGGGCTTTTGGTTCTGGGATAGCATACCGTGCAGGCAGTGCGTGTAGGACAGTAAAAACTACAGGAAAGTTGTTTAGCTAGGCAAGCAAGCATAGAGCTGGTTCTGAACATGGCACGAGCTAGCTAGCTAGGTAAAACTAGAAAAGCAAAAAGAATTGGAGAACCAGCTTGCATGCACGCCGGTGTGAACAGAGGTAAAAGGGACTGCAAGTGAATGCAGATACTGTAGCTTGCTGCTGCTGTCGCGTGTGGGTGGCGAAGGAGGCAGGCCTAAGACCTGATCGAGTGGAGCTTCAGAACTGGCTGCATAAGCAGGCTTGACGCGGCACTGGTTTTGGTGGCGATGTGTAGTACTGAAGCAAGGCGGCTGGGCGCGTGCGTGCATGTGCAAGCTCGGCGAGACATCCATCATGGCGAGCGTGCGCGCGGAGAGGAAGCAACATCGGTGCCGAGGACCTAGGAGAGGGAGATGTGAAGCGGCTGCTCACCTAGGTTGTACTGGCGAAGGCAGAGGGCTCGGGGACGATCGGCGGCGCCGGGAGAGGCAGACGAGCGCGGTGGCCACCGCGGCGGACACGCGTCAAAGTTGTGCTGCGCCCGACAATCTACGAAGAAGAACCGGGCGCAGCTCCTGGAGCAGCGGCCTTGGCGGGGACTGCGAGGATCAGACGCCGACGCCCTTACCCAGCTCGCGGACATGCGCAGGAGAACACGAGCGGCTATGGGCGAGGACGAGCTTGAGGCTGCTGGCTGTGTTGATGTAGAGCCAGGGCGTCGGGGTACGGGGAAGATCTTGGCGGAGACTTGCGCGCACGAGCGCGTAGAGACGGCGAGGACGTGGACGAGCGCGGCGCTCGGCGCAGTCAAAGACGGCGGTGAGGCAGAGATGCAACGGCCGGAGGCGCGCATGCTGGAATGGCAACTTGGCGTGGAGGAGCTGGAGCAGGCGACGACGGCAACACGTGCACGCACTTGGCAGAGTTGAGCTAGCTTGGGAGGCGGCGTTGAGGAGAAAAGAGAGAGGAACCGATAGAGCGAAGTGGCGGCGCTGCAGGGGAATAGGTGAGGAAGGGCTAGGGTTGCAGGATGTAGCGAGTGGAGGCTTTAAAGGGACGTTCGATGCATGGGAGCCGTCCCATCGAGCAGGTGGATTGCGTGGCTCCGCTAGGATGCATGCCGTACAGGAAGAAGAACGAGCCAACGGAGGAGGTGGGCTTCAGTGCATATGGGCCTAGCCGGAAAGGGATGGTTGCAGCTCCTTTTTCTTCAGATATTGCTCTTCTTCTATTTGCCACCGGTTCCCAGGAAAAAGAAAGGAGGGAGAGAGGAAAAGGTTTAGGAAGATTTCAAACAGGTTTCAAACATTTTTAAATCTAGATTTGATTCAAAGCAATTTATAAAGATTTGCAAATAATATAGTTTTTGTTTAAATTAAAATAAGAAGAGGGGAAGGAGGGTTTCTAATAAAACCCATACAAGCAAAAATTAAAATAGAATTTAACCAAATAATTTTGGGTTTGACAAAAATATGCAAGGTGCTAAATGCATGATGATGCATGGCGTCACAAAGACACACAAAAAAAAAGAACAAACAATCTAAAAGGGGATTTTTCTGGGCCGTTAGAGTGTTTCACTATAGTACATCTTCATGCCATTGGGTCTGACCAATATTTTTGCCTTGTTCATACAACATATGAGTCCATCTTCTTGGAGTATCTTGATAAGCTTGTTGTTGAGCCCATCAATGACATTCTTATCTTCTCCATGTTTGGGTAAATTCATATTGAACATTTGGCACTAATGTTGAGAACTTTTGCGAACCAACTTTGTGTTACCGCGAAGCATGTGTTCTGGTTGTTGGTAGAGTCTTTCTCTAGATCACGTGCACTTGTTGAAAGATGCTGCCGTGGATGATCCTTGATACTTCGCTAGTCAGCGTTGTTCCCTTCCCTTTGTTTATACCCAAAGTTCTTATCATCTCTCACATTGTGTGAATTCGTCAGCCACATGAGGACCCCAAACTTTAAATCATGTCTGTAATCGATCTCTTCATGCTAAAGAGTTGGATCCCAAGAAAGAAGTTAGCCTCCTGTGTTTCTCTGAATCTCCTTGTCTATTCATCTTGGTGGTGTAAAGTGGATCATGATCTTTGGCAAAGATTTTGATAGACTTGGATGAATAAAGAGATTCCTCTGTATTTGCAACTATGTCGAAGAGTTAATATGATTCTAAAATCAAAAGTTCTCTAGTTGCATGATTCAAGTGTGATTCTATGAGTCACTCATATTTAAAGAGTGATCATCATGGTATCAAGGGCAATTCAATTCCTCACTACATTGTCCCTTCTTATTTTTCTCAAGCGTGGAACCATTGCCTACCAAAATTGAAACTTCTTCAATTTCCTCCATCTCCCTTGATGTGTCTCATGCTCGTCATCTCAATAGATGTTTACCAACAATTCCTCCATGTGTTGACCATGAGATATTCGACCTTGAGAAGATCCATCCTTCTAGAGTTATTCCCTCTTTCCTTTAGTGCAGATGGGCCACAATGTCAAAAAAAAATGAAGCTTCATGACGTCGTGCATCAACCTCTTTAAGAAAGAAGATCATCATCGGATCAACAAGATCGTTGAAGACTAGTGTGACCCTTGTTCCCTTATCTCTTGTACTACCTATGAATCTCGGGACGAGATTCTTGTAAGGGGGATAGATCTGTAACATCCCTCTTTTAGCAAACCATAATTAGGAGTTGATTTGTGCATCATGAGCATCATTTATTTTCCTAAAAAAAATGCACAAAGGAAATATATTTGAGAACCCTAATATGTGCAACTCTTCCTTATTTTAAATTGCTCTCAAAATGTTTCCAAAAGTTTGCAAACAAAACTTTATGGAGCTTCTACTAGTATCTAGAGGTTCCATAAACATTTAAATATTTTCAGCAAGTTTGAATTCTCAAACAATTTGAAAACAGCAACTAAGTTTGCAAAAGGTTTTGAAAATACAAAAAAAGAAAAGGGTTGTATAGAAAAAAAGGGTTTTAAACCGAATTGGGCCGGCAGCCCAATTCCCCTTCCCTCCCTTCCTCTTCTGGCGCAGCCCAACTGCAGCCCAGCCCATTTTCCTGGTCGTCGTCTTCCTCAGGACACAGAAGGTGCTCCGTGTCGCTGGCCAAGCCGCCCGATGCGCCGCCTCGCCGTCATCGGCCAAGATCGACGCCGCCGCTCTCTGGATGAGGATAAGGATGCCCCGCCGTTGCTCTCTCCCTCTTCCATCTTCCTTCTCTCGCGCCCCCTCTTCCTCTTCCCTGCGCGCGCCCGAACCCTAGCCGCCAGCCGCTGCTTGTCGCCGCCATTTTAGACCGCCCCGAGGCTCGCCGTGAAGCCCTAGAGCTCCGCCTCGCTGCCTCGATCCTTCCTCGACGACTCGCACTTGCCGGGAATTCCCCAGTCGTCGGAATCGAGCCCGTCTTCCTCGCAGACGGCCGAGCCCCGGCGTGACCATGGCGTCGTCGTCTGACCTCCCCTGGCTTCCCCGACACCTCCCTCGTGCTCATGGTGAGCTCCTGGTGCTCAGGCACCCCTCCGTTCTCTCCCTCCCGTTCAGTAGCGCCGCCGCACCATGTCCCTGTGAGCGCCGCCGCTCAGCCTCGTCTCCGACGAAGCACCGGTGACCAATAAATGGCGGCGCCACCACCAAACCACTTGCCCTGCTGCCCCGCGTCCAACGCGCGCTACCGTGCATCCCGGCAGGCGCTCCAGCGCCGACGCCGTGCTCGACATGGCACGGTGGTGCCATTTTTCCCCCTTTTATTCTTTTCCAAAATTATTTTCTGTAATTAATAAATACATGACAGGTGGGACCCGATGTCAGAATTTTAATCATTTCGAAATTGTTTCAGTAATTAATAAAACCCTGACAGTGGGTCCAAGCTGTCAGATTTTGATATTTTACAGAATTTCAGAATTTGAGTAAAAGTTGTAAAATTCATAACTAATTCATTTTAAATCAGAAAAATGCAAATGACCTATCAAAATGTTCAGAAAAATGAGATATACATTTTGGTATCAAAATCATGCATTGTTAAGCAACTTGAACCCTTTCCTAAATAGAAGAACCTAATTACCACAATCATAATGTGTGTGGAGTTTATGGAATTGTAATGTTTTATGCATTCCAACCCCATTTAAATTGATGATCTTTTCATAGTGCTTAATTTCAATCTCTTTAATATGTCATGCCATCATCCTTGTTTGCGCATCAATACCATGTCTTGATTGTTGTTATTCGTTTCCGGTGTTTGCTTCTTCACGATAGAACACGAGTCCGAGATCGAGTGGACAACATCGAGGACCAATACTTGTCCATCGACGTATTATTCAAGAAGAAGAATCCCGAAGATCTATTTCTATTCTTGGTTATCAGTGAGCAAGGCAAGCGTCTGATCCTATGTTTTTAGAGTATTTCAATTCTTGCTCTGTCGTATACGATTCAAATGTCTTTTATCGGTAGTTAGAGTTATCCTATCTTATGCATGCTCTTGTCGCCTAAATTCCCTGATCCACTGCTCCTAGCATAACTAGGTCTCGCTTGTGTGCATTGCTAGAGCCTTTATATCTTCTATGCTTAGCCATGCTTAGTTTGTAAACTCTGATTCATCCGGTTGATGAATCCGAGCTGTGAATGAACCTAGCATGACAGGTTAACGTGGTATGATCAGTGAGTTGTGTGAATAAACATGCTAAAGGCTTGGATGAGCCGCCACAGGGGATGTGGTTATTTGACTCATTCTTACCGACCCTAGGACCCGAGTTCTCGCCTCTTGAACCAAGACCGAGCGTACAACCACACAAGGCCCTATAATGGCACCCTCTTGACTAACTAACTTGCCTAGTCTGCTCCATGAGTCACCTTATTTGGGTGTTTAAACTTTGTTTTGAATGTGTCTGGGGTTGCTTGAGGTGCGGCCTCTGGTAAACCAACCCCTGCGCACAATTAGAGGGACCGACTTCGGGACTGGACCCGTTACGGCAGAGCTTCCCTCTTTTAGTGAACTAATGGTTTGGGCGAAAGTAAGGTAAAGGTCATGGTCAACCACCCTCTACCGGCCTTCCACGGACGAGGGCTAATGATTCTGGTGTTAAGAGTCGGTCGGCATGTGTGGGTAAAGTTGTGCACCCCTGCAGGGTTAAATCTTTTCGAAAAGCCATGTCCACGGTTATGGACGACTTAGGAATGGATTCTGTGATCATAGAGAACATTAACCTAATCGTAAAACTTGGAGAACAACGTGTGCTTAGGAAACTTCCTCTTGGGTTGAAAGAGGGGGTGATCCTGGTGGATAGGTTCAGCTGATGTTGATTCGGTGGATTTGAAAGATCAAGATATTTGGTGGATTCAAAAGATGTTACAATTGCTCGGTGGATCTAAATAGTAGTTGTTGCTCGGTGGATATAAGAATGATGGTTTGGTGGATGTCTCAATGATGATCAAAGATATCGCTCTCTTATCCCCTTTTAAATGTTCTAAATAGACGAGCCTCTCTTCCTCCTGGTTTATACAAACAAAACTTGCTTTATGCAAAGAAACTACAAAGAAGGCCTTTCTAGCCAACATGTAGCTACTAGGTTAGTAAGTCTTGCTGAGTACCTTTTGTACTCAACCTTGCCTCGTTGATATTTTTGCAGTAGTGTAAGTTTACCATCGAAGATTCTGGACGACATCGACATCGACGAGTAGCTTGGGGTTCACAGGCGGCAGCCTGGAATCTATGGATTGGGACGTCGCCGTTATGCTCCAGGCCTCTTAGGCCATTTGATCTTGCTATGTCTAATAGCATAACTTCTCTTTCGTTGATTGATGATTGACAGGTCAGTGACCTCTGCTTGTAATTTGCTTCTTGCTCTTTAAAGAGCTTGCTATATTACTTTTGAGTCATAGAGTCACTGTTGTTTTACCGATTCCCTCACTGTAAGGCTCTCGAGCTCTCGGTTAGGCTTATGTCAGATGAAGGTCTGGATTTGTCTAGCCTTGATCCCGGGGGTCCCCACAACTGTCATACAGAACAACGCAATACAAGAACTACAATGGCCTAATTAACTAGCAAATGAATATGGTATGATTCTCATCGAAAACAAATAAAGTGTTATTGTGTTTCATTAAAATTAAACCTATCCTTCAAGATTTGTTTTAATAATTGTTATTTTGTTATGGTATTATGAGAACAATAGTTGTTCAAATTATTACCGCATTCATAAAAGATGAATGAACGCTTATCTTGTTCGAGAAATCACATCCATAACACTGATGCTAAAAATGTCGTAAGACAAATGATTATAAGATCACTTATGAGTGACACCACCGTTTAAATCAGATTGGAAAGTAAACATGAAGAAACTCCATGTTGATGGAATTTTGGAGTCCTTTTGATTTTGAATCAATTGACACTTGTGAAAATTTCCTAGAGATGATTAAAACTCCATTTGTAGGCCAAAGAAGAACAGACGACTAACTTATTGGATATTGTACATGTTGATGTATATAGTCCATTATGTGTAGCCGTGTGTGGTGAATTCTTGAACTTCATTTACTTTAACCGATGATTTGAGTAGATATATGTGTATATTTACTTGATAAGGAAGAAGCATGAAATATTTGAAAAATGTTCAAAGTATTTCTAGATGAAGTTGAAAATCATTGTAACAAGAGAATAAAGAATTTATGATTTGATCATAAAGGAATATATTTGAGTTACAAGTTTAGCAAACACCTAAAAGTTGAGGAATCGTTCCATAGACTTGTATTTCCCGAAACACCATAGGAGTATGGAGTGTTCGAGAGATGAAATCAAACTTTATTTGACATCGTTGGATCAAAGGTGTCGTTTATAAAATTGCCATTATATTTTAAGGATAAAGCTTTAGAGACTACCGCTTTTACACTGAAAAGAGCGCCATCATGATCCATTCAGATGACACCATATGAGATATGGCATGGGATAAAACCCAAGTTGTCTTTTATAAAATTTTGGTATGCTATGCATATGTAAAATGTTTATAACCAAAGTTGGATAAATACATCTTTGTAGGTTATCCCAAAGTAAATGTTGGGTATTCCTCCAGAACACCTAAGACAAAAGTGTTTGTCGCCGAAAACGTCAAGTTTCTTGAGAAGTAATTTTTCACAAAGAGTCAAGTGGGAGGACAATAGAACTTTGATTAGGTTGTTGAACCTAAGCTATATGTGCCGAGTAGTGCAGCGCTGGGAAGTGTCCCAGAGGCGGCCACAATGCGCATAGCTGTCGTACCTCAAAGGTTGAGGTCACATAGATCTAAGTTCCTATTGAACCGTGTGAGTCGGGTAACAATCAAATAGTTAGATTTGAGAATAGATCATTATTGTTTGACAATGATGAACCGACTACATGCAAAGAAGCGATGATGGGCCCTGACTCCGTCAAATGGCTAGAAGCCATAAAATCTGTGATAGTTCCATATACAAGAAACCAAGTTTCTGAACTTGGAAGACCCTCAAAAGGCATGAAGCCTAATGAACGTATTTGGATCTATAAAGACACACATAGATGTTTAACATCTATGAAATAGTCGACACATCGTTAAAAGAGTTTGCGATTGTGTTCAAGGAGTTGACTGTGACAAGATTTGATCTTTCATAGCGATATTTTGTCTGGACGGATTACTGTAGCAACCACTACATATGCCAAGTTTGGTATATGTTAGTTGAACAAATAAGACAACATTCTTCTAATAGAATGGTTACCTAGGACATGTATATGACATGGTCCAATGGGTTTTATAAATTCAAAGGATGCTAAAAGGCATGCAAACTTCAATGGTTGAAGTAAGCATCGCGGAGTTGGAATATTCACCGTGATGAAATAATTAAAAGGTTTAGTTTCATCAGATACGATGAATATGCTTGCATTTGCAAGAAATTAAATGGGAGCGCTGAGACATATTTCTAGTACATTATGTAGAAGACATATTGTTAATTGGAAATGATGTATCTTTTATTGACATAGGTTAAGAATTTCATTAAAATTAGATTTCAATGAAAGACTTAGGCAAAACCAAAATATTGGGTCTTGATGTCTATGTAGATAGATCGAGGTGCCAATATGGTTATGCCAAAGTACATAGATAAAATATTGAATGAAGTTCAATATGGAAATGACAAGAAAAGTTCTTGTCGCATGGAAGAGGTTGAAACAAGATTCAGGTGTTTTTTAACACTTGATGAGTGAAGCCACATGAATGATTTGATCGATCATGTATACCGTGATATGTACATATCCAGATATGTCCTATGCTCTAAATGTTATGAGCATATACCAGAGTGATAAATGTCATAAGATGATCACTGGACAATAGTAAAGATATCCTTATGTGCTTTGGAAGGACTAAGGATATATATTATGTATGACAAAGTGACACATAATTCATTGTAAAGTGTTACATTGATACTAAGTTTGTCACAAGATAAAAATTAAGTTTATCTCAATTTTAGCTATACGTTAGGTGGCACAATGTAATGGAAGGAAGTTCCATGATGGATTTGGATGAGTTCCAAAGTTAAGACATTGTGATGGATTCTACAACAAAGGTTGGGTATATGGCTGCTTTAGAAGTAGCAAATGAGGGCATTTGTGTCAAGAAGTTTGTTATCAAACTAGGTGTAGTTCCAAGCTAGCTATTACTGTGAAGATCTATTGTGCGACAATAGTGACAACATGATTTTAGCTAAAGGAACTAAGGTCTCACCAAAGGACCAAATTTATACCCAACTATCTCATTTGAGAATGAATGATGCGTAGAGACGCAAAGACATGCAAATACACACAGAACTAAAAGTGTCAGATCTGGAGATCAGGTTTACCACATGCAACGCGTACAGATAACACGTGAATGCCATAAGTGTTATATACGCAAGTATCAACAAGATTATTGACTCTAGTGCAAGTGGGAGACTGAAGGGAATATGCCCGAGAGGCAATAATAAAGTGGTTATTATCATATTCCATGTTTATGATAAATGTTTATTTCTCATGCTAGAATTGTATTAATCAGAAATATTAATACTTGTGAGATTAATAAACTAAAAGGTTCCTAGTAAAGCCTCTCTTTTATACTAGCTCGTTGATTAACCGATGATCAAGGTTTCCTGATCATGAACATTGGATGTTGTTAATAACGGGGTCATATCATTAGAAGAATGATGTGATGAACACTCACACCCATAGTACGAATAGCAATACGATCAAGTCATCAAGTTCATTGCTATATCAAACTCATACGAAATAGTTCTAATCCTCAGACCATGAGATCATGTTAATCACTGATACCGGAAGAGTGCTTTGATGATATCAAACATCACACCATCACAGGGTGATTATAAAGGTTGATTTGGGTATTCTAAAAGTATTAGTTGAGGCTCATGGATCAAGAGTGGAATTTGTCCGACCCGATGACGGGAAGATATTCTCTGGGCCCTTCTCGGTGATATTGCATTAGAATCGCTTGCAAGCATGTGACTAGATCACAAGAATGAATTATCACGGAACGAGTAAAGAGACTTGTCGGGAACGAGATCGAACTAGGTATGGTTGATACCAAATGATCGGATCTCGGACAAGTAATAATATCGCGAGACAAAAGGAATTAACTATGTTCGTTATTGGTTCACACGATCACTAGTTCATCGTTGAGTAAGTGGGACTCATCATGGATTTCCAGATCCCACTGTTGATTATTGATTGGAGAGGAGTCTCGATCATGTCCACGTTATTCATGAACCGTAGGGTGACACACTTAAGGTTCGCCATCGTTTTTGAGTAGATACGATACTCCGATCGAATTACAGGACAGCATGAGGGTTGTTTCAGAAAAGCACCAAAACTGTTTCGATATATCGAAATAATTCAAGGGGGTATTTGTTAATATTTGTTAATTGATTGAATTAATAAATATTAAAGAAATAAAAATGTTTTATTAATTCAATTAGTGTGAATTTTAATTAGCATGAATGTCATGCAAAATTAAAATGGGGGTTACTCATTTGATGAGGGGGGGTTACCTTTCCATGAAGGAGGGGGTTACCACCACCATGAAGAGGAGAAAAGGGGAGGGGCTGGCCGCACCCCTCATGGGTGGCTGTCCCCCTCTCTCCTATATATATGTTGGACATACTCCTCTTCACAAAACACTCTTGATTCTCCCCTTCCCCGCATAGTTGCTGCCCAATATCCGTCTTAGCTTAGCAAAGCTCTGCCGGATTTTTAGTTCGTAATTCATACACTTGGAGAAGTGTGTGTTGGAGTGTCCGGCGGATCCCTTCTTCCGCTGCCCCGCTGGACCGAGGGCGTGGAGGAGTCGACGACGAGCTGTACGTGTGACCGAGCACGGGGGCGCTGCCAGTTGTGGCGCCGTGTATACGATCTCGTGATCATCAAGTGAACCACTACATCGACTACGTCAAGTGAACGACTACGTCGACTATGTGCGTCTTCCTCGACTACGTGCGTCTTCCTCGACTCTCCATCGGCAACGTTTGTGCGGGAACGTAATCCCCGCTACCAGTCTTCGAGGGTTAGTTAATCGTTGCTACCATCTCGTAGAGTTTTTCTTGACTAGTTTTGCGTTCATGCGTAGGAAATTTTTTGTTTTCTATGCTACGAACCCATCATCTTGATGGGCCGGCCGGCCTGCTAAGCTGAGCCAACGGCACTGCCATCGGCATAGAGGCTGGACGCCGTTAGACGGCGCTGGGCCCCACTGACAGCTGACCCGACGGCATTTTTCGACCGACGGCATCTTCCCGACCGTCGGCGCTAGGCTAACCTGACGGTGGCACCCTGACCCGACGGCCTCCTTGGCTAGCCCGATGCCAGGTTACGCTGACGGGGCTACGCCGACAGCTGCCGTCGGGTCAGCCTGGCCCGACGGCCTTCAGTATCTGACCTGACGGCTGCCGGCCGTCGGCATAGCCATAACGTGCTGTAGTGAGTACTAGAAATCCATCTTCTCCAAAATCAATGCCTCCAAGAATGGAACAGTGTACAAACGTGCGGTGGTCGCCCTGATCATAGATCATAGGTTTTCACCCCGAAGAAAGTCTGCACTCACAAAACAATGACTTCAACAAGATCACTGTCAGGCACAACCAATTAAGGCTAGACCTTGGTCTTCACCCTGAAAGTTTAGACTTTGTAATTCTGTGCTATCACCCACGTGCCGATGTCACTGCTCCAAGTCACAAAATACCAAGCCAATTTCTCATCGCCACCAAGACTCAATCCGCCATTACTAGTCTTCAGATCTTGACTTCATGCCATTCTTCGTGACTGACTTCACCATTGAACAAAATACATGTCCCATGGTGGCAACAGACTGTAGAGCTTCACACCGATCCCTCTGAAATCATACGGTCAGAAAAAACATGGTTTTGTGCGACCAATCCCACCCAATCCGGCGATCTCTAGTCATGAGTCGCCCAGTGGAGTTTGCGATGGAGCCTTCCAAAACTCAACACTCCGGCTAGATCACGGAAGACATGTATCAAGCAGATCTTCAAATTGGCATGAGAGAAATCATAAGAAACCTCCTTTATTCAAGCCACCACCAGTCGGCTGCAGAGAAGAAAGACAATCAATCGGGTTGCCGAACAGAAGTCAGGCGATTCCGCGCGGACGCCACAGATGCTAGTCGGTGCCGCTCAGGCGGGTCTCAAATCGAACGAAAAAACGCACCTAGCGCGTCCCGGGGGTCCTCCTCCGTGACACTCGCGCGCTACCAATCATTGATTTCGCTGAAGGATCGTTGGAAATGGGCCGGCCCAAACAGCACGAGCGAGGCGCAACGCAGCTTTGTTCTCTATACGTTAGCTCTATCACCGCGGAAGCACATCAAATATGGAAGATTCTATCTATTTAAACTGGTTTGATTGTTAGTAAACTACCGAGGTGGGACTAAAACAAGATACAGTACCGTTGCTGCTGTGCATGCCGACGTGGGACGCGGACGTACGGGACATGACTTAGACTATATTCGCTGTCGCCTGTCGCTTTGCCATGGGGCCACGCCTAAACCTAGGTTGATACTACTACTTCGCTAGCTAGCTGCATGTATCACGACAGATTGAACCTTTACGTGGCTACTTTGCTAGCATATGAGGAATACAAAATTTGGAAACAAAAGTTACAAAAATCCAGGAACAAAGTTTAAAAAAATCTGAGAAACAAATTATAAAAATATGGGAACAAAAGTTATAAAAATCTAGGAACAAAAATCCAAGAACAAAAAATACAAAAATCTAGGAACAAAAGTTTAAAAAAAAATCTGGGAACAAAATCAAAGAACAAATATTTGGAAAATTTGGAAATAAAAATTACAAAAATCTGGGAACAAAAATCCAGGAACAAAGGTTACAAAAATCTAGGAAACAAATTACAAAAATCTGGGAACAAAAGTTACAAAAATCCGGGAACAAAAGTTACAAAATCTAGGAACAAAAATTTAAAAAATCTGAGAACAAAAAGTTAAAAAAATATGGGAACAAAAATTTAAAAAAAATCTGAGAACAAAAAGTTACAAAATCCAGGAACAAAAAAGTTACAAAAAAAGGGAAACAAAATTAAAAAAATCTGGGAACAAAAGGTAAAAAAAATTAAAAAATATGGGATCAAAAATCCAGAAACAAAAATTCGAAAAATCTAAGAAAAAAAAGTTAAAAAAAATTGAGAACTAAATCGAGGAATGAATTGTCAAAAATCTGGGAACAAAAATTTAAAAATTTGGGAACAAAACTTACAAAAATCTGGGAACTAAAATTACAAAAACCCTGAAACAAAAAATAAAAAAATCTGGAAACAAAAATTACAAAAATCCGGGAACAAAAATTACAAAAATCCAGGAACAAAAAAAAACCTAGGAACAAAAATTAAAAAATATCTGGGAACAAAAGTTACAAAAATCTGGGAACAAAAGTTACCAAAAATCCGGGAACAAAAATTACAAAAATTCAGGAACTAAAATTACAAAAACTCGGGAACAAAAATAAAAAAAATCTGGGAAACAAAAATTACAAAAATCTGGGAACAAAAGTTTAAAAAATTCAAAAATATTGGAACAAAAATCCAAAAATCTAGGAACAAAAGTTAAAAAAAAAATTTGGAACAAAATCCAGGAATGAAAATTTCAAAAATCTAGAAACAAAAATATAGGAACAAAAATTACAAAAATCCGAGAACTAAAATTACAAAAACCCGCGAACAAAAATTTAAAAAATCTGGGAATAAAAGATACAAAAATCCGAAAACAAAAGTACGAAAAACTGGGAAACAAAATTATAAAAATCTGGGAACAAATGTTACAAAAATATAGGAACAAAAAAATAGAAAAGAATGTAACAAAAAATAATTATGAATTAAAAATCTGGCTAAAATACATATAAAATTTAAGAACAAAAGAAACATTAAAAAGGTGAAAAATAATGACAGAAAACTAGAAAAGAAAATTAAAAAAGATCAAACAAAGAAAAGAAAAAGAAAAATGATCGAATAGTACTCCTGGGGTCGTACCCAAACTAACACAACGAGCGCGCAGGAACCAGCCATCCTACCGCCAGCAAAAGACTAATGGGTCGAGCCCATATTGCGATTTCTTTAGCGAAACTAGACTCTGTAGCGCGCGCTACCGAGCAAAACCCGTCCCAGGAACGACCAATTGCTTCCCGTGGCAGGAACGATCAGCGCATCCAGGGTAGGACGACCACGGCCCGTTGGGCCCATATCAGGCCCAGATTGGGCCCGCGCCGCCGGTCGCACAGGAACAGCGCAAGCACCGCCATCGATCAGCGCCAGCCCGACGTATCTCGCCATGCCGACGAAGCCACGACCCTCCTTCTCATCGTACTCTCCGCAGAACGCCCCTTCGCCCAGAAACACAGCCAGCCGCACCACCAGAGCCCTCCGCCTTCGGCCGAACGGGCGACAACGACGCACTAGTAGAAAACAGGGCTAATATCCTGGGGCATTAGTCCCGGTTGCTCTTTGAACCGAGACTGATGCCCAGGGCCCCACCGCTTTTTCGCCCGCTGGAACGGAGATTTCATCAGTCCCGGTTCGTTTTGAACCTCTAGTCCCGGTTCGTATTACGAACCGGGACTAAATGCTCTGGGTCGCAATCCGGCCGTTGCCAGGATCATTAGTCCCGGCTGGTAACACCAACCGGGACTAAAGATTAATCCTTTAGTCCCGGTTGGTATTACTAACCGGGACTAATGACTTCCCTGTATAAAGCAGCTCCTTCTTCCTCCCGAAGCCAGCCACTCCCCCTCTCCACTCTCAAGTGTTCTTCATGCAACTCGAGTTCATCCTCTTTGACCACCATTTTTTGTCACAAATTGTTATCCCCACTTCAATCTAAGTGGACTAAAAGGTGAGGAATTTTGTGCTTTTGTCTTTCATTGGTAATTTAGCTCATTTATTGCTCTAGAAGTAGAGAGATTTGTGATTTTTTTATGGGAGCAATTATTAGATGTTTATTTGATTATTAGAAATGCTATATAGATTTTATTTATGTTAGATTTTATTAGAAATAGAAATGCTATTAGAAATAGAAATGTTAGAATTAAAAATAAAAATAGAAGCAGACATAGCTAACATAGAAATAGAGATAGAGATAGAAAAATAGAAATACCGATAGAAATAGAGATAGAAATACCGATAAAGGTAAAAATAGAAATGCTATATAGATTTTATTCATGTTAGATTTTATTAGAAATAGAAATGCTATTAGAAATAGAAATGTTAGAATTAAAAATAAAAATAGAAGTAGACATAGCTAACATAGAAATAGAAATAGAGATAGAGATAGAAAAATAGAAATACCGATAGAAATAGAGATAGAAATACCGATAGAGGTAAAAATAGAAATGCTATATAGAATTTATTCATGTTAGATTTTATTAGAAATAGAAATGCTATTAGAAATAGAAATGTTAGAATTAAAAATAAAAATAGAAGTAGACATAGCTAACATAGAAATAGAAATAGAGATAGAGATAGAAAAATAGAAATACCGATAGAAATAGAGATAGAAATACCGATAGAGGTAAAAATAGAAATGCTATATAGATTTTATTCATGTTAGATTTTATTAGAAATATAAATGCTATTAGAAATAGAAATGTTAGAATTAAAAATAAAAATAGAAGTAGACATAGCTAACATAGAAATAGAAATAGAGATAGAGATAGAAAAATAGAAATACCGATAGAAATAGAGATAGAAATACCGATAGAGGTAAAAATAGAAATGCTATATAGAATTTATTCATGTTAGATTTTATTAGAAATAGAAATGCTATTAGAAATATAAATGTTAGAATTAAAAATAAAAATAGAAGTAGACATAGCTAACATAGAAATAGAAATAGAGATAGAGATAGAAAAATAGAAATACCGATAGAAATAGAGATAGAAATACCGATAGAGGTAAAAATAGAAATGCTATATAGATTTTATTTATGTTAGATTTTATTAGAAATAGAAATGCTAAAGTTTTGTTAACTTATTCTTACTTATCAAACTAAAATTAGAGATAGAAATAGAAATTGTATATTTGATTTGCGTTTGATATGTACTTATATAATGCAGATGAGCCGAGCATGGATGTACGCCGATCGACGCTCTGGAGATTTCATTAAAGGCGTGCATTCTTTTCTCAAGGTGGCTGAGGCAACCAAGCGGAATGGTTTTATGTGTTGTCCATGCGGTGGTTGTCGAAATGAGAAGGATTACCCCTCCACAAAGACCCTTCACATCCACCTGTTCCGGTTCGGTTTCATGTCCGGCTATAATTGTTGGACCAAGCATGGGGAGAGAGGGGTTATGATGGAAGACAACGATGAAGAAGAGAATGATGACAACTATCCTGAGTTCCCTGAAACCACCGATACCGCAATGGAAGATAATGAAGAAGAAGAAGGTGAAGAACAGGCATCAGATATGCCCGCTGATGATCTTGGTCAGGTCATTGTTGATGCACAGATTGACTGTGAAAGTGAAAAGGAGAGGGAGAAGTTGGAACGCATGTTAGATGATCACAAAAAAGATTTGTACCCAAATTGCGAAGATGGCCAGAAAAAGCTAGGAAGCACGCTGGAATTGCTGCAATGGAAAGCAGAGAGTGGTTTATCTGACAAGGGATTTGAGAAGTTGCTGAAAATTATGAAGAAGATGCTTCCAAAGGATAACGAATTGCCCGCCAGTACGTATGAAGCAAAGAAGATTGTCTGCCCTCTAGGATTGGAGGTGCAGAAGATACATGCATGCATTAATGACTGTATTCTCTACCGCGGTGAGTATGAGAATTTGAATGCATGCCCGGTGTGCAGTGCATTTCGGTATAAGATCAGGCGAGATGACCCTGGTGATGTTGAGGGCGAGCGCCCCAGGAAGAGGGTTCCAGCCAAGGTGATGTGGTATGCACCTATAATACCACGGTTGAAACGTTTGTTCAGAAACAAAGAGCATGCCAAGTTGTTGAGGTGGCACAAAGAAGACCGTAAGAGTGACGAGATGTTGAGACACCCCGCTGATGGGTCGCTGATGCTCCCGGTGAATGTGGCAACAGACAGTCCTTGTGCGTGGTGAATGACCAGCCCGTTGGGAACCCCAAGAGGAAGGTATGATGAGTGCAGCAGCAAGTTTTCCCTCAGTTAAGAAACCAAGGTTTATCGAACAGGAGAAGGGAGACGATGAAGACTGAAGGTGTTTGTGGAACCTGCACACACACAGACAAATACTTTGTTCCCAACTTGCGATGAGGTTGTCAATCTCACCGGTTTGCTTGAAACAAAGGTTATGAGTGTATCGAGTGGAAAACAGTAGTAATATGCGAGTAAAGTAAACAGTGCGGGAAAAGTAAACAGGTGATTGCAATATGATTAAAATAGGACCAGGGTCCACAGTTCACTAGTGGTGTCTCTCCATAGATAAATAACATGCTGGGTAAACAAATTACAGTTGGGCAATTGATAGAATAAAGATAACGTGATATGTCAAGAAGATCACTATGAGATTCACTCTAGGCATTACAACAAAATACATAGACCGCCATCCAACTGCATCTATGACTAATAATCCACCCCCGGGGATATCATCCGAACACCCTAGAAGTATTAAGTTGCGAACAACAGATAATTGCATTAAGCAAAGTGTGTAATGTAAACAAAGCATATGCCCTTGAGCATATGAATGTTGTTTTCTCCCTAGTAGCAACAGCACATCTACCACCTTAGAGGTTTCTGTCACTCCCCCAGGTGAAATAGAGACATGAACCCACTATCGAGCATAAATACCCCCTCTTGGAGTCACTAGCAACTACTCGGCCAAGATAGCTACTAATAACGGAGAGCATGCAAGATCATAAACAACCTAGAGATAACAAAAGATATAATTCAGTACAACAACTTAATCATAAACACCAATATTCATCGGATCCCAACAAACCAACATCATAGTATTACATAACGGTGATCTCAATCATGTAGGGCAGCTCATGAGATCTAAACATGAAGCACATGGTGGAGAAGACAACCATCTAGCTACTGCTATGGACCCATAGTCTAAGGTAGACTACTCACTCATCGCTCCGGAGGCAAGCATGGCGATGAAGAAGACCTCCGGTGGCGATTCCCCTCTCCGGCAGGGTGCCGGGAAGAACTTCTGGACCCTCCCGATCTTCGGGTCGACGGCGGTGGCGGATCGCGATGTATTCTGAAAAACTGATCCGGCCCTTAGGTTTTTCTCGTCAGGGGGTATATGTAGGCGAAGGGGGGCTGTCAGAGGTGGAGCCACGCGGCCTCACAAGGGGGTGGTGCGGCCAGGGGCCAGGCCGCGCCGCCCCTGTGTGTGGGGGCCACGTGGCCCCCCTCCGTCAGGTCTTCGGATGTTTGGGAGCTCCCCGGTGAAATATGACTTCAGGAACTTGTTTCGTCCAATTCCGAGAATATTTCCTGTGTATCACTTCTGAAACACAAAAACAGCAGAAAACAGGAAACTGGCACTGTGGCACTTCGTTAATAGGTTACTTCTGGAAAATGTATAAAAGTACCACTAAGTGTAACGAAACAATAGGCAAATGGTGTAAAAACAAGCATGGAGCATCAAAAATTATAGATACGTTTGAGACGTATCAAGCATCCCCAAGCTTAACTCCTGCTCGTCCTCGAGTAGGTAAGTGATAACAAAAGAATAATTTTTGAGGTGACATGCACCTACACAATCTTGATCATATATGTAAGCATTGATGAGCTGGGATCAATAGAACTTAAAACATGGGCATGAAAGATATAATCATGACAATAAGAACTTAGCAACCATGTTGTAAACATGCAAATGAACACAAACAAAAGATCATGATAATGAAACAATGAAAGTCAAACGTGTGTTCAAATCATAAGGAAAAACATACAAATGGTTTTCAGCTTGTCCTTCAAAGAGAGCAAAACATAAATGCATAGGACACCTCAAAGTTTAAGAGGGCGACTAGATACAAATAATTTAAGAACAAGTGAAACCAACAATATGAGTCAATCAATGAACCTTGGGACAATGCATATCACACTAAGAATGACAACTATGCTCTCTTAATGGTGCATAAAGAAAGAAGGTGGTGACTCAACATAAAAGTAAAAGAAAGGCCCTTCGTAGAGGGAAGCAGTGATTGCAAGTTTTATAACCTTCAAAAATTATGGTACTTAATTACTGGCTTTGAGCTCTCATTGCCCCCATCATAAGCATCTTGAATGGTTAAAGTTAATGCGAGAACAATTATGATGCATATGCTTGACAAATCATAAGTTGAAAACCTCGTGTCCCGTAAATACAAGTACCCAAACCATGCTAGTTTACTTAGAGTCCCAAGCAAGGCTCTTGTCATTGTAAGTATATGCATATCATTGAGAACCGCCAATGGGGTACCTCCGTGCCCGATGACATGGAACAAGCCCACACCAAAATGACAGGACAAGCAGACAATGAACACCTCGACATCTCTTTTATTTGCTATATTGTTTAGCTTTTTATTGTGAGATGCGTCGTCGAATGTTCACCATGGGTATGCTGCAAATTTCCACCATGAATTATGCATGGCTTAGATTGGCGGCCCGGCGTTTCCCTAACACATATAAAAACTCCATGATCCTCACAAGATTCCCAATTCATTTCACACAGCGGGCATCCATAAACAAAAGATCACGATATCAACTCAAAAAGAAGTGCAATGTTGAAAGCTTGCCCCATGACAGCATGGCTGGGCTAGAATCCAACTTACAACTTGCAAGCATAATAACTCAGCATAAAAGACCACAATGTCAAAATTTTAAGAACAGGAAAAAGTAAAGTGTGCCTTCCGGTTCGTGAGAGCTTTACTGACCGAATTTCACATAACACTGGTAAGAGTTTAATTTGAAGAGAATATAAAAGCAAGTCAAATTTACTTGGAATAGCAAATTGCTAATAGGTATGTATGGTGGACACAATGGAAAACTTGACTTTTAGGAGTTGGATGCACGAGTAGAGCTCATACTCAGTACAAGGCGAGGGCTAGCAAAAGACTGGGAGCGACCAACTAAGAGAGCAATAATGGCCATAACCATGCAAAGCGACAAAGCGACATTAAAAGAAGCATACGATGGCATCAAAAGTCAAAAACTAAATGATCATGAAGGCTAATGGCGACTTTGGAAGAGTCTAACATGTGTGAGCATGCGCCAAGTCAACCCAAATAAAGCATCAAGGAAAAAACCAAAATAATGCTTCCATACAATAAAAACAACGCATGATTTTTTTCAAAGGCTCATTAAGCAATCTCAGTTATTTGAGACAAGTCATGCTACAGCAAAACCACTAAGCATACTATCAAAAATACATCAAGCATGACATGAAAAAGCCTAAGCCGCAGTCTACACAAGCTCCTTCTTGTACCACTATTTTGCACAAAGCTTTTTCTCTTTTCCAACACCATTTGAAATTTTTATGAACACCTCTTTTGATGAAAACCAATAAAGTTCAGAGGCAAAAATACACCTTGATGAAAAGATATGACAAGATCTGAACGCATATCAAGGCGAAAACGAAAACCAAAAGCATTAGCGGAAAAACTAGAATGCTCGATTTATAAGAGTGAAAACTAGAGCATTTTTTTGCAATTGAAAACGAGTACATCTCCTCCAAAGGAAATTTGTTGGGGTCCAACCATTTATTGCAGCAAACAAACAAACTAAACCAACTAAGAAAACTAAAACAACTGACGCTCCAAGAAAAACACATAGTGCATGAAGCAATAAAAATATAGTGTTTTGAAAGGTGACCTGATTTTTGCCGATGAAGAAGGGGTGCCTCGGGGGCATCCCCAAGCTTTGATGCTTGTACTTCTTGGATATTTCTTGGGGTGATGCATGGGCATCCCCAAGCTTGAGCTTTTGTCCATTCTTCAACTCATCTCATCATTCTCCAATCCCTACACTTGAAAACTTCCTTCATACAAAACTAAACACAATTCTATTAGCAACGTTAGTGCAAGCATAAAATATATTCAACCTCTTTTAGCTTCAGGTTTCAACCCAAAACCACCACATATAAAGTATATACTACTGTAGCAACTTCCACAAGAGTTCCATGATCAAAAAGAACTCAAAAGAAAGCGATAAAATGGCAAAAACAAATATTGGCAGAAATCTGTCAAAACTGGACAGCTGATAATGGACGAATTTTTTAGGGATTTTCCTTTGCTCAAATCAAAAAGTGTTCAACTAAGAAAAGTTTGGATATAACCTGGGGCATATGCACAAGAAATCGCAGGTCCAAAAGATAAACAGAGAATTTTCACGAATTTTTACGGTGCAGCACCGAAAACAGTTTCAGGACAGCAATAACCCCAAATCTTTACCTCACTCAAATTAGAGGCTTCTCTTGGCACAAAAACGAAATAAACAAGATAAGGAGCGGTCATTACAGTAGTAATGACTTCCAAGACTCAAATAAAAGAAAAAGTACTGAAAAGTAAACAATGGGTTATCTCCCAAGAGTGCTTTTCTTTAACGCCTTTGAGCTAGGCGCAGAAAATTGCGAATCAAGTAACTTCAGAAGAAGCATTAAGATCAACAGAAGAGGTCTTGTCAATAAGGCATTGTATTTCATCCACATAATTTTTTGAAGACCCTTGGTGATCATGCTTTGGTACACTATTCTCATCAAAAAGATTTTCAGGACAAATCCAGGCAAAATTGTTTTCGAAAGCATCATTCAATCCCAAAAGCTTGCAAGGTATAGGTATCTCGGCCTCCCCATCATGTGTATCAATAACCGTTACAGGTGAACCGAGTTTATTAAAACGTTTAAGAACCTTCCTAGCTTCAATAACGACATCCTTAAATTCTAAGCGCAAAGTTTCCAAGATAAAAGCTTTCTTTTCGGGGTCCTCAATTTCATGAAGCTTAAGGAACATATATTGCATAAAAGGATTAAGACTAGCAAACCTAGTTTCTAACATGTGAACTAAATGAGCAGAAGCAACTTCATAACTAGGAGCTAACTCGACCAAAGACTTTTCCTCAACTTCCTTATGCATACTAATGTGATTAAAGAACTCCTCAATGTTACTTTTGCCAATAATCGAACCACTCCCTACAGAGAGGTCCTCCAGAACGAACTTAGGAAACGACATGATAAACTAAAGTAAAGAAATAACAACTACCAAGGATTCTAATTTTTTTGGGTTTTTGATATAAAAAGCAATGCAGGTAAAATAAAATAAAGTAAAGCAAAACAAATAACAAAGTAAAGAATGTGTGTGCGAAGAACTCCCCTCGCAGAAGTCTTCTCTTCCTTCCCCGGCAACGGCGCAAGAAAAGTAGCTGATGCTCCCGGTGAATGTGGCAACAGACAGTCCTTGTGCGTGGTGAATGACCAGCCCGTTGGGAACCCCAAGAGGAAGGTATGATGAGTGCAGCAGCAAGTTTTCCCTCAGTTAAGAAACCAAGGTTTATCGAACAGGAGAAGGGAGACGATGACGACTGAAGGTGTTTGTGGAACCTGCACACACACAGACAAATACTTTGTTCCCAACTTGCGATGAGGTTGTCAATCTCACCGGTTTGCTTGAAACAAAGGTTATGAGTGTATCGAGTGGAAAACAGTAGTAATATGCGAGTAAAGTAAACAATGCGGGAAAAGTAAACAGGTGATTGCAATATGATTAAAATAGGACCGGGGTCCACAGTTCACTAGTGGTGTCTCTCCATAGATAAATAACATGATGGGTAAACAAATTACAGTTGGGCAATTGATAGAATAAACATAACGTGATATGTCAAGATCACTATGAGATTCACTCTGGGCATTACAACAAAATACATAGACCGCCATCCAACTGCATCTATGACTAATAATCCACCCCCGGGGATATCATCCGAACACCCTAGAAGTATTAAGTTGCGAACAACAGATAATTGCATTAAGCAAAGTGTGTAATGTAAACAAAGCATATGCCCTTGAGCATATGAATGTTGTTTTCTCCCTAGTAGCAACAGCACATCTACCACCTTAGAGGTTTCTGTCACTCCCCCAGCTGAAATAGAGACATGAACCCACTATCGAGCATAAATACCCCCTCTTGGAGTCACTAGCAACTACTCGGCCAAGATAGCTACTAACAACGGAGAGCATGCAAGATCATAAACAACCTAGAGATAACAAAAGATATAATTCAGTACAGCAACTTAATCATAAACACCAATATTCATCGGATCCCAACAAACCAACATCATAGTATTACATAACGGTGATCTCAATCATGTAGGGCAGCTCATGAGATCTAAACATGAAGCACATGGTGGAGAAGACAACCATCTAGCTACTGCTATGGACCCATAGTCCAAGGTAGACTACTCACTCATCGCTCCAGAGGCAAGCATGGCGATGAAGAAGACCTCCGGTGGCGATTCCCCTCTCCGGCAGGGTGCCGGGAAGAGCTTCTGGACCCTCCCGATTTTCGGGTCGACGGCGGCGGCGGATCGCGATGTATTCTGAAAAACTGATCCGGCCCTTAGGTTTTTCTCGTCAGAGGGTATATGTAGGCGAAGGGGGGCTGTCAGAGCTAGAGCCACGCGGCCTCACAAGGGGGTGGCGCGGCCAGGGGCCAGGCCGCGCCGCCCCTGTGTGTGGGGGCCACGTGGCCCCCCTCCGTCAGGTCTTCGGATGTTTGGGAGCTCCCCGGTGAAATATGACTTCAGGAACTTGTTTCGTCCAATTCCGAGAATATTTCCTGTGTATCACTTCTGAAACACAAAAACAGCAGAAAACAGGAAACTGGCACTGTGGCACTTCGTTAATAGGTTAGTTCCGGAAAATGTATAAAAGTACCACTAAGTGTAACGAAACAATAGGCAAATGGTGTAAAAACAAGCATGGAGCATCAAAAATTATAGATATGTTTGAGACGTATCAGTCGCAGTGGAGAAAAATCGACAGAGATTTCCCGGAGTTTACGGAAGACGCACACAACCTGAGGTTTGGTCTAAGTACAGATGGCATGAATCCTTTTGGGGAGCAGAGCTGCAGTCATAGCACCTGGCCCGTGACTCTATGTATATATAACCTTCCTCCTTGGTTGTGCATGAAGCGAAAGTTTATTATGATGCCAGTGCTTATCCAAGGCCCGAAGCAACCCGGTAATGACATTGATGTGTATCTAAGGCCATTAGTTGATGAACTTTTACAGCTGTGGCAGACTGAAGGTGTTCGTGTGTGGGATGAGTACAAACAAGAGGAATTTGATCTACGAGCGTTGCTGTTCATGACCATCAATGATTGGCCTGCTCTTAGTAACCTTTCAGGACAGACAAACAAGGGATACAATGCATGCACTCACTGTTTAGGTGAGATCGATAGTATATATTTGGATAAAAGTAAGAAGGTGGTGTATCTCGGGCATCGTCGATTTCTTTCGCCCAAACATCAATTGAAGAAAAAAGGCAAGCATTTCAAGGGCGAGGCAGAAGTCCGGGGAAAGCCTAAACGCCATACTGGTGATGATATATTTGATATGGTCAAAGATTTAGAAGTAATCTTTGGAAAGGGTCCTGGCAGTCTGTCTGTTCCGAATGACGCTAGCGGACATGCACCCATGTGGAAGAAGAAATCTATATTTTGGGAGCTTGAGTATTGGAAATTCCTAGAGGTCTGCTCTGCAATCGACGTGATGCACGTGATGAAGAATGTTTGCGTGAACCTACTAGGATTCTTGGGCTTGTATGGGAAGACAAAAGATACACCAGAAGCACGGGAGGACCAGCACCGTATGAAAAGAAGAGACGACATGCATCCGGAGGATTCTAAGGGTCCTGCGAGCTACGCTCTTACCAAAGAAGAGAAGGAAATCTTTTTTGAATGCCTGAGCAGTATCAAGGTCCCATCTGGATTCTCGTCAAATATAAAGGGAATAATAAATATGGCCGAGAAAAAATTCCAAAACCTAAAGTCTCATGACTGCCACGTGCTTATGACGCAATTGCTTCCGGTTGCACTGAGGGGGATTCTACCGGAAAATGTTCGAGTACCGATTGTGAAGCTATGTGCATTCCTCAATGCAATTTCGCAGAAGGTAATCAATCCAGAAGATCTACAACGGTTACAGAATGATGTGGCCCAATGTCTTGTCAGCTTCGAGTTGGTGTTCCCACCGTCCTTCTTCAATATTATGACGCATCTCTTAGTTCACCTAGTCGAAGAGATTACCATTCTCGGTCCAGTATTTCTGCACAATATGTTCCCCTTTGAGAGGTTCATGGGAGTCTTAAAGAAATACGTGCATAACCGTGCTAGGCCAGAAGGAAGCATCTCCAAGGGCTATCTAACAGAGGAGGTCATTGAGTTTTGTGTTGACTTTGTTCCTGACCTGAACCCGATTGGTCTTCCTCAATCGCGGCATGAGGGGAGACTAAGTGGAAAAGGCACGCTAGGAATGAAATCAGCATACTGTATGGACGGACATTCTTTGAGTGAAGCACACTACACAGTTCTACGAAATTCCACGTTGGTGGAGCCGTATATGGAGCGACACAAGAATATTGTACGCTCGGAAAACCCTGGGCAATCAAACTCCTGGATTACAAAGTTGCACATGGCGACTTTTGGTGGTTGGTTGCAAACACTTCTCATAAATGATGCCACTGTTGGATATGAGCTATCCATGTTGGCCAAGAAACCATCTTCAACTATACTGACTTTCCAAGGTTACGAGATAAATGGGAATATATTTTACACGGTCGCCCAAGATAAAAAGAGCACCAATCAAAACAGTGGTATCCGCTTTGATGCATTACACGATAATGGGACAAAGGACACATATTATGGTTACATTGAGGAGATATGGGAACTTGACTATGGACCATCTTTTAAGGTCCCTTTGTTTCGGTGCAAATGGGTCAAGCTGACAGGAGGCGGGGTAGTTGTAGACCAAAAGTACGGCATGACAACTGTGGATCTCAACAATCTTGCGTACATGGACGAACCATTCGTCCTAGCCAACGATGTCGCTCAGGTTTTCTATGTGAAGGATATGTCTACAAAACCGAGAAAGAGAAAAGACAAGAAAACGAATACATCACACGATGAGCCAAAGCGACACATTGTTCTCTCAGGAAAAAGAATCATTGTGGGAGTGGAGGACAAGACAGATATGTCAGAAGATTATAACAAGTTTGATGAAATTCCGCCCTTCAGAGTGAACACTGACCCAACCCTCCTCTTAAACAAAGAAGATACTCCATGGTTACGGTGCAGAAAGAAACCCCAACACTAGATGGGGATGTTGCTGATGTGTAATAATGTATTAAACCTATTATGTAAATGTATGATTCTGGGTTAGTTATTCATATTCAAAGTTTTATCAAATTCTAAAATATGCAAAAAGAATTTTAATCAATATTGTTTTAATTGAAAATGGCAAAATAGTTAATTATTTGAATAGTTAGAATAATTGATTTTGAAAATAGAAAATATTTTTGAATTAGTTATTCAATTTCAAACACTTTTCATATTCAAAGTTTTATCAAATTCTAAAATATGCAAAAAGAATTTTAATCAATATTGTTTTAATTGAAAATGGCAAAATAGTTAATTATTTGAATAGTTAGAATAATTGATTTTGAAAATAGAAAATATTTTTGAATTAGTTATTCAATTTCAAACACTTTTCATATTCAAAGTTTTATCAAATTCTAAAATATGCAAAAAGAATTTTAATCAATATTGTTTTAATTGAAAATGGCAAAATAGTTAATTATTTGAATAGTTAGAATAATTGATTTTGAAAATAGAAAATATTTTTGAATTCGTTATTCAATTTCAAACACTTTTCATATTCAAAGTTTTATCAAATTCTAAAATATGCAAAAAGAATTTTAATCAATATTGTTTTAATTGAAAATGGCAAAATAGTTAATTATTTGAATAGTTAGAATAATTGATTTTGAAAATAGAAAATATTTTTGAATTCGTTATTCAATTTCAAACACTTTTCATATTTAAAGTTTTATCAAATTCTAAAATATATAGAAGATATTCAAATTGAAATTCAAAATTCATATTCAAATGAAATCTAAAAAAATATGCAGCATTGGCGCGCATTTATTACGTCTTTAGTCCCGGTTGGTAACACCAACCGGGACTAAAGGTCTGGGCTCTGGGCGCGAACCGCCCAAAGGTCTTTAGTCCCGGTTGGAGACACGAACCGGGACTAAAGACCCTTTAGTCCCGGTTGGTGGCTTCAACCGGGACTAAAGACCCCCCTTTAGTCCCGGTTGAAGCCACGAACCGGGACTAAAGGCTGGAGGGTATATATAGCGCCGCCCTCTCCTTCTTCCTCTCCTCCACACTTAGCAGTTTCTTTCGACGGAGATCGACCGAGGCGCCACCGCGAAGGAGCTCGTGCCTCCATTGTTGCGGTCGCTCGCCGCCGTCGACACGCCGCCGCGCACGCCGCCGCGCACGCCACCCGACCCCACCGCCCGCGCCCCCCGGCCCGACGCCTGGCTCCAGTACCGCCCGCGCCCCCACGCGCGACGCCCGCGCGCGCGCAGCCGCGCCGGCCGCAGCCCCGCCGCCCGGCCAGACCGCGCCGGCCGCCCAGCCCCGCCGCCCGCCCAGCCCCGCCTCCCCAGCCAGACCCAGCCGCGCACGCCGCCCGACCCAGCCCGCGCCGACCCCGGCGACGCCGCCCATCCCTGCAGGTAAAAAAATTTTCTAACTTTTATTTTGTTTAATTTTATTAGGGTTATATTATTAGGGTTTGAAAAATAGTTAGAAAATAGGAAATATATGTAAATAGGGTTATTTTATTAGGGTTATTTTATTAGGGTTATATTATTAGGGTTAGAAAAATAGTTAGAAAATAGGGTTATATGTAAATTTGCATGTTAGAAATAGGAAGTATATTAAGTTTCTATTAGTAAAATTAGTTTCTATTAGTAAAATTAGTTTCTATTAGTAAAATTAGTTTCTATTAGTAAAATTAGTTTCTATTAGTAAAATTAGTTTCTATTAGTAAAATTAGTTTCTATTAGTAAAATTAGTTTCTATTAGTAAAATTTCTATTAGTAAAATTAGTTTCTATTAGTAAAATTTCTATTAGTAAAATTAGTTTCTATTAGTAAAATTAGTTTCTATTAGTAAAATTTCTAGCTAGCTAGTTAGATTAGTTTATTAGTTAGAATATTTAGTTAATAGTAATAGCATTTTTATTACTGTTACTATTAGTAAAATTTCTAGCTAGTTAGTAATAGTAATAAAAATGGTATTACTATTAGTAATAGTAATAAAATTAAGTTTCTTAGTTAGATTAGTTTGTTAGTTAGATTAGTTTCTTAGTTATTCTTAGTTAGTTTCTTATAGTTAGATTAGTTTCTTAGTTATTTTTATTACTGTTACTATTAGTAAAATTTCTAGCTACTTAGTAATAGTAATAAAAATGCTATTACTATTAGTAATAGTAATAAAATTAAGTTTCTTAGTTAGATTAGTTTGTTAGTTAGATTAGTTTCTTAGTTATTCTTAGTTAGTTTCTTATAGTTAGATTAGTTTCTTAGTTATTTTTATTACTGTTACTATTAGTAAAATTTCTAGTTAGTAATAGTAATAAAAATGCTATTACTATTAGTAATAGTAATAAAAATGAATAGAAAGTGAATAGATCGAAATGTTGTTGATCTATATGCATGTTATATGGATTTCAGATATGGATTTCAGCGCCGGAAGAGAAGGTGAAGAAGAGATATTGAAGATTATAGGAGAGGGTACCACCCGTGCACAAGAAGAGGGTACCACCCGTGCAGAAGGAGACGGCTCGGAATTTTTGAACGAGTCGGGTGAGGGAATGGAGGAGGAGCAGCCGCAGAATGATGATTGCGAGGACGGCTCACAAGGGACTGGACGTGACTTAATAACACGGACCGGCGAGGTATATATATATGAAGACTAGCTCTATTCATGAATCAGTAGATGACGATGTATTATGTGGTATATATATTAACGAGTGTTTTCTTATTTTAGACCTCTGAATCTTCTAGAAAAAAGCGAGGCCCGGCCAAACAGCTGGCATCGAATCAGCATTACACGATTGGGCGTCTCTCAAATGAAGGCGAACCGTTGGAACCCAAGAGTGTCGCAAATGCGTTCACACAACAATGTGGATGTCTTGTCAGGGACATGGTGCCGATAAGCATTCAGTATTGGTATAAGCCCAAGGCGGCAAAGGGAGAGCCAGCACAGCCAGAGCCAGAAGAGGGTGCAGCAGTCAACTATGTCACCAAGGTCTTGAAAGACAGACTTTGGGATTCCCTCATTCCACATTTCAATCTGCCGGTCACCGAGTCCCTGGAAGAAGCAGAGAAACAGAAGGAGAAAGTCAGGGAGTGGGCTCTCAAGAAGATGGCTGCACAGTTCAATAACCACAAGAAGAGGTTATGGAACGCCTATGTCAACGCCGATCGACAAACTCCAGAATTTACTGGCCCCAATGAGTTCCTGCGGGATCACTGGGACGCATTTGTGGAGTACAAGGAGTCAGAGCTGGGTAAGCTAAGGAGTCAGAAAAATCAGGCAAATGCCGCGAAAAAGAAATATCACCATAAGTTGGGTCCAGGCGGCTACAAAAGGGCCGAGCCTAAGTGGGATATGCAAGAGGCCGCCCTACGAGAAAAAGGCATCGAACCAGAAACAGAACAATGGCCCAGAAGGTCAAGAAATTGGGCACTTGCCCATGGAGCTGTCTACGATGAGAGAACAGGGAAATTAGTTGAAGAGAAGAAACAAATTGCTGAACCCCTGGGAGCACTTGTCAAGACAATCGCCGAGGTTCAAGAGGGGACGTTCAAGCCGGACAGAGAGAACGACGAGCTGACAAAGGCCCTCGGGAACAAAGAACACACAGGACGAACACGGGGTCTGGGTTCTGCTATTCCGTGGAGGTCTGGGTTCTCCGAAGAGAGCCAGACTTATAGAAGCCGAGAGAGAGCGAAGAAGCGGAAGGCGCAGGAGGCCTCACGGATAGAGAGCATAGAAAGGCAACAGGCTGAGCTGAGAGAGTTGTATTTACTGCAGCAGAAGGCACTGGAGGAATTAAAGTCGCAAGGGGCAACTCAGCATCAGCAACACCTAGAACATGCATCAGGCGACCGATCTCAGCGGAGAAGCAGCGTGGCTTCCACGGAGGTACCGATGGTTCACTACCCCGTGGATGATATCACCAAGAAGATAGACTGTGAGCTGCATTATCCCATGAAGAACATATCGATGAAGGTGGCGGTTGGCTATGTGTTGCCATCTGGACCTGGACAAACCTGGCATGGCCGTGAGATTCGACCTGGCTATGCTAAGGTCGGGGTGGATGCAATTGAAAGGGGGTATGAGTCCCTCCTTCTTGACGTCGCTGGACCTGAAGAGGAGGAAAAACTGGGAGAAGTATTGGGTAGTATAATTCTTTGGGATAAGAAACACATCGTGTTTCCAGGCTCGGCGCCAAGGCGGCCACCCTCTCCTCCTAGTCCTCGCAATTCACCACCTCCCGACGACGACAGGGACGACTACCACCATACCCCGAGTCCACATCGATCTCCACCTCAATGTCAGCCGCCTCCGCCACCTCCGCCGCCTCAGCCCACTCGTAAGTCCCAGAGTTGTGGCAAGTCCGCTGCTATGTCCACTAGCAATGTCTCTCCGAAGAAACGGGCCAAGATAGCTAAGGCGGTGCCGCCTCCTCCTATCGAGAAGACTGTTGAAGAAATTGAGGCGGAGGACAGAGCCAAAGTGAAAAGGAAGCTCGCAACCCTACGCCCGACCCCTACACCGAAGCAGGTATATACTCTGGAACAGAAGGAGTGGGCCTTTGATATGCTTACCCAACCTTCGCAATATGAATTGCGTAAGCCAGATGACTACAAGCGTTGTTTGGATAAGCAGGTAGATGCAAAAAAAGAAGCTAATAAGACAAGCGCAACTGCAAGAGGGAAAAGAGACGTTGCCCAGCTTGGAGCATAGACCAAAAAATCGATCTCCCCGCTAAAGGTCTTTGCTAGTGATGCTGGTGGGAGTGTTGCTCAACCCAATCCCGCCGACTTTGCTAAAGAAGCTGGTTTGACTCTTTCTCAATTGCTAGATGAAGGTATCACCCCAAAGGCGCCTATAGCACGACAATATGAAAAGGGGAAGAGTCTGGTCCCACCTGAGATTGAAATGAATCTACCAACGCAAATGCGAAAATTGCATAAGTGGTACATGCAAGCCGCAAAGGGCACGCAAGATTTTCTCCTTATGAAAATCACAAAGGACCATTTCTTAGGTCAAGACTTGGTGCATATTGAGTTTGATGAATTCTTTCAGCTATTCAATCAAGACGCGCTCGACAAATCTCTCGTCAGTGCCTATGTTCTGTAAGTGATTCATTATTTCTATAAGTCTCTAGCTCAACTCGTTCTTTGCATGTAATTTTTCTCACTACGTTGTTTATTATGCAGAATGAAGAGTATGGAATGTAAGAAAAGGAATGACCTCCAACTTGGATTCATTGATCCAAATCGAGTTAACGGAGCGATGATACAGAGGAATCGCAAGGAGACGGAGGATAACTTGCTAGAGTTCCTACTTATGCAGGAATACCGAGCTAGAATACTCTTTCCGTACAACATCAGGTGAGTGTTACTATCTTATACACAGTTACTTTTCCTTACTCGATGTTATAAGTGTAATTGATGAGTTTATTAACTTACATAATCAAACTTGCACGCAGTTACCACTGGATTTTGCTAAAGATTGAACCTGACTATGTAAGGGTTCAAATCTTTGACTCGATGAATAAACCACTTAATGAATACAAAAGCATCTTTGATGTGATGGATAGGTAATTTCAATCATTACGGCATTATATCGGTCTCTTTCGTTCATCTATAACTCAGCTATTCATTTTGTTTGCTCGGCAGTGTTTGGAAACGGTTTATACGCACAGTTAAAGGTGAATAGAAAAATGAGCTGATTTACCGTCAGATCGAGGTAAGTCGTACGAGCTAGGTCCACACATCCCTTTAATTCTAGTTTCAAATACCATTAAGTATATCAATCTTGATATGTCACTGACTAAAATCTATTCTCGTAAAGTGTGCGAGGCAGCCTTCGGGGACTAATCTATGTGCATACTACACTTGCGAGAACCTTCGTGCGCAGGTCACCGAAGGAATTGATTTTCAAACAGTAAGTAAACAATATACTGACAAATTCATTTTATTGGTATCAATTTTGTTATGATGATTCATATTCATATTGTTCTTCTTCTTCGTAGTTCGAAGCAAAGCGGAAACTGCTCTCACCGACTGAACGCGTAGTAGGAATTCAAGAGGAATTAGCCGGATTTCTGCTTGAACATGTCATTAACCCAAAGGGTGAATTTCATGCCGGTTTCGATTAGACAATGTTTATAATTAAACACAAGTCGTGATCTTATGTGTGTGAACAAGTTGTATATATACTTGTATGCATGTATATGCTCGGTGAACCAAATATATTATATATATGTATCGTTTTATATATTATGTTGTAATGCTGTATGAATAAGTATATAAGAAAACTTATTTGAAATGAATCAAACAATTGAATGGAGCAAAATACAAATATACCCTAAACCCTAAACCCCTAAATAACAATTGAAATCCAGAAAAATAAAGATGCAGCAGACGCTGCCACGTGTGGACACTTTAGTCCCGGTTCTTAACACGAACCGGGACTAAAGACCTACGCCCACGAGCTCCTGGACCTTGCCACGTGGTCTCTATTTAGTCCCGGTTCGTATAGCAACCGGGACTAAAGATAGGGCATCAGTCCCGGTTGGTTAGTCCCGGTTGCGCAACCGGGACTGAAGGCCCAAACGAACCGGGACTGATGCCCTGTTTTCCACTAGTGACGGCAGCGGCCAGACGGGAACGGAGGTAGGGTAGTCTTGGCTAGGGTTTTCGGGGTGGCCTTCGGAATTGCCCAAGCGGGAGCGACCCGGGAGATATACACTTATGTAGAGACAACTAAAATATCTCCAGTAACTCAAAATTTTGTCTCTATTGAATATTACTCTTCTAAGCTACTCATGTATTACTATGAAATAACAATTTTTCCTCGAGAGCATTCTGCGTAGCACGTATTTGGAATACAGTACAATACCAAAATGTTTTGCAAAGTGCTTTTCTTATTCTGATGCATAAGGTACCACAAGATAGGAATGTGATGAGCATGCCGATCCATCATCATACGTTGCCACCTAGATATTATGGCTTGTTGTATCACTTTGACGGCATATCTTTGACACTGACGTATGGAATAGCTTGGAGTTGCAGGTCGTACCTTCTGTTTACTACCACCCCTCCTTGTTCGGACATGTCAAGCGCTACTTCCCCATCGAGAAGCTTCCAATCAAAGTGATACAAAAGGTTTGTCAGAGCAATCTCCACGACTGACGAGCCAAATTGAATCCCTGGGCATTGTCGTCTTCCAGCACCAAACGGAATGAATTCAAAGTTTGCTCCATTGTAATCTGTATTGTTGTTCTCAAACCTCTCAGGTCTAAACTGTTCCGGATTTTTCCAGTACTCTGGATCCCTTGACATTGCAAAGACATTCATGAATACATTTGTGTCTTCAGGAATGTCATATCCCATGATTTTGCAATCTTGCCTGCATCTGCGGGCGATTAGTGGGCCTGGTGGATGCAACCTAAGGACTTCCTTGATGACCATCCGTGTGTAGCGGAGGTCTGCAAGTTCGTTGTTAGTGATAACAGCTCGGTCATAACCTAGCTTCATACGGATCTCAAACTGTGCCGTAGCCATTGCTTCAGAATGACAGACAAGCTCTGACAAAGCCCACTCTAAAACGGTTGCTGTGGTCTCCGTACCAGCGGAAAATAAGTCCTGGAAACAATGGCCGCAGTTGATTAAAAAGTAATATATCGCCAATCTTGAAATACATATGTAACAAATCGTTAGAACAGGAACCGATGCAAATGTAGTGAGTACCACTTGGAGACATTGCAATCTCCCTTTTGGCAAAAAAATAATTTCCGCTCGTGAGGAAACATTGCTACCTGACGTGTTTTTTTTTTTGAAAGAGTCACCGGGGGGGAGAGGATCCCCACCTGAATTTCATTTCTTTCAATAGGGTTACATATTACAAGATGAGAGGTGATTGCGCCATAGCAACATTTGTGCTTTATGGTCGCTGTTTTTGATTCTATGCGACCAAAGTGAAATGTCCTCCATTATCCGAGTGATGACGGAGCTAGGAGGGACATTCTCTTGTCTGAAAATTAGGGAGTTTCGAGCATCCCATATTCTCCATAAGATTGCAGTTATGGCGAATGTGCAGTTTTCGTTGGAGAGGAGTGTGTGGCGGCTGGTAGTCCAAAGGTTTCCTGTTTCGAAGGAGAGGGGTGGCATGCCGATCTTGCTCCATATTGCGTGTGCCGCTGGGCAGGAGAAGAAAAGGTGCTCGCGGTCCTCCACAGAGTCTGCGCATAGAGGGCAGGAGCTGTCATCGATGATGGTCTTGTTGGCTAGTTTTTCACGGGTGTTGAGGCGGTCCATGTAGAGCAGCCAAGCAAAAACCCGAATCCTGTGCGGTAGGCGAGACTTCCAGATGGGCATGAGATCTGCGTTGGCGAGGTGAGAGTGCAGCTGTATGTATGCTTCCTTGGATGAGAAGGGGGACGTGTTGTAATTACTAAACAGTGTAATACGTTATGAGCATTCCATGTTTCCCCATATTCCATAATTAGTCGAAAATTTATGTCTTCTTTTGCAACATATGCTAGACAGTGTATATAAGGGATCAGAGAAGGAGAGGCGATTTGTTAGTTTTTCAGTATATTTACCATAGGGCTAGTGTTTGTCTGGCGGCAAGATACCTTCACAAGGCACATGGCCTCTTGTTTGTTTTGTTTCATTGCAGGCTCGATTTTACTGGATAATAACTTTTCAATAACAAATTATATATAGATAACCTCCATTTCAAAAAAAAGAGAGGTGATCTGGGTACAAATATGGATTCGAATCAGCAGAATTTTTGGATATAGCAAGGTCTTCAGTGAGGATGTCTAAGGTTCATGGATCTGGGAAGCTCCAATTTAAAAACTTCCACATGAAACTAATGATGTAGGGTATTGCTGATGGGGTTCTGGGCAACCACGGACCCATAGAATCGAAAATATTAGTAGACAATAAATAGGTTCTATCCGGGCAATCGAGCAGGGCTAGCCGCGCTCTACCGAGGAGCCGGGTAACTCCATCCCAGACTACCAGCTCGGTCAAATCTCCTAGCTAGACTTAGGCAAGGGCCCACAGTGCACAGAACAGCGGAGACATATGGCATGAAGCACATCAATAAGATGTAGCGACCCGTCGTTCGGGCGTATACTCGTAGCACCCTACCGGGGATTGACGGCATGCCCTGTCACAAGAGCTTGGAGGCTTAGCTTGAGGTCATCTACGGTACTGTGGCCCCCGATGGCCCGCTGATAAGGAGAAATGCGGCAGCCAAGGCATCAGGCACTGGCATATCCCATCAGGCTACGGCGGTAACACCTTGGCCATGCCCCAATATACATGGCGAGGTATATAAGAAGAGAATAAGAAGAAGAGGATTTAGAAAGAAGGCTCGATCCAAGAAAAACACACATTAACATTCATCCACATCTACATCCACATCGACAAAGATCTAAAGTAGGAAGAACTTCTGTGAGGAGCTCACTAGAGTCATAGTTGATAGGTAGTTCACATATTACGCTCCGAGGGAATATCCTCTCTCGGTTTCATCTAATATCTTAGTGCGGTGACACCCCCCCCCACCCCCCCCCCCCCCCCCCGTTGTAATATTTGAGCAGCACACACGCTCTGTATAATAAAATCGCCACCAAAAATGTAGGGCCTTTACTGGATCATTGCTAGGGCATGAACCTATATTAATCTTTTGTGCGTTGAGGTTATTAGCTCATCGGATCGTGACCTCAAGCCCTTACACATACAAATATTCCTACCGGGAACCAAAACCCCGACAATTGTATTGCTAGATTTTGATTGCCAATAGTTATCTTACAGTTGGGTTGATGAACCTTAGGTACCTTTTAAGAACAATTGTGCAAGATGTAAGAGTTATTTTACAATTTAGAAAGCTTACTATCATGGTCTCACCTAAAAATATCCTTATAGAAAATTTGTACTTCGCTTGTGTAGTTTTATGCATTTGTTATCCGTAGGTGGTAGCTGCAGCTGGATATGTTATTATGATGGTCAGAATTGCACCTTCAAGTTGATAGAACAAAAACCCTTTTGTGTGCATTTTCTTAAATCCAGACCAAGCTCAGGCCGGATTTGCTTATTCCAATATATATGAGGCCAGAATAATCACTAGTACAAATCGGGCCTATTAAAATCCCCTGTTGTAGACGGCAAGGCTCCATCGTGTGTGATGGGAATGTTCGCATACGGCAAAATATTTTGACCATTGGCCCACAATCTAGGTGGGCACCACCGCGAGAACATCACACATAGGAATAGAGCGAAAACCGATGGCCCAACATAAAGCATACGGTTTATAAAAAGGAGGTGACGAGGGTTAATTCGGCAAATGTCCAAGATGAAGGACTTAGAATCAGGGGAAGAGGGCGTCGGATGAACTCGAAGGTAAAGGTTTCAGACAAACAAGGTAAAACTTGATGTGTGTCGAGAATAAGCTAGTAATCAATTGGCTCAATCTTAATCCGTCCCTGGCCGGCCTCTCCTGGCCCCTATATATATGTGGTCAGGTCTCGAGGATCCGGTGGGGTTCAATATAAATTACAATGTCTGTATGTGATATCAACTCGTATTTCTATCTATAGTTGGGCCTAACTCTTACTAGGCAATTATCCAAACGGGCCTAGGGGTACTAAGATAACGAGCCTTAGTAGCTATACCCGTGTCGGTGAGCTGTGTTACCAAATCTCGGTGTCGTGCTATGATTGCTTGTCCTCGATAGATTGATTTAGCGCCTCTAACGATCACATTTCAAAACTTGGAAGTTCAAAGATATGCATACCAAACTAATTATATGAGAATTTTGAAGGATATAATGAACTAGAAGAGTTGGCTTCAATATGAATATAAAAATAACTATGATGTGCTTACAGACAAAAGTCAGGACTCAAATACATTAACGAATGCAGCTAAGAAGATTTCTATTCTTTGAGGAACCTAGCTAGATGATGCATAATGAGTTAACCAAGTTATTATGCTATTAATAGTACGAACAAAGAGAGAAATACTCACAAACAAGACAGCGCCAATTGTCTCTGTGGTTAGAGGGAATTCCAACGAGTCCTCTCGCTGCAGCCTGAGCAGAACGTCTAGCAGGTCCTCGTCGTCGGTGCTGCACGCAGCTCCATCCGACTTGCGCTCATTGATGACGCCATTGACGATGTGCTGGATGCGGTCATAGCTCCTCCTCATCTGACGCTCGCTGTTGCTGAGCCACCGCACCAGCCGCGATGATGGGAAAAGGTCGACAAGACAGAAGCCGCCTATCAGCGACAATGTAGTTGCCAATTCGCGCAGATACTCGTCCTGCTGCCTGAACTTGCCACCGAATACCGCCCGTGACACAACATCACTACTGAGGGCCGAGAGCATTTTGCTGACGTTGACAATGGCTCCACTCGAGGAGGTGATGGAGCGGACGAGGTTGCCCACCTCCTCCGCCCTAATGCCCTCCATCCTCTTCACCTGTTTGGCACTCAGGAGCTCCACGATACATACCTTGCGCATCTGGCGCCATTGGTCTCCGTAGGGGGCCAAGGCGACACCCATCCCTCGGCAGCTGACAATGTCTTGTATGGTGCTTGGCGGCCGGTTGGCGAACACAAGGTCATTGGTTTTCATCACCAGCGCCGCCGCCTCTGCACTGGAGACGATCACGGTGGGTACCTCGCCTAATCTCAAAAGCATCAGCGGCCCATGACGGCGAGATAGATATGTTATCTTGTGGTGCGGGGGTCCGGAAATGATGTGGTGGAGACTGCCGATGATCGGGATGGTCCATGGCCCAGGCGGCAGCCGTTTTTTGGGCTTTCTCCGGCCATGGGAGACGGCGAGCTTGAAGAACCAAATAGCTACCAGCGCGGACAGGACTAGAAAACACCAGCTCAGTGGCACATCCATCGCTGGCAGCTTTGCTGTGATAACCAATCTATTGAGCTGGCCTACCTGATATGTATGTATGCTGTAACGAGTGACGACTGGGCTATGTCACCGGGCTCCAGCTGCGTGAAACCTAAATATTAGTTTGACAACTGACGTTGGGGTTCAGTTATTTTTTTTGTATGTGTCCACACACCAGTACAGATTCACACATGGCCGAAATGGCAAATGCTTGAAAAAAATACGTCACTATGTAAGTGTGTGCGATGTAGCGTCAGTACGGACATGATTTAGAAAAGCTTGCAGACACTTTTTTGAAAACATTTGTGAAAATGAGGGCTTTTGCAGATGTTTTTTTCTGAAACCATTTGCGAAAATGAGGGTCTTCGTAGATGGCTAATTTTACTCTAATGTCTGCAGAATGTAAACGTTGCTAACGGTTAATGTGGATTTGCCGTATGTATTCAGTTCATTTCGCACATCTTTATTTTAAACTACAGTTATGTTGGTTCAAATATAAACACTTATTTGGTTGTGAGATAGGCTCACTATCTTTTAAATATTTAGAAATTCCTATTCATTATAGAAAACTACTTAATGGAGAATGAAAACCGGTTGAGGACCGGTTTGAAATTTTTTTTGCCTGTTGGGTAGGTAAATTACTATCATATGGTGATAGGCTAGTCCTAATTAACTCAATTTTAATGAGTTTGCCAATGTTTATATTATCTTTCTTTGAAGTACCCAAAATGGTATGGAAAAGATTGGATTTCTTTAGATCTCATTTTTTCTGGCAAAGTGATCAAGCTAAGAAAAAATATAGGTTAACTAGATGGAACATTATATGGCGTCCAAAGGATCATGGCGGGTTGGGCATTAAAGTAATTGATATCAAAAGCAAATGCCTATTGTCTAAGTGGCTTTTAAAACTTCTCAATGATGAGGGGATGTGGCAAGAATTGTTACATAATAAGTACCTTAAAGATAAAACCCTCTCTCAAGTGCAAGTCAAACCTACTGATTCTTCTTTTTGGAAAAGAATTATGAGTGGTAGGGATGAGTTTTTCCAACGAGGTTCTTTTGTGCTTGGGGATGGGAAAGATATTCGTTTTTGGGAAGATCCCTGGCTGGGTGAATCGCCCCTGTCATCTCAATATCCTGCTCTTTATAATATCGTGAGACACAAACATGTTAGAGTGGCTGATGTGTTGTCAAATGTGCCTCTAAACATTGGGTTTAGGCGTGTTCTAAGAGATGGTGCATGGGAATCTTGGCTGAATCTAGTGCAGCGCGTGATGACAATTCAACTAAATGATGAACCGGATCGTTTTATTTGGCATCTTACGGCATCTGGGGTTTTCTCGATGAAATCCTTATATGCTGATTTTATGAATTACCAAACAAAGTATTTATAGAAGTATTTATTGGAAATGAAGGTACCACTGAAGATTAGGATTTTTATGTGGTTTCTCCATAGAAAGGTAATTCTAACCAAATATAACATGTTAAAAAGAAGCTGACTAGGATGTTCTAAGTGTGCATTCTGCAATTCTGAGGAAATGGTGGATCATCTATTAATACGGTGTCCCTTTTGCTAAATTGGTTTGGCAAGTGGTGCTTTTTACGTTTAATATTCCTCCACCATCTAACATAAAGAATTTATTTCGGTGATGGCTCAATGGTATTGCTTGATACGTTACAAACGTATCTATAATTTTTTATGCTCCATGCTTGTTTTACACCAATTTCTTTGTGTTTTGTTTACACTTCGTGGAATTTTTATGCATTTTTTGGAACTAACCTATTAATAAGATGCCATAGTGCCAGTTCCTATTTTCTGCTATTTTTGTGTTTCAGAAAAGTTACAAAGGAAATATTCTCGGAATTGGACGAAGCAAAAGCCAAATTTCCTATTTACCTGGCATGAAGACGGAGTCCAAAGGAGAGACCGAGAGGGGCCAAGCGGCAGCCGCACCATGGGGTGGCGCGGGCCACCCCCTGGCTGCGCCACCAGGTGGTGTGGGCCCCTGGTCCACCTCCTGACATCGCCCTTCCGCCTATAAATTCCCTTTGTCGAGAAAACCCTAAGGGACGAAACACTTTTCCACGAAACATACTGCAAGCCGCCGCCGCCGTCGTCCCGAGATCGGGAGGGTCCAGAAGCTCTTCCCGGCACCCTGCCAGAGAGGGGAATCATCACCGGAGGTCTTCTTCATCACCATGATAGCCTCTGGAGTGATGCGTGAGTAGTATACCACTGGACCATGGGTCCATAGCAGTAGCTAGATGGTTGTCTTCTCCTCCATGCGCCTCATGTCTAGATCTTAGGAGCTGCCCATCATGATCAAGATCATCTTTGTGTAATTCTACATGTTGTGTTTGTTGGCATCCGATGAATATTGAGTACTATATTAAGTTGATTATTGATTTATCATGTCTATGTTATTTATGATCTTGCATGCTCTCCGTTGTTAGTAGATATCTTGGCCAAGTAGATGCTAGTGACTCCAAGAGGGAGTATTTATGCTCGATAGTGGGTTCATGCCTCTAGTAATCTAGGAGAGTGACAATAACTTATAAGGTTGTAGATGTGCTGTTGCTACTAGGGAGAAAACAACAATCTTTTGTTCAAGGACATTTGTATTGTTTACATTACACACTTTGCTTAAGGCAATAATCTGTTGCTTGCAACTTAATACCCAAGGGTTGTTCAGATGATATCCTGTGGGTGGATTATTAGTCATAGATGCAGTTGGATTACGGTCTATGTATTATGTTGTAATGCCCAAGTGAATCTCATAGTGATATTCATGACATGTACATGCATCGTTATGCATTCTTTATTTTGTCAATTGCCCAACTGTAATTTGTTTACCCAGCATGTTATTTATCTTTATAAAGAGACACCTCTAGTGAACTATGGACCCCAGTCCATTCTTTTATATTTATATTACCATCTACTGCAAGCACTATTTACTTTCTGCAAGCATTATTTATTTTATGGCAAATAAACATCTATTTCCATACTATATGTCTAATCCTTTATTTACAGCAAACCAGTGAGATTGACAACCTCACCGTAAGTTGGGGCAAAGTAGTTTGGTTATGTTGTGTGCAGGTTCCACGTTGCTGCTGGCGCTGACATCACGCGCAAGACTTTCTCTGGCGCCGTTGCCAAAGTCAGCTAGCAACAAACTTCAAAATTGGTTTCTTTCTCCTATTGGTCGATTAAACATTGGTATCATAACTGAGGGAAAACTTACTGTTGTGCTAATTATACCTTCCTCTTGGGGTTTCCCAACTGGTCCTGTGAGACATCAAGACTTTTTCTAGAACCGTTGCTGGGGAGAAAGAGGATTTCTACAAGGGGAGTCTCTCACTTCCAATCCTTTTACTTTGTTATTGTTTTGCTTAGTTTTTTTACTTTATTTTTGTTTGCATATTTTTATCAAAAATACAAAAAAAGTTCCTTTTATAGTTATTATTTTTGTTTATCTATTTTAGTCTTGCTAGAATGATTACTCCTGAGAACACCAAGTTGTGTGACTTTACTAGCATAAACAACAATGATTTCATCTGCACTCCTATTGTGCCACCTGCTCCTGAGGCAAATTTCCATGAAATTAAACCTGCTTTGTTAAATCTTGTTATGAAAGAGCAATTTTCTGGTGTTAGTACTGATGATGCTGCTGCTCACCTCAACAATTTTGTTGAGCTATGTGAGATGCAAAAGTATAAGGATGTATATGGAGATATTATTAAGCTTAAGTTATTTCCTTTCTCTTTGAGAGGAAGAGCTAAGGATTGGTTGCTATCTTTGCATAGAAATAGTATTGATTCTTGGGTCAAGTACAAAGATGCTTTTATTGGAAAATTATTATCCTCCTGCTAAGATTATATATTTGAGAAGTGACATAATGAAGTTTAAACAGTTTGATAATGAACATGTTGCTCAAGCTTGGGAAATAATGAAATCTTTGATAACGAATTGTCCCACTCATGGACTGACTACTTGGATGATTATCCAAACCTTTTATGCAGGACTAAATTTTTCTTCAAGGAACCTTTTGGATTCAGCTGCTAGAGGTACATTTATGTCCATCACCTTGGGCACTATAACAAAGCTCCTTGATAATATGATGGTAAATTATTCTGAATGGCACACCGAGAGAGCTCCATGAGGTAAGAAGGTAAATTCTGTTGAAGAAACCTCTTCTTTGAGTGATAAGATTGATACCATTATGTCTATGCTACTTAATGGTAGAGATCATGTTGATCCTAATAATGTTCATTTAGCCTCTTTGGTTGCTCAAGAAGAGCATGTTGATGTGAACTTCATTAGAAATAATAATTTCAACAACAATGCTTATAGGAATAATTTTGGTAGCAACAATTATATGTCATATCCTTCCACTAATGGTAATGGTTATGGTAATTCTTATGGTAATTCCTCCAACAACAATAAGAGCATGCCCTCTGATCTTGAAGTCATGCTTAAGGACTTCATTAGTATACAAACTACTTTTAATAAGTTTGTTGAGGAAAAGTTTAGTAAAATCGATGTTCTTGCTTCTAAAGTTGATAGCCTTGCTCTCGATGTTGAACTTCTGAAATTAAAGGTTTTGCCTCATGATGTGAAAGAAAGCAAGACTTCGAATGCCATTCAAGTTAGAATTGATGATAATGTTAGGATGTTAGCAGAATTGCATGCTAGGTGGGAAAGAGAAGATGAGATTGCTAGAAATCTAAACTATATTAATTGTCTACAGGTGATGGTTGTCTGGCGGTACGTTGTTCACAGCCCTCTCACCAAAAAAAGGTAGGAGAACCCTGCTCTCACAAAGGAAACTGATGCATATATCCCATGCACGAAAGAAGGAAAACAAGGCCACTAGCCCTAGTTCCCCACGACCATGGCCTTGCTGCCTGCTTTGACGGATTCCTTGTCGCGCCGTCGATGCACCGCCCGACTTCCGCCTCCCGCCCGACTTCTGCCTCCCGCCCGGCTCTCCACCATCACGCACGCTGCGCAGCCAATGCTGCCGTCCCCGTTTCCCCGTGTCTCCTAGAACATCCCATCCCCATCCACGCCGCCTCCCTATCTGCGATGGCCAGCTTGGAACCGCCAATGAGGCGATGCCGATCGTGGAAGTTGCCGATTGTGCTGCTCATGCAGTCGTGCTAGTTATCTACTCCACCAATACAAAAGGTACAAGGCCTCCTAAGCCCGCCTATTCTCCTACTGCCGCATATCCATTGCCTTAGATCCTCCAATATTTTCCTCCCTCCCGTCGGTGCCAGGAGCTCATCGCACCCGGGCTTCACGGCGGCGATGGTGTCTACATGTTCCTGCATACCACGCACGACGCTGACGCTAAAGCCAACGCTTACAAATCCAAACTTCTCTAGGCCATTGGTCATAAGAGTGTTCAGCCCGTGGGGTGTCATAAAATTGCTGCTATTTAGCAGGATCTTCATCTAATTCTTGTGCTTTTCTGTGCACTACAGAACTCGAAGCTACCGGGCCTGGAGAAATTCGCCGCCGTGTGGCAAGACAGCTTGCGTCTCTATCGACTAGGTCGTAAACCTGTTGGCAAAACACCGGCAACGCCATCCAGAAGGTTCGCCCTTGTGCTTTTGGTTATGGTTAATGAGAATGGAAGTGCAGGGCTTTTGCACATTGGTGGGATCCATTTGCTTGTACATATGCTGTGTGTACTCTTCCTAGGCTGATTATGCTCAAACGTGTGCCTTGATGTCTTAGTAAAAGCCATGTTTGATTTCAAGTTAAAGATTCGGTTACTGCTTAATGTGTTTTTCCCATCCCATGAATTATATGATAGCTGTTGTCCTCCTAATCCATATGGTATACATCCTATAGGTGTGCGCTTCATTGGATCTGAAATTGCTATTTTGATGATAAGGTATCCAGTTTGGTTGTTGTCAGGTATAGTTGATTATGCTTCATGTTATGTTCTCATATTCCATTAGATGATTAATTTGGTAATATTGAATTGTGTGATCTTTATGTGCTGGGTGGGTTGTCCTTTTCTTGCTTTTGCTTAATACAACACATGCATGCTTATTCCGTGGTTGTCTATATTCATTTGCTTGTGTTGGCGCTTGCCCGCTTCTCTTTCCACGATAGTCTCGAATGCATCCCCTCCCTCAAGTATTAAAAGAACGGTGAGCTAATCTGTTATTTTATATTAGCATACCTATAACACCCCACTTTCTGTAACCCTGTTTAAGTAGTGTTTAGTGAGCCAAAAATGAGGGCGAACAAAAACTTTTATTGTGCAAACCTCTGGAAGTACTATTTCTTGCTTGTTTGTCTTGGTTGTTATGTTAATGATGTCTGTTTGAGTTGCTTGTTAAACAATATTGTGAACCAACACAATCCTTGTGCCCTTGTGATCATGCCTTTATTTATGCTTCTAGCTATTTTCCAAAACCATTATCTTGGCAACCTCTCCTTTAGAAAATTATTTTATTCGTCCAAAACAAGAGCCAAGATTTATCTTTGAGACAATGCCTTTATGAAAACTAAGTATTTACAAAATTATCGGGACCTACAAAATAGAGTGGTCCCACTATTTTACAAACTTAAATTTTGTTGATATTTATAAAAGGATTTCAAACACCTTTAAGAAAACTTTCTAAAGGAGATGTTTATGTCTCCACTAGTTTCTGAAAAGTATACAAAAGCTTCACTCCTTTATTTGAAACTCTTTTCAAACTTGACCATGGCATGATCATCATTGAGCACTTGTTCAATCATTGTTTCTAGTGATGCTAGATTAGCTGCAAATGATTTATCCTGTGTGGTGAGTTGACTTTGTATGACTTTGTTTGACATTGATGAGTTGCTTGTGTGTAGATATGATTCTCAGATAGGCCTATGGCCTAACCTATTCAAAACCCATCAATTAATATTTTGTCCCATTTAAGTTATTTTGATTCTATCTTTCAAATAAAACCTATCTTGTTGTTGTCTGTTAACAGATTCAATTTTCCAACACTTGAGTTAAGCTCATATATTCTATCCATGACAATGTACCTTCCTAGAACTCATATTTGGCATGTTTTCTTCCATTCTTTCCATTGCGACCTAGTCATTTGAGGCAATCTGATACTTGTTCTAATTCTGTTTCTGACCCTAATCAAATCACTGACCATTTGACTATTATCATATGCACTTTTGCGCCCACCTTTAAATTTCGAAATAATTTGTTCAGAGACCATTCTTTGACCTATTCCTCTTCCTTTTGATCTACTCTAACTACTCATGCACTTGTTGGTGAATTTTGAAGCCTTTCACCCATTTATCTGACTATGCTTTGAGCCCTAGTCAAAACGGTTTTACCCCATTTTATTTTTCCTTAACCTTCTTGGTCACTTGCCAACATCCACCATCAACTCTTTCTATAAATCCCAAACCTTCCTCAAATAACATTTTTAAATGTTATTCATGACTTCTATCATCTCTTTTCTTCACAAATATTTTCTTTATAAGACCATATTCTCATAACCCAAAATGCATGGGAATGTCAATTATACCATTCTTGCATACTTTCTCATCAAATAAAATTTGATGAAACTCCACCATGCTCTCTTATGATCTTAAAATCATATAAACCCAAAACCCTAGTTGTCCATTCTCAAAATTTCCCATATTTAGTTTAAATAACTATTAGGACAAACCTGCATACTATAAATATTGGTGACCAAGTTTGTTTTGCAAAGACTTGGCTAAGTCATCTCCTATCTTTTCACCACTCCCCTTGAACCATCCCTACATGCCCATGTTTGGAATCCATCTAATCTACCTTTTATATTCCCATTGGATCAATGCATGCATCCAACTCTATTTCTATCTCTATTTACCAAAACTCTTTTGAAACTCCACAAACCACCTCATTGACCTCTCCAGCACTCTCCCCACCCTCTGGACAAAATTTGCTTTGGCATCCCCCTCTCTTCCTTGTCCTCTAGTACTTGGAGGTAGCTATTGGAAAGACACATGCATATATTCAAATCTTGATATACCTTGTCTAAAACCGGCAGCAACCCTCCCTTCTCGAGCAAGGCACTTCCCCAGACCCTCTCTTATCCTCTCCACCATCCATATTGCCCAACCAGAGGTAGCCAAGCCCACCCCACATGCCAAACCGACATGGTACACCATAGACCACCACCCCTCGGTTTATAAAGCCATAGACTGCCTAGCTCCTCTCTGCTGTCTCATTCCACTCCCACACCACCCACTTAGGCCTCCCAGGAGCACCTGACCGGCCTCTTGCTCTGCAGTGGTACGGGAGGGAGAAAACCTCCTCACAATCTGCAAAGAAGAAGGGTGGATTGCCACCGTTCTAGACCTTCTCTTCTCTCCCTTTCTGCTTGCATGATCATCTCTCAACCGCAGCTACCTACCTCTGCCCTTATTCTTGATCTAGGAGCCCTGGAGCATGGACCTCGACGAGCCCTGAAGCTAGTCCGTCAGCCCCGATGTGTAGGTCCGCATCCCGGTGTCAATGTTGACCATCCCGCCCCTTGTTCAGCTTGCTGGAGTGCCCCGTGTCACCCCGTCTAGTCCTCATCGCCGGGGAAGGCAACAAGGTGAGCTGCCACCCCATCCAGCCCTCTCTAGGGTTTCCACCCCTGATTTTTTGCAACCAAAGGTCGAAGACGACCGGGGGCCGTCGATCCTGACTTGATCGGATGGCCCTGGCCGCTCCTTACCCTTTCGGTCCACTGCAGCCACTAACGGCAGGATCCCGCCTGGCAGCCCTTTTTAAATCCCCCTCCGCACATGCTCAGGCGGAATGGGACGGATCCTGGTAGATCAGCCTAGATCCGCTCAGATCTGGCCCGCCATTTTTTTTTCAGAATGTTGTTTGATTTATGAATATCTATGAACTTGTAAAATTCGTAGAAAAATAAGTATAAGTCCAATTGGAATGATTCAAATTTCTGTTAATTCCTTAGAATATTATCTATCCAATAGTACTGGTTGCATGTCATTTGAATCTTGTGGTAAGACTTGTATTTAAATTGGTAGATCTAGTCACTTTTCCTTAAAAAATCCAAATGTGTGGCTCTGTAGATCCAATTGGAGTGGTCCCAATTTTCATAGATAATATGATATGTTAGCTTGCATGTACCATTGGTTTAGGCATTTTAGGATCTGTATATTTGCAATAGTAATTGATATGGCTAATTGTGTATTTAGTTTTGGTTAAATTCTCATTTGGAGTAGAATAGGAATTCTTGGGTGAATCCAATTTCTTTGGATTGTGTTCAGGAGGAGCTTTCCAGAACACTTTTGGGCAAATTTTTCTCATGCTCAGAAAATATCTGGGAATTATTTTGGTGTTCTAGTCATAGTTCCTACTCCCTCCGATCGGAAGTAACTGTCGGCAATTTTGTACTAGCTTAGTATAAAGTTTGTACTAAGTCCCCGACAGTTATTTCCGATCGGAGGGATGATACGTCTCCAACGTATCCATAATTTTTGATGCTCCATGCTTGTTTTTACACCATTTGCTTAGTGTTTCGTTACACTTTGTGGCACTTTTATGTATTTTCCGGAACTAACCTATTAACAAGTCGCCATAGTGCCAGTTCCCTGTTTTCTGCTGTTTTTGTGTTTCAGAAAAGTTACATAGGAAATATTCTCGGAATTGGACGAAACCAAAGCCAGTCGCCCAGAATTTTACCGAAGCTTCTAGAGAACCGAAGAGGAGACAGAGTGGGGCCACGAGGGGCCCTCACACCAGGACGGCGTGGACAGGGGCTGGGCCGTGCCTCCTATGTGTGAGACCGCCTCGGTCCACTTCTGACGATGCCCCTTCGCCTATAAAGACCCCCCGACGAGAAAAACCTAAGTACCCGATCAGTTTTCCAGAACACATCGCGATCCGCCGCCGCCGTCGACCTGAAGATCGAGAGGGTCCAGAAGCTCTTCCCGGCACCCTGCCGGAGAGGGGAATCGCCACCGGAGGTCTTCTTCATCGCCATGCTTGCCTTCGGAGCGATGAGTGAGTAGTCTACCTTGGACTATGGGTCCATAGCAGTAGCTAGGTGGTTGTCTTCTCCACCATGTGCTTCATGTTTAGATCTCATGAGCTGCCCTACATGATTGAGATCATCGTTATATAATTCTACATGTTTGGTTTGTTGGGATCCGATGAATATTGGTGTTATGCTTGACTTGAAGTACTGAAATTTATCTTTTGTTATCTCTATGTTGTTTATGATCTTGCATGCTCTCCGTTGTTAGTAGCTATCTTGGCTGAGTAGTTGCTAGTGACTCCAAGAGGGGGTATTTATGCTCGATAGTGGGTTCATGCCTCTATTTAATCTGGGGGAGTGACAGAAACCTCTAAGGTTGTAGATGTGCTATTGCTACTAGGGGGAAAACAACATTCATATGCTCGAGGGCATATGCTTTGTTTACAATACACACTTTGCTTAATGCAATTATCTGTTGTTCGCAACTTAATACTCATGGGGTGTTTAGACGATATCCCCGTGAGTGGATTATTAGTCATAGATGCAGTTGGATAGCGGTCTATGTATTTTGTTGTAATGCCCAGAGTAAATCTCATAGTGATCCTCTCATCATATGCACGTTATCTTTATTCTATCAATTGCCCAACTGTAATTTGTTTACCCATCTTGTATTATTTTATCTTATGGAGAGACACCGCTAGTGAACTTTGGATCCCGGTCCTATTTCCATTATATTACTATCACCTGTTTACTTTACTCGCACTATTTACTTTACTCGCATACTATTATCACTTTCCACTCGATACGCTCATACCCTTTGTTTCAAGCAAACCGGTGAGATTGACAACCTCATCGTAAGTTGGGAACAAAGTATTTGGTTGTGTTGTGTGCAGGTTCCGCGTTGCTATTGGTTGAAGATGAGTCAACAAGTGTCGTAAACGGCGCCCTTGTTGTAGTGTTATTAGGCCAGTTAGCATCACCTTTAGTCGTTTGTTTGCTCCTCTTGGGGTTCTTAACTGAGGGAAAATCTTGCTGCTATATTCATCACACCTTCCTCTTGGGGTTCCCAATAGGCTGAACATTCAACTAGGCACCAGCTATTTTCTGGCGCCATCAACTAGCAATCAAGCTCTTTTTCTGGCGCCATTGCCGGGGAGGAAGTAGAAGACTTCTGCGAGGGGAGTTTTTCACACGCACATCCTTTACTTTGTTTTAAGTTTTTCTTTACTTTATCTTTACTTGCATTGTTTTATCAAAAAACCCAAAAAAATTAGAATCCTTGGTAGTTGTTATTTCTTTAATTCTAGTTCATTATGTTGTTCCCTAAGTACGTTTTGGAGGACCTCTCAGTAGGTAGTGGTTCAATTATTGAAAAAGTAACATTGATGAGTTCTTTAATCACATTAGTATGCATAAGGAAGTTGAGGAAAAAATCTTTGGTTGAGCTTGCTCCTAGTTATGAAGTTGCTTCTGCTTATTTAGTTCACATGTTAGAAGCTAGGTTTGCTAGCCTTAATCCTTTTATGCAATACATGTTCCTTAAGCTTCATGAAATTGAAGATCCTGAGAAGAAAGCTTTTATCTTGGAAACTTTGCGCATAGAATTTAGAGATGTTGCAATTGAGGCTAGGAATTTTTTTAAGAAATTTAATAAGCTTGGCTCACCTGTAGCGGTTATTGGTACACCCAATGAAGATTTTAGAGTGCCAATAACTTATAAACTTGTAGGAATTCACGATGCTTGGGAAAAGTATTTTAGTTAGATTTGTCCCGAAAACTTTTTTGATGAAAGTAGTGTACCAAAAGTGATCATAAAGGATCTTCAAAAACTCATTTGGACACAATTTCCTTCATCGTTGAAAATACTCCTATAGTGGATCCTGATGCTTCTTTCATTATTACTTGATTCGCAATTTTCTGTGCCTAGCTCAAAGGCGTTAAAGAAAACCACTCTTGGGAGATAAGCCAATGTTTTTACATTCAGTTCTTTTTCTTTTATTTGAGTCTTGGAAGTTATTACTACTGTAATAACCTCTCCTTATCCTTTTTATTTCGTTTTTGTGCCAAGAGAAGCCTATAATTTGAGTGAGGTAAGATTTGGGGATGTTGCTGTTCTGAAACAGTTTTTGGTGCTGCACCGTAAAAATTTGTGAAAATTCTCTGTATATATTTTGGACCTGAAATTTCTTGTGCATATGCCCCAGGTTATATCCAAACTTTCATTAGTTGAGCACTTTTTGATTTGAGCAACAGAAAACCCCTCACAAATTCGACCTTTGTCAGCTGTTCTGTTTTGACAGATTTCTGCCAATATTTGTGTTTGCCGCTTTATCGCTTTCTTTTTGAGTTCTTTTGATCACGGAACTTTTGGGAAGTTGCTACAGTAGTATATACTTAATATGTGGTGGTTTTAGGTTGAAACCTGAAGCAAAAAGGGTTGATTTTATGTTATGCTTGCACTAATGTTGCTAATAGATTTGTGTTTAGTTTTGTATGAAGGAAGTTTTCAAGTGTAGGGATCGGAGAGTGATGAGATGAGTTGAAGAACGGACAAAAGCTCAAGCTTGGGGATGCCCACGCATCACCCCAAGAAATATCCAAGAAGTACAAGCATCAAAGCTTGGGGATGCCCCCGAGGCACCCCTTCTTCATCGGCAAAAATCTGGTCACCTTTCAAGACGCTATATTTTTATTGCTTCATGCATTATGCATTTTTCTTGGAGCATCAGTTGTTTTTAGTTTTCAGTTTAGTTTAGTTTTGTTTGCTGCAATAATTGTTGGACCCCAACAAATTTCCTTTGGAGAAGTTGCCTTGCTTTTCATTTGCCAAGAACACACCATTTTTTTTACTCTATTCGCTTCAACGAGTGTTCTTCCTTTTCTAGAACTGCATTTAGTTTTCATTTTCGCCTTGATTTGTGTTCAGATCTTGCTATATCTTTTCATCAAGGTGTATTTTTGCCTCTGATCTTTATTGGTTTTCATCAAAAGAGGTGTTTATAAATTTTTTGAATGGTGTTGGAAAAGAGAAAAAAGCTTTATGGAAAAAAGTGGTACAAGAAGGAGCTTGTGTAGACTGCGGCTTAGGCTTTTGCATGTCGTGCTTGATATCTTTTTGATAGTATGCTTAGTGATTTTTGCTATAGCATGACTTGTCTCAAATAACTGAGATTGCTTAATGAGCCTTTGAAAAAAAATCATGCGTTGTTTTTATCGTTTGGAAGCATTATTTTGGTTTTCTCCTTGATGCTTTATTTGGGTTGACTTGGGGCATGTTCACACATGTTAGACTCATACAAAGTCGCCAATAGCCTCTATGATCATTTAGTTTTTGACTTTTGATGCCATCTTATGCTTCTTTTAATGTCGCTTTGTCGCTTTGCATGATTATGGCTGTTATTGCTCTCTTAGTTGGTCGCTCCAAGTCTTTTGCTAGCCCTCGCCTTGTACTGAGTATGAGCTCTACTCATGCATCCAACTCCCAAAAACCAAGTTTGCCATTGTGTCCACTATAAATTCCTATGCATGGTATTTGTAAGCCATTCCAAAGTAAATTTTCATGTGCTACCTTTCAAAACCTTCAAAATACTTCTCGTTTTGTGACACTATTTTCAGCTCATGGGGATGTAGTGGTTGGATTTGCTATCTTCCATATTGCTTATTCCAAAAAAAAAGAGAAAAAAAAAGAAAAAAAAGGCACTCCTCCATGGTATGTGAATGTTGGTGGGCACCCGATGGAATCGGTTAGCCATGGTTTGAGAAAGGAAAAAGGTGGGGAGGAGTGCCAAGCTTTATAAAAAGAGCACAAAAGTGCCAATCTCTCTCTCAAAAACTTACTTTATTTTTGTATGGAAGATAGTAAGAACCCCATTGCCAGTCGTTGACAAAAGCAACCACCTCTCAAAACCCAATTTTTGTCTCTATCTTTTACAAATGAAAAGCTCTAGCACATGTTTAATCACTGCTTCCCTCCGCGAAGGGCCTTTCTTTTACTTTTATGTTGAGTCACCACCTTCTATCTTTATGCACCATTAAGAGAGCATAGTTGTCATTCTGAGTATAATGTGCATTGTCCCAAAGTTTTCATTGATTGACTCATATTGTTGGTTTCACTTGTTCTCAAATTATTTGTATCTAGTCGCCCTCTTAAACTTGAAGGTGTCCTATGCATTTATGTTTTGCTCTCCATGAAGGACAAGCTGAAAGCCATTTGTATGTTTTTCCTTATGATTTGAACACACGTTTGACTTTCATTGTTTCATTTTCATGATCTTTTGTTTGTGTTCATTTTCATGTTTATAACATGGTTGCTAAGTTTCTTCTATCAAGATTATGTCTTTCTTGCCCATGTTTTAAGTTCTTTTGATTCCAGCGCACAACGCTTACATACATGATCAAGATTGTGTAGGTGCATGTCACCTCAAAAATTATTTCTTTTGTTATCACTTACCTACTCGAGGACAAGCAGGAGTTAAGCTTGGGGATGCTGATACGTCTCCAACGTATCCATAATTTTTGATGCTCCATGCTTGTTTTTACACCATTTGCTTAGTGTTTCATTACACTTTGTGGCACTTTTATGCATTTTCCGGAACTAACCTATTAACAAGTCGCCACAGTGCCAGTTCCCTATTTTCTGCTGTTTTTGTGTTTTAGAAAAGTTACATAGGAAATATTCTCGGAATTGGATGAAACCAAAGCCAGTCGCCCAGAATTTTACCGAAGCTTCCAGAGAACCGAAGAGGAGACGGAGTGGGGCCACGAGAGGCCCTCACACCAGGGAAGTGCGGCCAGGGGCTGGGCCACACCCCCTATGTGTGAGACCGCCTCGGTCCACTTCTGACGATGCCCCTGCGCCTATAAAGACCCCCCGATGAGAAAAACCTAAGTACCCGATCAGTTTTCCAGAACACATCGCGATCCGCCGCCGCCGTCGACCCGAAGATCGGGAGGGTCCAGAAGCTCTTCCCGGCACCCTACCGGAGAGGGGAATCGCCATCGGAGGTCTTCTTCATCGCCATGCTTGCCTCCGGAGCGATGAGTGAGTAGTCTACCTTGGACTATGGGTCCATAGCAGTAGCTAGATGGTTGTCTTCTCCACCATGTGCTTCATGTTTAGATCTCATGAGCTACCCTACATGATTGAGATCATCGTTATGTAATTCTACATGTTTGGTTTGTTGGGATCCGATGAATATTGGTGTTATGCTTGACTTGAAGTACTGAAATTTATCTTTTGTTATCTCTATGTTGTTTATGATCTTGCATGCTCTCCGTTGTTAGTAACTATCTTGGCCGAGTAGTTGCTAGTGACTCCAAGAGGGGGTATTTATGCTCGATAGTGGGTTCATGCCTCTATTTAATCTGGGGGAGTGACAGAAACCTCTAAGGTTGTAGATGTGTTGTTGCTACTAGGGTGAAAACAACATTCATATGCTCGAGGGCATATGCTTTGTTTACATTACACACTTTGCTTAATGCAATTATCTGTTGTTTGCAACTTAATACTCATGGGGTGTTCAGACGATATCCCCGTGAGTGGATTATTAGTCATAGATGCAGTTGGATGATGGTCTATGTATTTTGTTGTAATGCCCAAAGTAAATCTCATCGTGATCCTCTCATCATATGCACATTATCTTTATTTTATCAATTGCCCAACTGTAATTTGTTTACCCAGTGCCAAGGGTATAGCTAATAGAGCCCGCTAGTTGAGTACCCCTGAGGCCCGATAAGCTAGGCCCAATTGTAATGATAGTCGAGATACGAGTTCTTACTGTATGTCGATATTGTAATCTGTATCGGACCCTACCCGATCCTCGAGACCTGGCCACCTATATATAGGGGCCAGGAGGGGACGGTGTAGGGCAGATTGAAAGCAAGCCAGGTTCAACACCCAAGTTTACTTTCGATATACACCTATTTCGACTAACCTTACCTTCGAGTTCATCCGACGCCCTATCTCCCCGATCCTAAGTCCTTCATCTAGGACATTTGTCGAGTTAACCCTCGTCAATTGGCGCCGACCGTGGGGACTTTGGGCGTTGGAATCATGAATTCGACGGCTTTTTTGCTTTTAGCCAACAGCAGTACAGAAGTTGACGAAAATCAAGAGATGGAGTTGACAATCGGAAGTCTAAGCATCTTCATCGGGCCATCAGGTTCGACTCACCTTTTAGATCCGACGAAACAAGATCCGTCGGCAAGCGAGCCCGAAACAGTAGCAATGATGAAATATTCTGAAGGCTCTTCCAGCGAGGTAAACTCACCGGTCAGCTTAGAAGAAGTGCAAAAAAAAATCGCAGAAGATGATGAAGCAATGGAAAATTTCGACGTAGGGATCCAACTCGATGATCTCATGATCTGCCACAACGATATCTCAGACAAGTCAATAGATACATGGAAGACAGGGTTAGAGCTTTCTGAAGATGGTGACTCGATTTTCTCAAGCTTTAACAGTAACATCGGCAAACAATGCTAGGTGCTCGCCATTGTAGGAGACAATTCAGAAGAATTCAATGAAAACAACAATCCAGTGTTAAACCCAACAAATATCGACAGAGGAGCAAATCATCTAGTGGAAGGGCAAACAACAGAATCCCTCACAGCCAGGGAAAAAATTCGACTATCAGCCGACGAATGGAGAGTAATAAGGGAAGCTGTGGAAAACGACACACCAATACCATCCAATTCCAGCAAGGACATGCTCCTGGGGTATCACTATGCCCTAAGGCAGCAGGCAAAACAACTGGCAAAGGACAAAATAGAGATACAAAAAAGAAAAGACTCAGCCATCGCAGCCAGCAACGCTGCTCGCAGAGCATGAAGCGACGTGTCACATACTAACGCAAGGAGAAATCGTCGACATGGTTCAAGGTACGAAAACCTCGAGTACTTAGAAAGGCAAAGCATCTCCAAAAACCTCGACTCGTCCTTCCTATCGGTCGACGAGCAGGGGAACATCGTACCAAAAACCCCTAAAGCAGCACTAGTGGCAGCACAAGCATATCTGCTTACAACTCGACCAAGTCCAGGGGATCCTAGGGAACATATGCATAGAGCAGCGTTGAACGGACTAAACATGGTGGGCCACAAGCTATCAGCAAAAGGAGAGGAGGCATATCACCACAAGGAAGCACACAAGCCAAGGTCACCTCGCTGTCACAATAGTCCTCGGCACAGAAGTAGTAATAAATGATCTCGATCGCCATCACCAAGACATCATGGGAGCCCAAAACATGGAGGAACCCAAAGATCTCGATCTCCAAATGGAAAGCGCGACTATGAAGATGTCAAAAAGGAGATGGGAGCATCGTGCTTTACCCGCAGGGTTCGCACTACACCAGTACCCAAGGGGTTCAAATTACCTCATGATCAACAAAAGTACGACAGATCACAGGAACCACAGTCATGGCTCTCAGACTATCTGCAAGCAGTACAAATATTGGGAGGAACCAAAGAAACAACAATGCAAAGTTTGCAACTAAACCTCACCGGAGCAGCAAGGTCATGGTTGAGCAAACTAGAGAAAGAAACTATTGGAAGCTGGGAAGACCTCACAAAGCAATTCACAAGCAACTTCAGGTCGACATACAAGCGGCCGACATCAATAAAAGAAGTCAAAGTGTGTGTGCAACAACGCAACGAAACTTTACGGGCATACATCCAAAGATGGAGTCTTATCAAAAACTCAGCAGTTGAAGTTTCAGACGAAAAAGCAATAGACGCGTTCATAATTGGATTAAGGCGAAGAGACCTAGTTGAAGAGATGGGCAGAATTAAGCCGAAAACAGTGTCAGACCTCATGGATGTAGCAAACAGATTTGCAGACGGAGAAGATGCATGAAACAACAAGCGGACACGATCGCCAGAGGACGATAGAAGAAATAGATATGGAAGTCAAAGAAGATGGTCCCGCAATTACGACAACTACGGCTCCCATAGCCAAGTAGCTGCGGGATATAAGGACAACAGCTACCAAGGGAGTGATCGCAGAAGCTCGGGATATCGAAGCTATGGGAAAGAGGACTATAAAAAATTTCCCACAAGAGAATCCAGAGAGTATAACCCGTCGCTAGAAGATATGCTAAACGGACCTTGTCATATACACTCAGCGTTCGTCGATGGAAAACGAGTATCCAGGCATGCAATGAAAGATTGCACAACATTCTTGAAGCTACAAGAGGCAGCATTAAGTAAGCAATCCGAAGCAAGGCGACAAGGATACAAAGGAAGCAACAAACCTCCCATAAATCAACAAGGGAACAACGGAGCCCCTCAAGGACAAGACCAGACAAACCAGGGACATGATGACGACGAAGGGTACATTCCATCTAAGGGACACATCACAGCAATGATACAACCCATGCCCAAGTCGAACAAAGAGGAAAAAAGCATTACCTGACAAGTCAATCTAGCAGTCACTTCACCTCCAGCTACAACAGAATATCTACACTGGTCAGAACAACCAATTGAGTTCAATAGGGAAGATCACCCTATAACAGTATCTCCGCCGGGAAACACGCCCTTGGTACTCAAAGCTCAAATCGGCGCATACGATGTCGACAGAATATTCATGGACGTAGGAAGCGGAATTAATTTGATATATGCGAAAACACTCAGAGCAATGCATATATCACTAGAGTTCCTGAAGCCAACAGACTGTTCCTTCCATGGAATCGTACCAGGAAGTACCAATTATCCACTAGGGCGGATAGCACTCAATGTTTGCTTTGGCAACCGACAAAACTACAGAAGAGAAAAGCTAGACTTCGAGGTCATGGACTGGCCATGTCAGTATCATGCGATCCTCAGGCGACCCGCATTTTCACGATTCATGGTAGTGCCTCACTATACATATCTAGTACTCAAGATGCCAGGACCAAAGGGAATAATCACAGTAAAGGGAAGCTTCGAGGTTTCAGACCTCTGCGACAAGGAGTTCCACAAGATGGCGCAAAACTTTGGCATGATAGCCAACTATGCAGAGAAGGTGAAAAGCACGACTACGGAAGGTGTCAAGCTACCCGAAGGACGTGCTGCAGAGCCAGATATGAAGACACCACGAGTAGAAGCATCAGGAGAAGACAAAGTTACAGAAGAAGAAGAGAACACCACGATGGCATAAGCATCAAGAACAACAAAGTAGAGTAGAAGAATAAGGCTATAAAAGCCACAAGTTATCCCAGGGGCAATGCCCTCTAGATCCAGAACACAGGTCATAGGCCGGATCTCTTGGGTCACCCCATGTATCTTACATTACAAGTATAATAAAGACAAAACGTTCCTCATATTCGAGTTTACGAGTCTTTCAAAGGGAAAATGCGGCAAACGCACGAATCATACAAAAACGCTCTGAGAACAAATTTCAGACATACAGTCGCGAAATAAGAAACTCTCGCGTTCCATATATACACGAGTATTACAACAGCGGGTTATCAGAGTCATCTACACCTAAAGGATCTAAATAATGATACTCGCAAAAAAATGCGGCATCCGCTTGCAGCAGCCTAGCTATAATCCTTCGAGCAGGCTGCAAGGTATTCTCCACGTGTACTCGCAGACTAGCTCCACCTGGAGCCAAACTCAGTGACATAGAGCTATAATTAAGTCTTGGGTGCCACTTACGCATCCACCCAAGAGCAAAGTTGGCACCTGCCACTAAGTTCAGTTCTATCAACGGATGAATACGCTGGCTGGATCTAAAAGTATCGAGAAACAGTGGGAAACTTCCAGGCAGAGGATTGCAGGGAAGCATAACAGAATGCATAGTTATGAGAGCTCTTCGGCAACCATCAACTGACTTGCCAATATGCTGGGCACGGTCCTGAAGCAATACGATAGCACTCCAACATCGAGGATTAGACCACAAAGTCTCAATACCCGCCGACATCTTTTCTAGAGCTGCATTTCGCTCGGTAACCCGACGATCTTCAGCAGCAAAATCCAAACAAGTGCCTAAGATGGCAAAGGATATCACAAAACAGAAGTGGGACAAAAGGGGAAAAAAGAGAAGTCGCAAGGAATCTTACAGCGCAACATCTCGCAGGCAGACTCGATAATGCCAATGATAAAAGAGTCGCATTCCTCATGATGCACAATCTTCGCCATCAAGCTAGACACCTTAGCATCAAGAATAGATATCTGCTTCATCAAGCCACAAGCTTTGCTAGCTTTGTCCACAGCCATCTGTGCTTGGCGTTTGGCCAAAGTCAAGCGAGTCTCAAGATTAGATATTCTTGAAGAATATTCCATGCATTGGCAGCAGCAGCGAGGAGGCGACAAAACTTTAGAGCCAACCGCATGGGCAGAAGAAGGAGCATGGTCATGACTCAAAGGATCACTGGTGCGCATAGACTGGAAGTCAAAAGAAAGGAAAGGAAAAACATTTCAGAAGCTAACACAACATATCATAGAAAAGAAGCATATTTACATAAATCCAAACCCTTTGACTAAGGTTCTCGGGTTGCATGCGACTAAAGGTGTTTACATCAAAAGCAGAAATTAGAAACTACAAAGAAGTCTAGTCTATGCCACCTCAGCATTTTGCTCCATGGCAGAGGAAGGCATGGCAAATTCAGCGCCAGCATTTGCAGGAGGCACGGGCTCTTCCATCGCTGGAGTCAAGGAAGGTGGCGCAGTAGAAGTCATGGAAGCCGCCAAAGGAGAAATAATTGACACCAGGGCGGGCACCAACTTCTTCGCCTTCTCGAAGAAGGCCTTTAACTCTGAGCGGGTGCGGCCATGAGGAGAGCTCACCTTCTCCCAGTCGACATCTGCACCATGTGCATAAGAAAGTGCGATAGCACCCCCAGCACCTCGCTTCAAAGAAAGCCCCTTCAGCTGGAGGATGGGGTCGTCAGTCATGTCGAAGGCTTCGACAAGTTTCTTCAAGTCATTTTTTGGAACCTCCGCCTTTTTCTTGGGCCACAACCCAATGAACATCCACGTCAGAACGCGGCTCACCAACTCAAAGATCTCTTGGATAGATATCTAGTTCGCTTCGAGTAAGTTAACCGCGGTCATCAGAGGATCATCACCCGGTTGCAGAGTCGACAAAGACACCCCGGTAAATCCTGCACAACAAAGGGGACAAGGGAAAAGCAGGAAAGGAAAGTATTAGCAAGTACATGAAACGCAACAGAAGTCGAAGAAGAGGACAAGGCGAGTATGTACCTCCAGCAGCAGCAGACATCATGCGAAGACGCTCTATCACAGCTTGCTCTTGCTGAGAATGCTCTTTGTTAGCATCGGCCAAAGCCTTTTCCGTTTTCTTCGCCTTAGCCAGTGCTGACTTCTGCGACTTCTCAGCACTTGCTTTGGCGGCAGTCGCAACGTCATCGTTTTCCAGCGATGCAGTGCGGGCATTGGCCAATGCTAGAGCATCTGCAGTCCAGCAAAGAGAGAAAGGAAGTCAAATAAACAACAAAAAGAAGCATAGAGGCAAAGTAAAGACAAGATAAAGAGTGAACCTTCAGAAGCTTTAGCAACCTTTAGGTACTCAGCACATTCAGTGCCCAAGGCGACAAATCTCTTCAACAATGCCTAGGAAAAAGGACGCGTAAGAGCATAGTTTATACAAGGAAAACAGGTCACGGATTCATGGGCTTCAAGAGAAATTTCAGCTTCTTTGGCCTTTTTCGAGTGCTTGTTGCCTCGGGTCATAGGAACCTTCTTGACAGAAGCCCTGGTGGTCCTCAGCGCAATTTCTTATACAGAAGGCTTGTCGGCAATTACAGTTGGAGTAGAAGGAGTAGCCGTAGTATCTCTTTGCGGCTCTTCGTCATCACTACAAGAGGAAACAAGTTATGTATAACCCAAAAGGAAAGAGAACAAGTACAGTACAATCGCAGAACTCGCAGAACACTTACGATGCCAGGAGATTGAAATATTCAATATTTTCTTCTAGAACAGGGGCTTTACTAGCCACTGTTCTCTGCAGAGAGGTACTTGAAGAAGTAAAGTTGTCGACACGCTTCCTCTTCTTGTCCGCACCAGTGTCTTCAGAAAGCGCAGGAGGAGGCAATGTCGTCGAGCTGGTGTCTTCTTCTGAATCTTTGGCATCATCTCTGTCCTGATTTTCTTTAGCCTCGGGGGCTTCAGATACAGAAGAGGCCAGATCAGCTGGAAGAGGCCCTTCCTCCAGAAGATGGGGGCGTGAAACAAGGAATAGGTGGTCCTATAAACGAATAAATCAGAGAAGTAATCGTTACAAGGATTAAACACAGCTGGAAGCCGATAAACTCAACAAAAAGTATACAAAGCAAACAAATATATACCTCGGGTAGGGGGTGCACAGAGTCGAAGTAACTAGCGGCCAATTCAGCAACCGCATTGTCCTTGGTGAGCTTGGTGAGGCTCCTAACTCGCTTGTCAACGTCTTCCTTCTCCATTAGATCCTCAGAGATGTGTGAAGGATCCTCCAAGCCAGAGTAGCTCCAAAGTTTGGCAAGGCGATACTGTAGGGGTTGAACTCGACGTTGCACAAATAACGCCATGAGCTGGATACCCGACAATGCGCCTCCTTTACCTCCTTTCAGAGCATGGATGCGGGTCAGTAGAGGAGCAATCTGTTCCATTTCAGCATCTGAGGGAGGCGAATCCCACGATGCCAATTTCTTCAGCTCCTTGGAGGCGTCAAAGGGGGCTAGGCCATATTTGTCTTCGGGGGAGGCCTTACAGTCTTTGATGTAAAACCATTTTGTCCTCCAACCTTGGACTGACGCAGACATGGAAAATTCCAGATATTGCGCCTCAGGGCGCACAGAGACAACAGCACCGCCCAGTTCGGGTTTTCTGGATAAAGCAACGTTGGGGTGGAGCCGGAAGATAGATCTCCAAAGAAGAAAATGGGGCTCAATGCCCAGAAATGACTCGCAAAGAGTCACAAAGCAAGCGATATGGCGGATGGAGTTAGGTGTGAGCTAGTGAAGCTGCACACCATAAACAAAAAGAAGCCCACGAAGAAACTCATAGGCAGGAAGAGAAAGTCCGCGGAAGAGGAAGGCAAGAAACATCACCCGATAACCGCTCGGGGGCTGAGGGATCCGCTCGGTGCTGGGGAACTTGATGGAGTCGCTGCTTGAGATGAGGCCGTTCGTCCTGGCCTTCTCCACCTCCTTCTGCACGATGGCAGAGGGCACCCAGCTAGTCGCGGAGGTTGTTGTCTTTCCCTTAGCCATGGTATTCTTGGACGCAAGGTGCTTCACACACTTCTACCAATCCGTGCCTAGGGGCTATGCACGAGAGGAGAAGGAAGCAGAGATCGACAATGGCGGTGGTGGCGGAGAGAAAGAGCTGGTAAACAGTACAAATCCCCACTATCCCTTTATATACCTTCTCGGTGAAGGAACGTGGGCTGAGACATGGTGAAAGGAGCAAAAGTGGCAGCCCACTAACGGGTAGAGAAATACAAAAATTACCGCGCTACCCATGAAATGGTACACGCTCAGTAAGGATGACGTATAGCTAAATTTGGCCACTGACGTCACGAAGAGGACGAAAGATTAGAGATCAATTCAACAGATGCATATAATCAACGAGTATCAAATATGGCGACTATCAAATAAAAGATGACATAAAAGAGAAAACAAGGTTGGCGCTGACAATACAAAAACCAAGTTAGAAGACTATACCCGACAACATTTGACTATAGCCTTGGGGGCTACTACCATCAGGAGCGCTGAACGCGCACCCGACGAAAAGTTATCGCTAAACTATTTCGAGTTGAAGCATGATGATGAAGTACACTATATTTGAGCCTATACTCGAAAAAAGTTTTGTTCGACTATAGCCTCGGGGGCTACTCCCATCGGGAGCGCTGAGTGCGCACCCAACGATGTTTATTGACAAGCACTAGAGCATGGGAAGTGAAGGAGTATGTGATGAAACATTGTTACTACCATCGGGAGCAAGTTTTTATGGTTGTATAACCCAAATATCTTCAGTCAAAATTTGACTACGACATGTGATTCTTGAGTTGCATTATCGCAACGAAACTCGAATGCCGTGATTTAGCATAAAGGTAAGACCCCGGGATCCATCCTATGTGGCCTGGTATGCGCACATGGATGCGCTCTGCTGGTATGTATCCATGTCTACGACATGAAGAAAATCCTGGTGGACGCACTGGGTACACTGAGAATCACTGGGATTCATTCTTTGTAAGTCCTAAATGCAGCAAAAGAGTGGGTTTTACCGGTATCCCGAATTCATGTCCAAGGGGATTGAATTTGAAGTAGGTGGCAAGTATCTGTTCTGGCAGTTAACTGACCTCTTGATCCGTCAGAGATGTCAGGCTTGTTCATCAAAACCCCTTGTGAAATATTATCATGAAAATAAGTCGAAAGACCAAGTCGAAGATTTGAAGATATGAAGAAGTCGAAGAGTTGATCAAGTCGAAGATTTAAAGATTAGAGATTCAACCCGAATCTGCAATTCTGGTAGAATATCAAGGGCTACTGACAAGGGTATAGCTAATAGAGCCCGCTAGTTGAGTACCCCTGAGGCCCGATAAGCTAGGCCAAATTGTACTGATAGTCGAGATACGAGTTCTTACCGTATGTTGATATTGTAATCTGTATCGGACCCTACCCAATCCTTGAGACCTGGCCACCTATATATAGGGGCCAGGAGGGGACGGTGTAGGGCAGATTGAAAGCAAGCCAGGTTCAACACCCAAGTTTACTTTCGATATACACCTATTTCGACTAACCTTACCTTCGAGTTCATTTGACGCCCTATCTCCCCGATCCTAAGTCCTTCATCTAGGACATTTGTTGAGTTAACCCTCATCACCCAGCTTGTATTATTTTATCTTATGGAGAGACACCGCTAGTGAACTGTGGATCCCGGTCCTATTTCCATTATATTGCTATCACCTATTTACTTTACTCGCACTGTTTACTTTACTCGCATACTATTATCACTTTCCACTCGATACGCTCATACCCTTTGTTTCAAGCAAACAGGTGAGATTGACAACCTCATCGTAAGTTGGGAACAAAGTATTTGGTTGTGTTGTGTGCAGGTTCTGCATTGCTATTGGTTGAAGACGAGTCAACAAGTGTTGTAAATGGCACCCTTGTTGGAGTGTTATTAGGCTAGTCAGCATCACCTTCAATCATTTGTTTGCTCCTCTCCTGATCGACATACCTTGGTTTCTTAACTGAGGGAAAATCTTACTGCTATATTCATCACACCTTTCTCTTGGGGTTCCCAATGGGCTGGTCATTCAACTAGGCACCAGCTATTTTCTGGCGCCATCAACCAGCAATCAAGGGAGTATTATTTAATTCATAGTAATTCAACCACAAGTTGTTTTGGAGTGAATCCAACTTTGTTGGGTTCATAAAATGGTTGTCTATCTGTAAGTGTGCTGAGTATGTTATTTGACCTATGTGAACACCTGCATGCTTGTTGAATTGAAGTGGTGTTGTGATTGCTATGTTTGAAAAAACCCTAGCTTCTAATAGGATTAACTTGCTACTAAAAACTTGTAAAATCTTGTTTTGAATTATAAACATGTTTGTTTCTGATACTCTCTGGTTATGTGATGTTGAGTGATGAAATGCTTGCGACTTGTGTATGCATGCGTGCTTATTGTGTGTTATTATTTTTTCCGGCGATAGAATCGAACGAGGAGTGTGCGGAGGAAGGAGAAGTCTTTGAGTACCAGGAACAAGAAGATCAGGGACTAGCCAATCAAGGCAACCCATCTATACTTGATGCATATCTAAATCCTATTCACTCAATTTGCAGGTTGCATAAAGGTTTATTACATTGCATGTTTTCATATTGCTATAGCTCTTGTAGCAATTATTTGTTGGCTCAAGCTCCACAAGCCAAATTGATATCATCCTTCGAGATGACCCCTTTGAACACCTATTCATTACCCTTGCAGTAGGTGGCTTGTTGGATAGCAGCAAAGCCCTAGGTGAAACCTCTAGTGGAGCCAAAAACTCTAGGATGGGAATACTCAAAGAAAAGTTTTGAAAATGTTTTTGAAAACCTTGGAGTGGTATCTACTCCACTGAAATATTTTCAAAAAATGGTTTTTGGACAAATGGAGTTGGACATGAAGGAAAAAGGAGTGGATGGCTTTTCAAAGGACATTGGTGATCACTAGGTATCCACCGGAACAATTAACCCGTGCAACCACATTACCCCGGTATGGGACGGGGCTTAGTCCGAAGTTTATTCGCTTTAGTGCGGGGAGCCTAATACTATATAATGGTTTGTAGGACCCTGGAATCCGGGTTGTCACAAGTGATGGGCAACGGTGTCATGGGCCCGCCAATAGGCTACCCGTCCGGAAGACACTTGGGGTTCTCCCACCGTGGCACTGGAGCTACACTCGAAAAAATGGAGGTAGGCTGCCTGTAACAGCCCACTTTTTGCACTGCACATTTAGCTCAAGTAATGCTTTAATTAGGGGGAAACAAAAACTTTTAATTAAGGTATTGGAAATGTGTGTGTGCATGATCTTGTGTGCTTGAGTTGGGTGCTATGAACATCTTTGGTCTCAACACTCTATTCTAAAATTTTAGCAAGTATGAATTGTGTTGTGTGCTAGTTTGCAATTTCGTTCAAATGCAAATCAAGGTTAAAAACTAGGCCTTGCTTGTTTTGTTTGCATCATCATTTCATGTGCATGTGTGTGTTTATCACCTATTTCCTTTTTCTTTCTATTTTCAACTAAACTTGCTGCATAAATGCTCAGAGTGGTGCTATGATTTCATGCCAACACTAAACCTAGTGAATTAGAACCCTAGCACTTTTTCTTCTTCTATTTTCTTTTTGATTAAACATTATTCCTGCACACTATATTGGAAAATAGGAACTTGACCAAAACCCTATTTCCTTTTGGCCAAAAATATTGAAACCTGGTGGATGCTTTGCTACCCACTTAAGCTCATTTCTGAACCAACCATCACCACTTTCTGATCAAAACTTTGCACCTTTCAAATTCAATTGAATTTCGGCCAAAATTCACCAAACCTTGTTCTCTTCTTATTCTTTCTCTCTCTTTTCTTTGCAACTCGACCAAGAGAAGGACCCCAGCCGGCTACCACTCCATCTCCCTCTGCTCCCTCTCACGCCCCAACCCTAGCCCTTGTCCTGTAGCTCCTGGACACAAAGAATGGGAGGAGCCCGAGAAGATCTTGGGGGAGATCCTCTCCATTTCTTTTTCCCTCCCTCTCTGCCGACAAGCACCCCCAACCGGCGATCAGCACCTCCACTACAACACCACCCCGACCCCAGCACGCAGAGAGACCCAGCTCCTACCTCACCCAGCCCTCACTCACTCGCCAGCGTAACCAGAGAGCGCGCCCCTCGCCCAGAGGCTTCGAGAGGAAGCCATCGGCCACCACTGCGCCACCCGACCCCACTACCCACCTCCTAGCTCACCCAATCAACCATTGCCGCCCAGAGCCCTCATAGGCCACGCTATGGCCCTGTCCTGCACGCGCTCTGCGCCGCCCTGGCATGTCAAGGCCGGCACGCGCGTTCCCGCGCGCACACACGACCGTTTGCACCACTCCGCATATGCATGAGCACGGCATCGTGCACCCAGCACGACGCAACCCTCGCCCTGGACCCTGGCCGACCGGACACGCCACAGCACGCGCCATTTTACCCGCACCCGCACTGAATCAGACCACGCCGCGTCCACAGCAGAGCACGACCGTCCTACCCGACCTTGTCCCTGGACCTAGCTCACTACGCCGCTCAGAACACACCGCACCGCCGCCCAATCCGTGATGGTCAAGACCACGGCACACCGAGCCCATCACCTGCAGATAAAACCCCCTGGACCGACCCCATCTCCCCTCTGCTCGCCATTCTTCCCCCAGCTACTCTCCTCTCCGCTCAGAACACCACACTGGCAAGCCCCATCCATTCCCGGAGCTGCTGAGCTCGAGGGACGTCGCCGGAGCAGGGGTAGACGGCGAAGGTTTCGGCCGACGCCGAATCTCTCTCTCTGCTCTCTCCCTGCATGCCTCTCTTCTTCTGCCAGATCTGGACCTCACCCTGCCGTTTGTTTCTTCTCTGGCAGCACGAGGGCGTCGCCATCGCCGTCAAACCCCGAGGAGCATGCAGACGAGCAAATCCACGCACCACCCTCAAGCATCCTCTTCTGCAAGATCTGGTCGCGGAACGAGCTTCGGAGAACCCGCCGCCACCCACCAGCCACACCAGCCAGCCCCAGCACCCCTAGGTGAGCCCCGCCTCATCGCTTCCGGTAGCTAGGGTTAGGGTTTGTCTAACCCTCGACGCGAGGGAGACGACGGACCAGAGCCGTTGATCGTCGTTCTAATCGAACGGCCGAAATCGGCCGATACCGATTCGGTATCCGGCAGCCACTGACGGCCGGGCCCCGCTGGCAGGTTTGAACGGCGTGGCTGCCGCGCGTGTCGCCACAGATCTGGGCTGGATCTGGCCGTTTTGGCCCGTTTCGGGCAGATCTGGCCCGTGACTGTTTTTATTTTCAAAATGCCCTGTTAATTTGATTATCCTGTGAACTTTGGAATTAAATAGAAAATAATCTGTGCATGAAAATATTGTGATTCAAAGTCCTGTGAGTAGCTTATGATGATAGCTTTCAAATGGTACTGGGCCCATGATTTTTTGGGTCACTGTAGATTTTTGTTAATTAGTATTGTGTTATTAGCCACCTTTTCCACTTAAAATGCAAATCTTGAGTTTGGTATGGCCAGATTGTTTGAAACCAATTCTCACTGTTAGTATATCTTGTTAGCTTGCATGTCTCACTGGATTTTCTATTTTAGGACTTATAATCTTGCAGTAGTAATTAAAATGGCATAGGGTGTAATTAGTCTCAAGAAAATCATCACTTGCAGTAGGATTGGTATTTTGAGTTGAATCCAATTTTGTTGGAACATGTTCTGGAAGAGCTTTCCAGAGCACTTCACCTCATATTTTTCTGATTAACAGAGAATATCTGAGGATTAAATTGGTAGTATAGTGATATTTCACTATTGTTAATTGCTTAGAAATTAAACCACACTTTGTTTTTCAGTAAATCCAACTTTGGTAGTTTCTTAAGATTGTTGTCAACCTGCAATATTGATTGATGTGCTGTTTATATCACTGGATGCATGCATGCTTGATTTGGTAGCTAAGTAGTGGTGTTCACATCAATTTGTTAAATCCTAGTTTCTATTAGGATTAATTGTTAACTAAGAACCTTTAAAACTTTGTTTGTTTTCTAAACTTGTTTGCTTCTGATACTCTTTGATGATATGGTTTTGTTTGCTGAATGTGTGTGAACCTTGTATGCTTGTATATTTACCATGAGTTATTAATTTCCAACGATAGATTCGAACGAAGAGTGTGCGGAGGAAGGAGAGGTCTTTGAGTATCAAGAGGAAGGAGATCAGGGACAAGCCAACCAAGGCAAGCCATCTAACTTGATGCATATCTGAACCATAATTACACATTTGCATCTCTCCTTCTATTTTATCAAAGTGCATGGATTTATGTTGCTATAGTTCCTATAGCAAATATTTGTTGACTCAGGCTCCGCAAGTCAAATTGTTATCATCCATCGAGATGACCCCTTTACTACCTATTCCAATAGCCCTGAAGTAGGGCTTGTTGGTTAGCGACAATGCCTTTGATAAACCTTCTAGTGGAGCTGAAACTCTAGGACTGGGAACACTCAATGAAAGTTTACAAAAATGTTTTCGAAAACCTTGGGGTAGTAACTACCCCACTGAAGTGATTTCAAAAATGGTTTTTGTCAAAATGGAGGACAAGGAGATGGTGGCTTTTAATATGACATTGGTGATCACTAGGCGTTCGCTCAGAACAATTAACCCGTGCAACCACATTACCCTGGTATGGGACGGGGCTTAGTTTGAAGTTTATCTGCCTTAGTACGGGGAGCCTCACACTATATAAGGGTCTGGAGGACCCCGGAATCCAGGTTGTCGCAATTGATGGGCAACAGTGTAGCAGCCCCGCCAATAGGCTACCTGTCCGGAAGACGCTTGGGTTTCTCCCGCCGTGGCACTGGAACTACGCTCGGCAGAGGTAGACGACTAGGGTTTGCCGGGGATGTATACTCCACAGGGTAGGCGCCCGTGTTAAGGTGGATAGATGGAAGGCTATGATCGATTATCCGAACCCCGCATACTTGTGTATGATGGTCCGTGGTGGTATCCCGGCGGATTTATCGGATGGTGTTGGTAAAGTGTACAACCTCTGCAGAGTGAAATTCTATTCGAATAGCCGAGTCCTCGGTCATGGACGGTTGGGACGACCGTTGCCTAGCCCAATGTCGGTTTTGTTTTCAAAGTGAATTTTGGAAAGAAATGGAGAAAATGCCGGACGGAGTACTTGGAGGGTACTGCCGTGGCACATGTTTGGTTCGGAGTACTTGTAGGGTACTGCCGAAGGTGGGAAGTGGTCATGTGTGATTGACCGGAAACTAATGGTGGTCATGTTTGATTGACCCCATCTCTTCTCTTGAAAATGAGTTTCCCCCTTTCCTAGAGCTTTTCTAAAGTTGTTTTACTAAAACTCTTCTTTAGTAAGGATATAGAGATGTTGTATGACATGCTATATCGACACGAGAAAGTACAATTAGGTTAAGCACCAGCCCCAAACAAACCTCCCTTGCTACAGCCAAATAGCATGCAATTTATCCCTTCTTAGATGGTTTGCGAGTACAATTCCAAAATGTACTCACGGCTTTGTCCCTGGCTATTAACTTGGCCAGATTATGAAGACTATGAAGATGACGGTGAGGAGTTCGATGATGCCGATGCGAACTAGGATCCGTCTCCCGGTCAGTCGCCTGTAGGGTAGAGGCATGACACGGGCTACCTACGCTACCCTTGTATCCGCTGCACTGCTTAGTGAACTTGCCCTGCGTGGCATTTAAATTTGGCCAAGTGGCCATGTAAGACTTTGCGACTTATTTATGTAATGGATGATGTACTCTGTAATGCCAACTCTGTTATGTGGATTCATGACGGTCTTCCTGGGATCATGAATTGTATGCATAACGGGAATCCCGGACGGTAAACCGGGGTCCCCACAGAGTTGGTATCAGAGCCATCCTGACCTTAGGAGACCCTAGTTAGCATGGGCGTTAGACAGGACCAAAATATATTTTTACTACTAAAAACTAAAAGAGATGGCTTAATATATATAAGGTAAATATATATTGCTCTCATCTCTTCCCTCATTCTTTAAGCATTTAGAATTACTTGCATCTTAATTCAAGCTTTTACTGTATTTAAAATATTGCACACTTGGGTAAAATATTAACTCAACCTACTCTAAAATTTTGTGTAGATGGACGCTCCTACCGCGCACCGACAGATCGGCACCCACGGCGACATGTTGATCTTTGAGAGAGACTTGGTGGAGTTGTGCGCGAGTCTTGGACGTCCGCGTCCGGAGGTCCGAGGCTACCAGCTTTTCGAGGAGGGTACCCGTGAGCTGGCGATCCGTGTGGTTTGCCAGGTTCGCGGGAAGGAGGTCCCGCCCACTTCGCCAGAGTTCACCTTTGAGGTGATCGAGCGCAACTGGGGCGATGGCCTCATGCGCGTCCTGCGTCACGCTATTTCACGCCTCGTCCACGACCACTATGACGAGCTGCTTGGGACTCGCTACGAGCACTACGGGAGGATCGACGCCGATGGCCTCCCCTACCAGGCTGCAGCGCACACGCCTTTCAGCTGCCACTTCTGTCACACCGAGGCTATGCTGCACCACACTCAGGAGCATCTGGACCATGTCCGGATGGTTGCCGACGAGCGTGGCCTGGAGTTGGCCGTTCTCCGTGAGGACCTCCAGGAGTCCATTTTCTCTCGTCACCGCCTCCTCGCTGCCAAGAGGAGGATTGTGAAGAGGAATAGGGCTCTGCGTCAGCGTGTCCGTGATCTGGAGGATCACCTCGCTTCACTTGAGAGTCACGTCTCCGAGCTAGAGGAGGAGACCGCCGAGCTCCGCAAGGAGAACGAGGAGGTACTCGGGCGCGACGACGACCACCAGGAGGCCTACGACGAGGAGCCCGTGAGTACCGATGACGACGACCATGGTAGCGACAGTGGTGAGGGCCACGACGCTATCATGGACTTCTATGCTCCTGCGACCCCGAGTGAGGAGGACCCCGAGGAGGTTGTTCCCCACGCGAGCGCCGATGAGTAGGTACCCGGCGCCCCACCACTGCACTTAGGATGTTGCGTATCGATTAGGACTACCCGATCCCTTTTGCGTATGGTTGTGTATGGTTCTGCAGAAACCATTTGATGGGTGTTGCGTGAGACTTGTGGTATGTGTGCTAGACTTATATTAGCACCTCTTTTGTATGCTTGTATGCATGTGATGGACTTGGTTGACCTTGGTTGTTGATGTATGCCTATGGGTATTGGTGTAACTATGTTTCCCATGATTTCCCCTCCATGTCTTGTTGCACACCTTAATTTTTTTTCCCTGCATTCAAAATTTATTGTTGTATCTCACAAGTTAAACTTCTCTCCAGAATGGCTCCCGAAACGCGAGGCCACGCTAGCAACAGCAACAACCCGCCCCCACCTCCTGAGCCCAACATGACACAGGTGCTGCGGCTCATGCTTGAAGATCGTGAAGCCGCACGTGCCGAGCGCCAAGCTAGCCTCGCCACACTTCAACACCTCGCCCAGCTTGCCACCCACCACAACAACAATGGTGGCAATGATGAGCCTCAGAGCAAGCTTAGGGATTTCCAGAACTCCAATCCCCCAGTTTTCTCCAAGTCCACCGAGCCGTTGGATGCCGATGATTGGCTCCGCACCATGGAGAACAAGCTAGAGTACGCGGGAGTCGGGGCAAATGATAAGGTATTGTATGCAACCCACTTCCTAGCTGGACCAGCTGGAGCATGGTGGGAGAATGTCCACGCCATGCAGCCCGAAGGGCAGGTGATGACCTGGGAAGCATTCAAGACCAAGTTCCGCAAGGCCCACGTTCCCACTGGACTCATCAAGATCATGAGGGATAAGTTCCTCAATCTGAAGCAGGGAGGAATGAGTGTCCCCGAGTATCTTGACAAGTTCACATCTTGGGGAAGGTATGCACCCAATGACATCGACACCGATGAGAAGAAAAGGGAGCGGTTCCTCAATGGACTGCAAGAGGAGCTGCAGACCTACCTTGTAGCAGTGCACTATCCAGACCTAGAAGCCATGGTGGATGCAGCCATAATGGTTGAAGACAAGAACAAGGCTGCCCGGGAGAGCCGCAAGAGGCGGATGATGAGTCAGGGAGGCTCAAGCAACCAAAGGTCCCGCAGCATGCCCCCGTCAAGGTCAGCGCCACCACCTCAAAGGTTTGCCTCTCAAGCTCCAAGGCCTAACAACCCAAACCGTCAATACTCCAGCAGCCGCCCCAATGGCGGAAATTCTTCTGGAGGTAACCGCAACACATTCAATCCCACCAACTGAAGCCAGGGCAGTGGATGCTACACCTGTGGCCAGCCAGGACACTTCTCCAAGGAGTGCCCTCTTAAGAAGCCCTCTGCACCGAGCCTTAGCGCGCCGAGACCCAACCAGGGTCAAGGCCGTGGACCCGCTGGAAAGAATTCAAGGAACCAAGCCAATACTGCTCGAGGCCGCCTGAACCATGTCACCGCTGAGGAGGCAGCCGAAGCTCCTGACGTTGTCCTTGGTACGTTTCTCATCAACTCAGTCCCCGCAAAGGTCTTGTTTGATTCGGGTGCTTCACATTCGTTTGTCACTGAGACATTTGTGGCCGCGGGAGGGTTGACCGCGACTCAAATGGCATGTAAAATGATAGTGCAAATTCTGGGATCCCAAGTTAAAGCCCACTTATGCTGTGAAGGGGTACCCGTAGTAATCCATGGGGCATCTTTTCAAGCCAACTTGATCATCCTAGGCACAAAGGGCTTGGACGTAGTACTTGGAATGGATTGGATGTCCAAGTACCAAGGGCACATAGATTGCGCCAGAAAGTCTATCCGTAACCAACAGTGAGGGTATTCAAATTGAGCACATTGCAACCATGCCATCCCACAAAGCCTACTACAAGAAATCTGTGTCTGGGCCAACCCTTGACCAAGTTCCGGTGGTATGTGAATACCCCGATGTCTTTCCTGAAGAGTTGCCAGGTATGCCCCCCGACCGGGATATTGAGTTGATTCCCGGAACAGCCCCTATAGCACAGAGAGCCTACCGTATGAACCCACAAGAATTAGAAGAGTTAAAAAGGCAACTCGCTGATATGCTCAGCAAAGGTCTTATCCGCCCCAGCGCGTCACCTTGGGGATCACCTGTTCTATTTGTGGACAAGCGAGACGGTACCATTCGACTGTGCGTGGATTACCGCAAGTTGAATGAGGTGACAATCAAAAATAAGTACCCACTCCCAAAAATTGAAGACCTTTTTGATCAGCTGAATGGAGCTAAGGTGTTCTCCAAGATCGATCTCCGCACTGGATATCATCAGCTGAAAGTCCGTGAGTCCGACATTCCCAAGACTGCCTTCACTACACGATACGGTTTATTTGAGTATACCGTAATGTCCTTTGGCCTGACCAATGCCCCAGCCTACTTCATGAATCTCATGAACAAGGTGTTCATGAAGTTCCTCGATAAGTTTGTGGTGGTATTTATTGACGACATCTTGGTCTATTCCAAGACTGAGGAAGAGCACGCAGAGCATCTGCGACTAGTGTTGGGAACCTTGAGGGAACATCAACTTTACACCAAGTTTAGCAAGTGTGAATTTTGGCTAAAGGAAGTTGGATTTTTGGGACACGTTATCTCAGCCGGGGGAGTGTCTGTTGACCCATCGAAGATTACTTCTATCTTAGAAAGGAAGGCCCCAACCAATCCCACCGAAATTCGAGCATTCCTCGGATTAGCTGGATATTACCGGAAGTTTGTTGAAGGTTTTTCCAGCATTGCCCGTCCAATGACTCAGCTCCTCAAGAAGGACAAAAAGTTCGAGTGGACCGAGAAGTGCGAGCAGAGTTTCCAAGAACTCAAGAAGAGACTCGTGTCAGCTCCTATATTGACCATGCCCGACATCACCAAAAGTTTTGACGTCTATTGCGATGCCTCCAAGCTTGGTCTTGGAAGTGTCTTGATGCAAGATGGCAAAGTCATTGCTTACCTATCCCGTCAACTACGCCCGCATGAGCTAAACTACCCAACCCACGATCTTGAACTGGCCGCTGTCGTTTATGCGCTCAAGACTTGGCGACACTACCTTATGGGAAACCGATGCGAGATCTACACCGATCACAAGAGCTTGAAGTATATCTTCTCACAGAAGGAGTTGAATATGAGGCAGCGTAGGTGGATTGAACTCATCAAGGATTATGATCTAGGCATTCATTATCATCCCGGCAAGGCGAACGTGGTCGCCGATGCCCTCAGCCGAGAGCCCTGCTCCCTAAACGCCCTACTAAAGACCAACCAGCCTACCCTATGTGTAGAATTTGAGAGGTTTGGACTGGAGCTAGTGAGCCATGGGTTCCTAGCTAACCTTGAAGTCCGACCCACTCTGTTTGATCAAATCAAGGAAGCTCAGAAGGGCCATGAGAGCATTGAGGGAATCAAGCGTAGAATGGGACGAGAAGAAGTGCCTGGATTTTCGGTTGATCAGCAAGGTGTGCTATGGTATAATGGCCGCCTATGCGTCCCAAATGTCGAAGAGTTGAAGCAGCTCATTTTGAAGGAGGCCCATGATACTCCCTACTCAATCCACCCAGGAGGCACCAAGATGTACCAAGACTTGAAAGAGCAGTTTTGGTGGCATGGGATGAAGCGAGAAATAGCATTTTATATTGCCCGGTGCGACGTTTGCCAACGAGTCAAGGCCGAACACCAAAGACCTGCTGGTCTGTTGCAGCCCCTGAAGGTGGCCATGTGGAAATGGGAGGATGTTGGAATGGACTTCATTACTGGTCTGCCAAGATCAAATAGAGGTCATGACTCCATCTGGGTCATTGTGGACCGCCTAACCAAGGTTGCCCATTTTATTCCAGTCAAGACCACCCACAATGGTAGAGAACTCGCCGATCTCTATATCTCCCGGATTGTGAGCCTGCATGGAGTGCCCAAGACCATAGTATCTGATCGTGGTACTCAATTCGCATCTCGTTTTTGGGCAAAGATTCATGAAGCCTTGGGAACCAAGCTTTCCTTCAGCACAGCCTACCATCCGCAGACTGGAGGTCAAACCGAGAGGATCAATCAGATTCTCGAGGATATGCTCCGTGCATGTGTCCTATCCTATGGAGCCAAATGGGAGGACTGTTTGCCGTTTGCCGAATTCTCCTACAATAACAGCTACCAAGCTAGTATCCAAATGGCCCCTTTCGAAGCCCTGTATGGCCGTAAATGCCGAACCCCTCTCAATTGGTCAGAGACTGGAGAAAGTCAAGTATGCGGTCCTGACATCATCAAGGAAGCCGAAGAGCAAGTGCAGTTGATCCACAACCGCCTGAAGGCCGCGCAAGCTAGACAGAAGAGTTATGCGGATTCCCGTCGAAGACCCCTTACCTTCCAAGTTGGAGATTTTGTTTATCTCCGAGTGACTCCACTCAAGGGCATGCAGCATTTCCATGAGAAGGGAAAATTGGCACCCCGCTACATTGGCCCATACAAGATCCTTGAGCACCGAGGAGAATTGTCCTACAAGCTAGACCTACCTCCTAAGTTGTCAGAATTCCATGATGTCTTCCACGTCTCCCAGCTTCGCAAGTGTTTCCAAGCCCCCAATAAACCCGAAACCTTCAAGGAGATTGATCAAGATACCATTGACCTCAACCACGACTTGACCTACCGCAAGAGACCAACCCGAATTTTGGAGAAAGATGTCCGTCTCACCCGCAGACGAAAGATCAACATGTACAAGGTTCAGTGGAGCAATCACACCGAAGATGAAGCCACCTGGGAACGAGAAGATTATCTTCAGCGAGAATTTCCTGAGTTACTCAACGCTTAGCTATGGAATCTCGGGACGAGATTCTTTTAAGGGGGGAAGGTCTGTAACAGCCCACTTTTTGCACTGCACATTTAGCTCAAGTAATGCTTTAATTAGGGGGAAACAAAAACTTTTAATTAAGGTATTGGAAATGTGTGTGTGCATGATCTTGTGTGCTTGAGTTGGGTGCTATGAACATCTTTGGTCTCAACACTCTATTCTAAAATTTTAGCAAGTATGAATTGTGTTGTGTGCTGGTTTGCAATTTCGTTCAAATGCAAATCAAGGTTAAAAACTAGGCCTTGCTTGTTTTGTTTGCATCATCATTTCATGTGCATGTGTGTGTTTATCACCTATTTCCTTTTTCTTTCTATTTTCAACTAAACTTGCTGCATAAATGCTCAGAGTGGTGCTATGATTTCATGCCAACACTAAACCTAGTGAATTAGAACCCTAGCACTTTTTCTTCTTCTATTTTCTTTTTGATTAAACATTATTCCTGCACACTATATTGGAAAATAGGAACTTGACCAAAACCCTATTTCCTTTTGGCCAAAAATATTGAAACCTGGTGGATGCTTTGCTACCCACTTAAGCTCATTTCTGAACCAACCATCACCACTTTCTGATCAAAACTTTGCACCTTTCAAATTCAATTGAATTTCGGCCAAAATTCACCAAACCTTGTTCTCTTCTTATTCTTTCTCTCTCTTTTCTTTGCAACTCGACCAAGAGAAGGACCCCAGCCGGCTACCACTCCATCTCCCTCTGCTCCCTCTCACGCCCCAACCCTAGCCCTTGTCCTGTAGCTCCTGGACACAAGGAATGGGAGGAGCCCGAGAAGATCTTGGGGGAGATCCTCTCCATTTCTTTTTCCCTCCCTCTCTGCCGACAAGCACCCCCAACCGGCGATCAGCACCTCCACTACAACACCACCCCGACCCCAGCACGCAGAGAGACCCAGCTCCTACCTCACCCAGCCCTCACTCACTCGCCGGCGTAACCAGAGAGCGCGCCCCTCGCCCAGAGGCTTCGAGAGGAAGCCATCGGCCACCACTGCGCCACCCAACCCCACTACCCACCTCCTAGCTCACCCAATCAACCATTGCCACCCAGAGCCCTCATAGGCCACGCTATGGCCCTGTCCTGCACGCGCTCTGCGCCGCCCTGGCATGTCAAGGCCGGCACGCGCGTTCCCGCGCGCACACACGACCGTTTGCACCACTCCGCATACGCATGAGCACGACATCGTGCACCCAGCACGACGCAACCCTCGCCCTGGACCCTGGCCGACCGGACACGCCACAGCACGCGCCATTTTACCCGCACCCGCACTGAATCGGACCACGCCGCGTCCACAGCAGAGCACGACCGTCCTACCCGACCTTGTCCCTGGACCTAGCTCACTATGCCGCTCAGAACGCGCCGCACCGCCGCCCAATCCATGATGGTCAAGACCACGGCACACCGAGCCCATCACCTGCAGATAAAACCCCCTGGACCGACCCCATCTCCCCTCTGCTCACCATTCTTCCCCCAGCTACTCTCCTCTCTGCTCAGAACACCACACTGGCAAGCCCCATCCATTCCCGGAGCTGCTGAGCTCGAGGGACGTCGCCGGAGCAGGGGTAGACGGCGAAGGTTTCGGCCGACGCCGAATCTCTCTCTCTGCTCTCTCCCTGCATGCCTCTCTTCTTCTGCCAGATCTGGACCTCACCCTGCCGTTTGTTTCTTCTCTGGCAGCACGAGGGCGTCGCCATCGCCGTCAAAGCCCGAGGAGCACGCAGACGAGCAAATCCACGCGCCACCCTCAAGCATCCTCTTCTACAAGATCTGGTCGCGGAACGAGCTTCGGAGAACCCGCCGCCACCCAGCAGCCACACCAGCCAGCCCCAGCACCCCTAGGTGAGCCCCGCCTCGTCGCTTCCAGTAGCTAGGGTTAGGGTTCGTCTAACCCTCGACGCGAGGGAGACGACGGACCAGAGCCGCTGATCGTCGTTCTAATCGAACGGCCGAAATCGGCCGATACCGATTCGGTATCCGGCAGCCACTGACGGCCAAGCCCCGCTGGCAGGTTTGAACGGCGCGGCTGCCGCGCGTGTCGCCGCAGATCTGGGCTGGATCTGGCCGTTTCGGCCCATTTCGGGCAGATCTGGCCCGTGACTGTTTTTATTTTCAAAATGCCCTGTTAATTTGATTATCCTGTGAACTTTGGAATTAAATAGAAAATAATCTGCGCATGAAAATATTGTGATTCAAAGTCCTGTGAGTAGCTTATGATGATAGCTTTCAAATGGTACTGGGCCCATGATTTTTTGGGTCACTGTAGATTTTTGTTAATTAGTATTGTGTTATTAGCCACCTTTTCCACTTAAAATACAAATCTTGAGTTTGGTATGGCCAGATTGTTTGAAACCAATTTTCACTGTTAGTATATCTTGTTAGCTTGCATGTCTCACTGGATTTTCTATTTTAGGACTTATAATCTTGCAGTAGTAATTAAAATGGTATAGGGTGTAATTAGTCTCAAGAAAATCATCACTTGCAGTAGGATTGGTATTTTGAGTTGAGTCCAATTTTGTTGGAACATGTTCTGGAAGATCTTTCCAGAGCACTTCACCTCATATTTTTCTGATTAACAGAGAATATCTGAGGATTAAATTGGTAGTATAGTGATATTTCACTATTGTTAATTGCTTAGAAATTAAACCACACTTTGTTTTTCAGTAAATCCAACTTTGGTAGTTTCTTAAGATTGTTGTCAACCTGCAATATTGATTGATGTGCTGTTTATATCACTGGATGCATGCATGCTTGATTTGGTAGCTAAGTAGTGGTGTTCACATCAATTTGTTAAATCCTAGTTTCTATTAGGATTAATTGTTAACTAAGAACCTTTAAAACTTTGTTTGTTTTCTAAACTTGTTTGCTTCTGATACTCTTTGATGATATGGTTTTGTTTGCTGAATGTGTGTGAACCTTGTATGCTTGTATATTTACCATGAGTTATTAATTTCCAACGATAGATTCGAACGAAGAGTGTGCGGAGGAAGGAGAGGTCTTTGAGTATCAAGAGGAAGGAGATTAGGGACAAGCCAACCAAGGCAAGCCATCTAACTTGATGCATATCTGAACCATAATTACACATTTGCATCTCTCCTTCTATTTTATCAAAGTGCATGGATTTATGTTGCTATAGTTCCTATAGCAAATATTTGTTGACTCAGGCTCCGCGAGTCAAATTGTTATCATCCATCGAGATGACCCCTTTACTACCTATTCCAATACCCCTGAAGTAGTGGCTTGTTGGTTAGTGACAATGCCTTTGATAAACCTTCTAGTGGAGCTGAAACTCTAGGACTGGGAACACTCAATGAAAGTTTACGAAAATGTTTTCGAAAACCTTGGGGTAGTAACTACCCCACTGAAGTGATTTCAAAAATGGTTTTTGTCAAAATGGAGGACAAGGAGATGGTGGCTTTTAATATGACATTGGTGATCACTAGGCGTTCGCTCAGAACAATTAACCCGTGCAACCACATTACCCTGGTATGGGACGGGGCTTAGTTTGAAGTTTATCTGCCTTAGTACGGGGAGCCTCACACTATATAAGGGTCTGGAGGACCCCGGAATCCGGGTTGTCGCAATTGATGGGCAACAGTGTAGCGGGCCCGCCAATAGGCTACCCGTCCGGAAGACACTTGGGTTTCTCCCGCCGTGGCACTGGAACTACGCTCGACAGAGGTAGACGGCCAGGGTTTGCTGGGGATGTATACTCCACAGGGTAGGCGCCCGTGTTAAGGTGGATAGATGGAAGGCTATGATCGATTATCCGAACCCCGCATACTTGTGTATGACGGTCCGTGGTGGTATCCCGACGGATTTATCGGATGGTGTGGGTAAAGTGTACAACCTCTGCAGAGTGAAATTCTATTCGAATAGCCGAGTCCTCGGTCATGGACGGTTGGGACGACCGTTGCCTAGCCCAATGTCGGTTTTGTTTTCAAAGTGAATTTTGGAAAGAAATGGAGAAAATGCCGGACGGAGTACTTGGAGGGTACTGCCGTGGCACATGTTTGGTTCGGAGTACTTGTAGGGTACTGCCGAAGGTGGGAAGTGGTCATGTGTGATTGACCGGAAACTAATGGTGGTCATGTTTGATTGACCCCATCTCTTCTCTTGAAAATTAGTTTCCCCCTTTCCTAGAGCTTTTCTAAAGTTGTTTTACTAAAACTCTTCTTTAGTAAGGATATAGAGATGTTGTATGACATGCTATATCGACACGAGAAAGTACAATTAGGTTAAGCACCAGCCCCAAACAAACCTCCCTTGCTACAGCCAAATAGCATGCAATTTATCCCTTCTTAGATGGTTTGCGAGTACAATTCCAAAATGTACTCACGGCTTTGTCCCTGGCTATTAACTTGGCCAGATTATGAAGACTATGAAGATGATGGTGAGGAGTTCGATGATGCCGATGCGAACTAGGATCCGTCTCCCGGTCAGTCGCCTGTAGGGTAGAGGCATGACACGGGCTACCTACGCTACCCTTGTATCCGCTGCACTGCTTAGTGAACTTGCCCTGCGTGGCATTTAAATTCGGCCAAGTGGCCATGTAAGACTTTGCGACTTATTTATGTAATGGATGATGTACTCTGTAATGCCAACTCTGTTATGTGGATTCATGACGGTCTTCCTGGGATCATGAATTGTATGCATAACGGGAATCCCGGATGGTAAACCGGGGTCCCCACACTGCCAGGGTTTGCCGGGGAGGTTAACTCCATAGGGTAGGCACCCGTACTAAGGTAGATATATGGAAGGCTCTGTTTGATTATCTGAACCCCGCATACTTGTGTATGACAGTCCATGGTGGAATCCCGACGGATTTATCGAATCTTGTGGGTAAAGTGTAAAACCTCTACAGAGTGTAAACCTATTCGAATAGCCGAGTCCTCGGTCATGGATGGTTGGAATGGTTGCTATCTAGCCCAATGTTGGTTTTGTTTTCATAAAAATGTTTTCAAGAAAATGGAGAAGGTGCTGGACGGAGTACTCGAAGGGTAGTGTCGTGGCACGGGTATAGTTCAGAGTACTTGCAGGGTACTTCCGAAGGAATGGGGATGGTCATGTGTGATTGACCTATTTATAAAGGAAGGTGGTCATGTTTGATTGACCATTGGCTCTCTCTTGAAGAATCAATGAATTCCCCCTTTCCTAGAGATTTTACTAAGAAGGTTTTCTAAATGTTTTCTTTAATAAGGATATAGAAATGTCGTAAGACATGCTATATCGACACGAGAAATTGACTAGTTAGGATAAACTAGACTAGAGCCCTTCACCTTGCTATAGCCAAACTGCATGTCAACACTTCCTTCTTGATGGTTTGCGAGTACAATTCTAAAATGTACTCATGGCTTTGTCCCTGGCTATTAACTTGGTCAGACTATGAAGAAGACTACGAGGAAGGTGATGATGGTTACGATGACGCCGGTGCAAACAAGGAGCGTCTCCCAGTCAGTTGCCTGTAGGGTAGAGGCATGACATGGGCTACCAACGTACTTTTGCATCCGCTGGAATGCTTAGTGAACTTTCCCTGCATGGCATTTGAATTCGGTCAAGTGGCCCTGTAAGACTATTTGAATTTGTTATGTAATGGATGATGTACTCTATAATGCCAACTCTGTTATGTGGATTCACGACGTTCTTCCTGGGATCGTGAAGTGTATGCATAACGGGAATCCTGGGTGGTAAGCCGGGGTCCCCACAATATCTTAATTACTATAAATTTTAGTAGAGCTTTGGAAGTTGAGAAAAAATGACATGGTGCATTTAATTAAGAAGGTTCCCCAGATTTTTGTCACATCCCAAAATTTTGGAATGTGAAAAATAATAAGGAACCATGTATGTTTGAATTGATTGAAATTTCACAAGGAATTAAAAAATTTTGTTTTAAAAGCTTTATTAGGAAAACCATTTCAAACTTTCTAATATTATTACTTGAAGAATTTCTTTGAGAAAACCAAATATCAAAATATTATTTTCCTATATCTTTTATTCAAACTTATGCAAGTTGCTTGCAAGGAATGAATTTCAAATGTGTTTATAAATATTGTATTTCAAAATTAAGATTGAGAGTAATTTCAAAACCTCATCCATATTTTATGTTATGTAAGCAAAGCTACTTTGCTTAAACATAAAGATTTACCCAAAATCATATTTTGTTTTGAAAGCATATTTCTTACTGGTTTAAAACATTGTAGTAAATGTTTCAATAATTTAGAACTTTGTTTGAATTGGTTTGAATGAAATTTGCAAAAAGACTTTGAATTAAATCAGAAAACAGAAAAGAAAAAGGAAAAGAAATAGAAAAAAAGGCCGGGGGGACGATTCTGGCCTAGCCCCAAATTTGGCCCTGGCCCACTATCCCTCCTACCAGAAAGGGTATCCGCCCCATCTCCTCCTCCCGCCAACAGGTGGACCCCACCTGTCGGGGCCTCCTTCCTCCTCTGGACACCGTCCCTCTCCTGCACAACATCGCCCAGCCGCCCGATACAATCCAACCCTAACCCTAACCCTTTTCCCATGCCAAGGCCACCTATAAAAGCCCCCTGGACTCCTTCCTCGCCCTCTTTTCTTCCCTCTCATGAAAACTGCCTAAAGCCGACGAAATCGCACGTCGGACTCCGCCCCATCTGCGAGCTCGCCCAACCAAATTCGCAGGCACCAGTGAGCTGCACGCCTTCTCCTCTCTCCTATCACCTTCTCCTATCTCCGGCACCCCTCCTGATGATTTTATTTTGCCAAAACCTGCAGCCAATCGAGCTCCTTGACAATGACCCGAAGCATCCGTCCGCGACCTCAACTCCGGTGAGGGATTCGAGGGGAACCAGAGCAGATCGAGCTCTCAGACCTCGCCACCGAGATCTCCTCGACGCCCTCTACTTCCTAGTAAGAACTTCGCGTCCCAGGAACCTCTTCCTGCACCACTCTTATCCGTGCCTAGGGAAACCCTGACCCACCGTTAATCTCCAGCCGTGCCTCAGCTCTGTTCCAGGAAACCCCCGACGCCATCGTCTCGCCATCGTCTCTGGCGCATCAAGTGGAACACCGTTGTCACCTTCTTTGGTCAGGAAAACCATGGTAGCTACCTCGCCATGATCTCCAGAGCCACCGGATTCCCCGCCGGTGATCGGAACCCTAGCCACAGTGAGCATCTCCCGTCCTTTTATTTTTGGCCGTCAGATCTAGATCCAGCGATGCAGATTAGATCACTAATCGAACAGGTATAGATAGATCTGGATCATCTAGATCTCATAAGATCCGAGATCTCACAGCCATGATCCGGCCAAATTGGTACCGGCCAATCACAACTCGCCACATGGCCAGCCACTCGTTTAAATAGAAAATCGATTTAGAAAATAGACAGATTTGTGCTGAAACTTTGGAAAATCATATCTTCTGAACCACAAATCCAAAAATAGAAAATAATATCTCCCTAGATTCCTAAAAATGTGTAGAACACTATTCTATAATAAAATTTGTCTTTTGAACTAGTTTAAAACATTCAAATTTAAATATGGGAGTTTGAGTGTTTTTAATATAGTTCAAATTCTATAAATCCTTTTCAGTTGATTCTTTTTGCAGTAGGATCATATTGTTGTCCTCTATCCAGTAGAGCCATTGCACAAATTATTTGAACCAATTTTATCAAGTATTCAAATTCAAACGAAGATTTGAGTATTTTCTCCCTAGATTTAATTCTATAAATATTTTAGGCATAATTCCTTTTGCAAAATTGCCTACCTTGATACTAAAAACCCATCAGAATACTTCTCACACAGTTTTCACACTTATCCAAATGTCAAATCCATGAGTTCATCCTTTTGCAAGCAATAGTTGTGTTTCTAAGCACCTTGCAAAAATATAAAATTCATATTGTGCACCTTGTGCCTTTTGGCTCTACAAATGGTGTGAATTTATCCTAAGTCCTAATGACCACATCAAACCTACCATGACTTAGTAAAAATATACTCTCTATCCTTTGCTAAGTGCAAAAACTATCAACTCCATCTCATCTAAATTCTTCTAAGTGTTTTGACCACCCCATCCAAACATTATGGCATAGAAGTTTTCCCATATCAATACATGGAGAAGAAGTTGAAGAGAAGACAAGGAGTTTAAGGCAAAGCAAGAAGTGGAAAGAGAAGACAAGGAGATGAAGGAAAAAGAAGAAGTTGAAGAGAAGACAAGAGATGAAGGAAAGACAAGAAGATCAAGAGAAGATAGACCAAGTCAAGAAGATGAAAGTGTTAGACCTCATGACTTAGAAATTATTCATCCAACTTCTCAAACCAAGCCTAAGAATCTCCTTGAAGCTATTTTTACTAAGTGTTTGACACCTCTTAACAATCTAGAAAACCCCCATCAATGCTTTGAAGTCTTTGACTTAACCATTCTCTCCATCCATATCAAGTCAACCTCATGCCCCAATCTTTTGTCCAATTATCACTAAGACTTTGAAGAGTATGCTAAAACAAATAAACACTTTTGTTTTCTTGTTTGATTATATTGTTTGAAAGGTGTGTTTATGTTGTGTACTTTCTATATTATAGTTGTACGGAGAGCCACGTGTGTTGATCAAGAGAAGTACAATCTTCAGAAATTTCTAAGGCAAGTGTCACTCTTGTTCATAAAATTCCCAATGATTTTACTATGCATGTAGTGTTTCCTTTCTTTTAATATTATGCATGTGTAGATTGTTATGCTTGCTATCTCCTATTTAGGATATCCCTGATTACCTGTTAGAAGAAACACCGTAAGTGTAGATTGCTTAGTTGTGCTATAGAATTCGTGGTTGGGATTCCACATGTTCTTTTATTAAGTATGAAAACTATGTTTTGCAAAAACTAAGAAAACAACTAAGTTAATGAAACACCTGGGTGGAAGTGGTAAGATGGATTTATGTTGAGTGGTTCCCTGGGGTCATGTCATCGAACCTCTGAACCAGCAGGTGTATCTCACTTGTGGACGGCCACCCAGGAACAAAGAGATTGGAGACATTTCAGTCGTGAAGCTTCCAGTGCAACCACGAGTCATATGGGCTCTGTCTTGACTAACTAAGTTGCGAGAACTCAGCTAGACGGATAGAGGGTGGTAGATGATGATAGGATGGAACGCGTCCGGGTTGGTCTGGGGGATTGCTTCTGAAAGGTCTTGTCTTAGTCTTCACTTGGCCATTTGAGCAAAATGAGCATCATGGCAAAAGAGGTTGACTAAGTCTTATGGGAAAAGTGCACCACCTCTGCAGAGGATAAAAAAACTAAGTACTTAGCCGTGTCCCCGGTTATGGACAATTTTGAGCGACATGATTTTGAAGCTATTCAAAGATCTCCTCATCCCAACTTCTTTAAAATTAAAACTTGAGTGGTTAACAAGGGATTGTTGTGTGATCATAATTATGTACACCTGGTGGATTACTATGTGTGCATAATTAACTAGGAGCACCTGGTGGATTTCAGTGTGTCCAATAGTGTTTTAAAAGAGAAATGAGATCTTTTGAAAAGTAGGATAAACAATTGCTTTTATGCAAGCTTAGCCTGAAGATCCACTTAGCCAAATATTCATGTAAGTGTTAGGACTCCATTTGTTTCCACCAAAAAGTGACATCTTGCCAATACAATTCAAGTGTATTGACCCTTTGTGGCTGCAATGTTTCATGTTGCAGGTTTTGATGATAAGAAAGGTACGATAGGGTTACGAGTCTATTCGCAGCATGTTCACCTGTGGCACATGAAGAAGAAGGACTCCATGCTATTTTTGATTTCGTTGTAAACTCTAAAAGCTTCATGTTATGAGTATTGTAAAGTTCCTTTATGTAATTGCTAGATCATGCGATGTAATAAAATGACCTTTGTTTCTTGATATTACATCTTAAACTATCTATGCTAGCGTTTGATCCAGGGACTAGCACTGAAAAGCACAGGGATCGTCATCTTTAAATGGTGAGATCACTACAATTTTACCCCTGTTCTGAACAAGATTCATAGATCCGTAAAGGTTTTTTAGATGGAAGGCACTACGTGCCTGGCTTTAAATTAATAAAGCCCCATGGCTGGACGGTAACAAGTTTAGGACTGTTGTTTAGCATAGCTTACAACACCACAAAGAAAAGGAAAACGACCGTACTGGCCTCCCTAGAATAAAGTCTTACAACAAAACAATGCTAAAGTTCCAGGCTACATTTAGTAGGAGCCGACAGTGCCTGAGGTGGCGAGTAGATGTCGGAGAAAAGTCTTTTAAGAATCATCACCAAGTCATCCAGCAGCGGCATGTCCTTTGGCCTTTGAAGAGATCGCCAGAGCTGCAGGTTTAATAGAATTTTAAATACCTAGTTAGCATGTTGGCGAGGAAACTTCACCTTAATAGATGGTTAAATGTTACTGAAAGAATAACGTGCATTTTGTCCTCTATTTTGCTTTGCATCTATTATGGCAATAGCTTCTCAAATAGGAGGACATATGCTAATATGTCTCTATAAATAGTATTGGTGCATCAATTTAATACGGTATAGAATTTCTACTCTGATGTTTTGTCATAACATACTACAGTCTCATAGGAGATTTTTTTCTCTTCGGTCATTTAACATATTTTTATCCTATATGTCATTTCACTTCCGATGTGTATTCTGCTAACAACAGGCTTTTGATGTTTGATATTTGGGATTTCTATTTTCGTGCCCTCGGGTCCTTAGTTGTGCTCAGTTTTCCCCAGCCGCTTAGTTTTTCCTCAGTTTTGCCCAAGCGCTTATCTGAAACTCTCACAAGAAGCTCGGACGGGAGGAATCCCGTTCAGTTGACCATTGGTTGGTGCTGGCAAGTGGGGCCGCTGTTGGTGCCCCGCAGTGGACATGTCTCCACTTATCCAGATCATCGTGGGACCCGCAACTTGTCCATGTTAGCATGCCAGACCCACAGCTTACCCAGGTGACCGTTGCAAAATGGGAGCCCGAGCCAGCCCCGCGCCCATGCCCATGCCATTGCTTCCCCTTTCTTTCCCTGTGCCCCATTGTTCTTCTTCTCTGCCAGCGGCAGCCATTCTCGGGTAGGCGGGTGATGTCTAGTTTCTCTTCGACCTCCCGTTCTTCATGGCCATAGTATGGACCCGTGCCTTTGACAAGATGCCCTAACTGCCCACGCCAGGAGCCTCTGAAGCGGTCGATCTGTAAGACGGATGACAATGGCAACCGTGGACGTGAGTTCCTTGCATGCGAGAGCTTGCCATATAGAGAGGGGGATAAGGTTAGATCTCGCTCCAATTGCTCTGTTTTCTCTCGATTTTCTTGTTATTCCATCGAATTTGGGATTTAGGGTTCACGTTGTTGTTTTCAGATCCTGAAGAAATGCAGGTATTTCGAGTGGATCGATGTGTACGTTCAGAGGCTTAAATTGCAGGAATCAATTGGTGCTATTGGGGAGCACAATTTGGGAGGGGGGACTTGCTGTAGAGAATGCGGCGGAGAGAGGAGCCATTCCGATTATGCCTAATGCTCCCAATGCAGAACTGGTGGAAGTGAAGGGAGAACTGACAAAAATGAACAAGCAGTTAAAGCAGCTGATCGAGTTGAAGAAGCAAGCTAATCTGATGGCTGGTTGTTTTTTTGTTGCATAATTGCGATTGGATTCTTATCATTGCTCATCAAGCGCTAGAAGTTGTTACAAGGGATCCCTTGTTACAAATCCATTATTTAGTTACATGTAATTGTAGTTGTTTACAAAGTTAGTGTGTCCATTCACCGAAATTACCAAAAAAAAATTAAGTGTTAGGGAATATAGGAATGCTAAAGATAGTTGATAATTGTTAGAGGGGTGACAAATAATGCATTCACCAAAATCCCACAAATATGCCAAATATGTATGTCTCATATTTATACCAAAATTATACCACTTTTGGGACGTTTCAAATAACCAAAACTATATCCCAAACTATATTCCCTAAAAGAAAAGGAATGCTAAAGAAAGTTGATAATTGTTAGAGGGGTGATAAATAATCCATTCACCGAAATCCCCCAAATATGCCAAATATGTATGTCTCATGTTTCTACCAAAATTATACCACTGTTGGGCCATTTCAAATTACCAAAACTATATTCCCTAAAAGAAATGGAATGCTAAAGATAGTTGATAATTGTTAGAGGGGTGATAAATAATCCATTCACCAAAATCCCCCAAATATGCCAAATATGTATGTCTCATGTTTCTACCAAAATTATACCACTTTTGGGCCATTTCAAATTGCCAAAACTATATTCCCTAAAAGAAAAGGAATGCTAAAGATAGTTGATAATTGTTAGAGGGGTGATAAATAATCCATTCACCGAAATCCCTCAAATATGCCAAATATGTATGTCTCATGTTTCTACCAAAATTATACCACTTTTGGGCTGTTTCAAATTACCAAAACTATATTCCCTAAAAGAAAAGGAATGCTAAAGATAGTTGATAATTGTTAGAGGGGTGATAAATAATCCATTCACCGAAATCCCCCAAATATGCCAAATATGTATGTCTCATGTTTCTACCAAAATTATACCACTTTTGGGCCATTTCAAATTACCAAAACTATATTCCCTAAAAGAAAGGGAATGCTAAAAATAGTTGATAATTGTTAGAGAGGTGATAAATAATCCATCACCGAAATCCGCAAATATGTATGTCTCTTGTTTGCACCAAAATTATACCACTTTTTAGTTTAACATTTTTAAATCGTGGAAAATAATGCATAAATAGAGGGAATATAGTTACGTGGCAAAATAATCCATAAATATATGTCTCTTGTCACACGGATCGACTCCACCAACCGTTGATCCACCGACAGAGAGAGAGGGGTGGCCACGAAGAGAGAGAGAGGGGTGGCCACGAAGAGACGGAGAGGGGTATACTGCCCGTTAGATCAGTGGATCAACGGTTGGTGGAGTCGATCCGTGTGACAATGGCTCAACCAATCAGGATAAGTTTGGGCTTCTGTGCGCATTTGTGACAGTACTTGAGGGCAAAACTGAGTAGTACTAAGAAACCAAGGGCATGTAAATAGTAAATAGACTAAGGGATTCAAACAAAAGAATTACAAAATGAAAAATGCATGTTTTTTAAATCAAATTATTTGCAATTTAAATATACATGAGTGTGACAATTATGACCTCATTTAGACAAACTATGTTTTGGGGAAGATGTTTTGCAAAGGGGTTTGAGTGGAAAACCATGTATCTTCATAGCTACTAGTTATTCTGAGAAGTGGCAATTTGTGGTAAAACTTGATTTATCTATGTTTGTTAAGGTTTCCTAGGTGGCAGGTTGCATAGGAAGAATCCATGAGTAGGTGCCACTATGTTTTTATTTTTTTTGGAATTTTTTGCGCATGAAATGACTCAATTAGCTATGTTAATCTCATTTGTTGACTCTTTGTTGACCAGCTACTTGAGGGTAGAACTGAGTATATTGCACTTGCTAGTCTAACTACTCGAGGGCAAAACTAAGTACAGATAAAAATTTGTGTAAAAGGCCTGAGGTTAGAACTAAGTACACCAAACGTCGAAGGGTTAGCCTCGTGTCGCGGTGCACGCTGCAGCCGTGCATAGCGGACGCGTGTTGTGGTACATGCCACCTTTGTCTTTATAGAGCCCCTCTTTCTCTCCCTCGACGCTCGCCCACTCTCTCATTCTCACTGCAACCACCTCTCCTGTCCCATCATCTTCTCCACTTCGCGTCGAAAAAACCCCCAAGAAAAAACCCTGGCGATGGAGAAGAATGAGATGCCCATTGTTGGCGCTTCCGACGTAGCCACCGGCGCAGCGGCCGCCGCCCCCGTCTAGGCCCCCGTCGCTGCTTCGAACGTAGCAGCCGGCGCATCGGCCGCCACCCCTGTCTAGGCCCCCATCGCTGCTTTCGACGTAGCCGCCGGCGCATTAGCCACTGGCGCATTGGCCACCGCCCCCGTCCAGGCCCCCATCGATTGGGACCTGTACGAACAAGAGCCGTACGTCGCACCGGAGAACCCCTATGACACCAGTATCATCGATGACGAGGAGGTAACCCTTTGTTCCCTTGTTCTTATCCCATTTCAATCCTTTTGTGTTAGATCTTGCGTTATTAGGGTTCGTCTGTTCCTAGTTCAATCCTTTTGTGTTAGATCTTGCGTTATTAGGGTTCGTCTGTTCCTAGTTCAATCCTTTTGTGTTAGATCTTGCGTTATTAGGGTTCGTATGTTCCTAGTTCTATCCTTTTGTGTTAGATCTTGCGTTATTAGGGTTCGTCTATTCCTAGTTCAATCCTTTTTGTGTTAGATCTGGCGTTATTAGGGTTCGTCTGTTCCTAGTTCTAGATCTTGCATTATTAGTGTTTGTGATTTTCTTTTGTTTAAGATTCGGTTAACTTATGTGAGTATTCAATCCCATCCGGTTAATTTGTGCCGATGATGATGATGAATATTTGGGCACAAATTGATTCAGGGTTTGGTCAGTGAACAATTGGTGTGTACAAATTTGTTGTGCATGATCTTTGGTTCACTGACTCAAATCCTGGATATAAGTGTGTCCAATGTAACTGAGGCTACCTCTTTTTTTCGTGCCCATATTATCATGCATGATATTTTGTTCACTCTCTGTTCCATCATTACTGCAATTGACTCCGTGTTTTTTGATCTTTGGTGCTACATGACAGGTGTAGAGAAGCAATGTCGACAGCGACGACGAGTCCTTCCACACCAGGACTCGTCACGTCCTCAGGAGGCTGCAGTCTAGCTATTACGATCGCCACTTTGCTCGAGGCATTTGCAGGTGCCCCTTTTGCAACAGGAGGCTCCGTGCCACCGACTTCAACTGCCTGGTGAACCATGCTGAATCCATTGGCAGAGCCATTAGCGGCGCTAGAGTTGGAACGACCGTGAACGTGCATGCGTTCATGGCCAAACACAAAGTACTTGGGATTCAGCTGCGCAGCCTCCAAGCTTAATCCCATGTAAAATGTAGCTTATGTTGGATCTTGGTAGTACTGTTGGATCTATCGTGATCCCATATATCTATGCTATGTTGGCTGCTGTATGCAGCTTATCATATATTTTCTTTGGATTTGTGCCCTAGATTTCCTACTCCCTCCGATCCATATTACTCTTCGCTAATGTGGTTGTATCTAAATACATTTTAGTGGTATATATATCCGTATTAGTGAAGAGTAATATGGATCGGAGGGAGTACCTGATTGGGTAAAAACGAAGGCCTAAAGAAATGAATGGCGTTAAAAACAGAAGGAGAAGCTGCTCTAGATTTGCTACCAATTTGGGCAATCAAGAATGAATGAGATCGAGCGAGAGAGAGGAAAAAGGTGCATTGAAAACTGCTAATCTGGGCGAAAGAGACAGAAACCACTCATGCCCACGTCCCGGACCCACATGGCTCCACACGCTACGGCCCCACACGCTACGACCCTAGCTCCGCTCGTATGACCAAACATGATCTCGTCCTGTCCCACGCGGTCCCTTTCTACCAGCCCCACACGACGCGGCCCCACTCATCAGCACAGAATGGTCAACTAAACGGGAATCCTCCCGTCCGAGCTCCTTCTGAGGGTTTCAGACAAGGGCTTGGGGAAAACTGAGGAAAAACAAAAAAGCTGGGGAAAACTGAGTACAACTAAGGACCCGAGGGCACAAAAATAGAAATCCCTTGATATTTTCTGTATACCAAATAGACATTCGATAGACAAGCTTATATATTAGTGGTTGCCATTTTCCTTCTAGCTTATGAATTGAAACTTTCTGATAGTACTAGCCCGACTAAGTATTATATTGCAGTGAAGTCCAAATGGATACTCCACCTCACTTCTTTCCTACATGCTTGTGAGTTTCTTTGCAAATGTGCTGATAAGATTTTCTCTCTAACACTATCCATATTAGGATTTCTTGTTCACTCTAATCACCTCGTTTCATGTAAATATAACTTACAGTACTCCCTCTGACCCATATTACTTGTCGCTAATTTAGTACATGGCCTCCACCTGACGTGATATAGGAGGTTGAAGTACCAAAGTATTGCAGCAATCATGTGGTTCCCACCCTCTATCTCTTTAGCGATTATCATTCTTCCTCCTCGGAGCGCACATCATTTTTTGTTTATGTGAAACATAGAGCCTGATAGCCAAAATAATTCATGAAACTTATGTAAAGTCAAAAACATTTGTCGTGATGTTTGATGCCTGCCAAATTTTCTATTTTGTATGTGAATACAGAAGATGCCGCACTAACTATGAGGAATGATTACACTTTTTTTTCTGTTTGTCACATACCAAACTTGCCTAGCAAGATTTGACCACTAGTTTCCTTGAAGAAAGTTTCCTAAGATTACTCTCTCTCTATCGATTATGTTGTAACTCATGATTTTCTAATGTAACATATGAACATTTCAGTTTCAAGTCAATCCAGCATTTTACATTGAGTTCCTGTAGAACAAGTTGGGGTCGGAGATGCTCCTTTGGAAACCAACACTGCTGGTAGTTTTTTGTTCAAATGTTACTTGGCTTTGATTTTCTGTTTGAGTGTTTTTTCACTATATTTTCTCTGATGCTAGGTTGTCATCTGAAGTTGTTGTTTATTATTACTCTGTACCCAGTTTGCGCCAATATAGGTTACACTCCAAATAGACCCTATTTTTATTGTTTCATACTTAATTCTAATGATTTGGAATTGCTTCCTCTGAAACTGCTACTGTTCATAATGTAAATTATGTGGTTGCTTAACTATTTCAGTCAATCTATTTGTTGATAGCTCAGCCTTAATGGTTCATATCAAGTACACAGTAACTTTGTGTTGTGACTATTAAAACTATCATGCGTGCACAATTTATTATTGACATATTGTCAGTAGGAGATAAACAAAATTAACTCCAACAATCAGTTAAGAAAGGTTTGCATGGTAATCTAATCTAATACTAGCAAATATTCTTCTAGCTACACTATTTTATATATGAGATGGTATGATGCATACACTTGTTTATCTATCTTACTATTGACTCCATACTTGCAAAAAAACTGAAAAATAATTGAGAGGTTGTTCATATGTCACTTAATTATTGTTAGAAACATCTGGTTCATCCAAAAGAAATTAGTAAAAAAGGTCTATGATGAGGGGATGGGGATGTACTGACCTCTGAATTGAGATGCACTGTAGCAGTACATGAGTAGGAACTAATGGATGTCTGAAATGTTAAAATGACCTCTCAAGTTCTATCCTTGGGTCTAGAGGATGCATCCTTTTGTCTGATAATGATCTCTCATAGGAATCTATATACTATTTCAGATATATGTACTAATGCAGCTATACCATTACACATACCAATTTCACTGTGTCAGTTTGATGACCCACAAGTATAGGGGGTGTATCATAGTACTTTCGATAAATAAGAGTGTCGAACCCAAAGAGGAGCAGAAGGTGTTGACAAGTGGTTTTGATCAAGGATTCACTGTAAATACTAGCAAACAGGTTTTCAGGGGTATTTGGTAATGCAAATAAATAAAGTGCAAGTAAATAAAAGACAATAATAATAATTGCTGCAAGTGGCCCAATCCTTTCTAGAGCAAAGGACAAGCCGATTGTGTAACTTATGATGACCAAACGTTCTCGAGGACACACAGGAGTTTCTGTCAAGTGCTTTCGCTTCATACCGCTAAATAATCTTTATTGGTTTGATAAGTGTTATGGGGGTGAACCTGTGCTAGCACACTACCCTTACTAGGATAAATACATACTTGTGATTATACCCCTTGCAAGCATCCGCAACTACAAGAAAGTAATTAAGATAAATCTAACCACAACCTTAAACTCTAAGATCCTACGCTCCCAGGTGCAATGGTTTCCCCACGGAGGTTTAGGTTTCTGTCACTCCACCAACCCCACAATTGGTAGCCAAATACACAATGCATCTCACTAGGCCCATAAATGGTGAAGTATCATGTAGTCACGTTCACATGACACCACTAGTGAAATAGCACCACAACAAATAAATATCAAACCATTAAATATTACTTAACATAATTCCACTACTAACATCTTGACTTCTCCCATGTCCTCAAGAACTAAACAAACTACTCACAAGATATCATATGGATTATGACCAGAGGTGAAATAATGGTAAATAACAATCTGAACATAAATCTTATTTCAACGGTTCCACTCAATAGCATCAACCACAAGAGTAATCAACACCGGGAAAGTTTCCCCTAAGAATTTGACAAGAATCAACCCAAGATGTTACAGCGGGATGGCATGGTGATGGTGGAGATGTAGGTGCTAGTGGTGAGGATGATGGTGATGATGATCCCGATGAAGTCTGATGACCCACAAGTATAGGGGGTGTATCGTAGTACTTTGAATAAATAAGAGTGTCGAACCCAATGGGGAGCAGAAGGTGTTGACAAGTGGTTTTGATCAAGGTTTCACTATAAATACTAGCAAACAGGTTTTCAGGGGTATTTGGTAATGCAAATAAATAAAGTGCGAGTAAATAAAACACAGTAGTAATGATTGCAGCAAGTGGCCCAATCCTTTCTTTAGCAAAGGACAAGCCGGTTGTGTAACTTATGATGACCAAACGTTCTCGAGGACACACGGGAGTTTCTGTCAAGTGCTTTTGCTTCATTCTGCTAAATAATCTTTACTGGTTTGATAAGTGTTATGGGGGTGAACCTGTGCTAGCGCACTACCCTTACTAGGATAAATACACACTTGTGATTATACCCCTTGTAAGCATTCGCCAATACAAGAAAGTAATTAAGATAAATCTAACCACAGCCTTAAACTCTAAGATCCTACGCTCCCTGGTGCAATGGTTTCCCAACGGAGTTTAGGTTTCTGTCACTCCAGCAACCCCACAATTGGTAGCCAAATACACAATGCATCTCACTAGGCCCATAAATAGTGAAGTATCATGTAGTCAACATTCACATGACACCACTAGTGAAATATCACCACAACAAATAAATATCAAATCATTAAATATTACTCAACATAATTCCACTACTAACAACTTGACTTCTCCCATGTCCTCAAGAACTAAACGAACTACTCACAAGACATCATATGGATCATGATCAGAGGTGAAATAATGGTAAATAACAATCTGAACATAAACCTTAATTCAACGGTTCCACTCAATAGCATCAACCACAAGAGTAATCAACACCGGGAAAGTTTCCCCTAAGAATTTAACAAGATTCAACTCAAGATGTTACAGCGGGATGGCGTGGTGATGGTGGAGATGAAGGTGCTGGTGATGAAGAAGAAGATGATGATGATCACAATGAAGTTCGGTGCGATGGTGATGACGATGGCGACGAACTCCCCTCTCCGGGAAGGAATTTCCCCGGTAGATTTCTCTCTGCCGGAGAGCTTTTCTCTCTCTGGTGTTTTCTGCCCCGCAGAGGCGGCGGTGTTTATCTCTCAGTCCCCCACTTGACTTAGGTTTTCAGGGACGATCAAGTACGTGAAGGGGCGAGACCTGATGTGGGCCAGGGTGCCCTCACGCTAGGCCGGCGCGGCCAGGGGCCAGGCCGCGCCATCTATGTGTGAGCCCACACCCTGGCTCCTATCGACTCCTCCTTCTGGCTTCTTGAGTCTTTTGGTAAAATATAATTTTCTGGTATTTTTTTGGAATTTTCCTAATCTTCCGAAATATGGTGTCTTGACGGTCCTTTTGCAGCAGAATCCTGACTCCGGCAGCAAATCCTCCAATGATTATCAAACATGTAAAAATAGAGGAAACAACATAAGTATCATCTCTAAATATGAAATACATCAATGAATAACAGTAAATTATGATACAAAATAGTGATGCAAAATGGATGTATCAACCCCCCCAAGCTTAGACCTCGCTTGTCCCCAAGCAAAAACTAAACTCGGTAAACATGACCACAGGTTTATGGAGTGAAATGTCGATAATCAAAATACCGACAAGAAGCATCACATTCACCAAGGCACAAGTTATAATAGACAGCAACTTCCCTTTATATAATATAGACTTCAAATAAGTAAAGGGAATCACATATAAAGATGCACAAAGTAAACTATAATTGGTGGTGGCAAACCTTAGTTCTTGGTCAGAGAACAATGAACAAACTATACTAGCCTTTGAATGGAGCACTTTTTAAAACAGAGCTAATATAGAAAAACCATATGCTCAACAAACTTTTTGCATTCATAGAAAGCTATCAAAGATATATTCCTTTAGACAAAAGCATTGTACAAAACAAGGAAGATAATAAACATGATTAAACGGATCAACATATGGATGAGTGAAACATAACAACTCAAATGCTTGCTTGAGATAGAAGGGAATAGGTTGAATCAACATGAAAGTAAAAGATAGGCCCTTCGCAAATGGAAGCAGGGATTAAACATGTGCTAGAGCTTTTCATTTGTAAAACAGAGGTAAAAATTTATTTTGAGAGGTGTTTGCTTTTGTCAATGACTAGCAACAGAGTCCTTGATATCTTCCATACTAAACAAGTGAGAGCGGTTTCGAGATGGTTAATTAATTGGCACATTGGTGCTCTTTTATAGCTTGGCACTCCTCCCCACCTTTTCCTTTCTCAAACCATGGCTAACCGATTCCATCGGGTGTCGACCAACTTTCACATACTTTGGAGGAGTGCCTTTTTTCTTTTTGAGATTATAATGGTCTGACCAGCTCCCTTGCAAAATTAGTGACGAGCAGATGAAGCTGCCTAGTCGAAGGGTACTTAATTTAGTATGGAAGATAACAAACCCATCCATTACGTCCTCATGAGCTAAAAATAGTGGCACAAAATGAGAAGTATTTGAAGGTTTTTGAAAGGTAGCACATGAAAATTTACTTGGAATGGCTTGAAATACCATGCATAGGAATTTATAATGGACTCTTTGGAAGTGACTTGGTTTTTAGGAGTTGGATGCACGAGAAGTATTTCCTCTCAGTACAGGTCTTTGGCTATCAAGGCTGGGTAGCAAGCATAAGAGTTGCATGAAACAAATAAACATACATATAATAAGAACAATCATGCAAACTTCCTTGAAGATACAACAATTTTAACTTTGAGAATAATAATGCTTATAAGCTAATCATAAGTAAAACTGAAGTGATGTAACTATAAGCACTTCTTTCTTCTTTTCTACTCGAACCTCAAGGTAATGTTGCTACTGACCAAGCTAAGTTTGCCAAAACCAACTAAATTTACTCATGCTCCCAAAGTGATACAAATACTAATCAACAAGACTAATCATATAAGAAACATTGCAAACTAAAATAAAGTATGCGGAAAGTAAATGATAAAACTTCTCATTAATATTTCATTACTGCAACTCACACCAAGGGATACATAGATAACCAACTAAGGAGGATACTTCAAAACTGTAAACTATTCTATAGGATAATTTCTCTATTCATGATGTGACTCTACTTGAAAAGTAAATGAGTAAAAGGTGATGATGTGATACCGCGGCACTCCCCCAAGCTTGGAACAAGCCAAGGGGATGCCTATACCGATGACAAATTACTCTTTCGGTGGCGGTGGTGAATCTTCATCATTGTCATACTTCCAAGGCAGAGGTCCTCCGTCAAGGAAGGATGTCTTGGTCTCCAATATCCTGAAACTTGCAGCAGCACTCATTTGTTGAAATCTAGCTTCATACTCACAATTTTGGTTCTGCAAGTCGTAGAGTTGTGCTTGTAATTGGCTAGTGGTCTCATGGAGCGAAAAGATATATATCCTTCCAGAGTTCTGTAGTCTCTTTCTTGTACTTGGTAACAAGCTCTTGATTAATCCTATGGATGATGTCCACCTCGTGTTCCACCATCTTCTTGTATTTAAAAACTTCTTGTTCCAGAGCTTCCATCCTATCTACGAGACTTCCTTCCCCCTTGGAGACTTGGACATCTTTGATCTGCAACTCCCCATCTTTGAGCAACAACTCTTTCGGATGCATCGTCAGCTCCCTCATATATGGATTAATGATATCTGCAAGAGGGTTCTCCTCGGATGGACTGGTCGAAGGCATTGCAACTCCAAAGCTGAGAATAATCCCCTGACAGAAACAGCTCGAAACAAAACACGACGAGAAAACAATATACAGACCTCAGGTACTCCGGGGGGTTATATAAGCGAAAATTATATATCGAAACAAAATCACAGGAGGAAACCGGGATGGAAATGAGCTCCGAGGTGTTCTCACACCAGGGCAGCACGGCCAGATGTAACAACTCAAAAATTTGTAATCCATTTCCTATTAATTAAAGTGCCAAATTTTGGACCAAATAAAACTTTTTCATTCATATTGCATGTATGCATATATTTCTATTATATGTCTTTTATGATTTCATGTGTGTTATAATTTGTTGTGCAATATTTAGTTAATTCAAACTTAACCAACAGAAGCATTGGAGAAGAATTATAAGAGCTAAAGAAACTAGAAATAAAAGTAATAAAGAAAAAGAGAAGAAAAGTTTGATCTAGGAATTATTATTGACTACCGTACTTTGGACACTTAGATTAAGAAATCTGTAACTCAAGTAAGGGTGTGGTCAGTTAGTTGAGCTTGACCAGGCTACATACTAACTGGACCAAGAAGTTTCAAACAAAAATTCAAATTCTAAACTAACTCAAACATCTGCCAAAGTTTGAATCTGATTCAGCAACCAAACCCTATTTTCAAACTCACATTTTTTGCAAAACATGATATTTCTTCAGAACAAAAATAGTTTTGGAATCCTTGTTTAATATGTTGACAACCCAAAGTGAAACTTTTCAAAAATTCAAATTTTGAATTCTTGCGGACATTGTGTCGAGCACCTGGTGGGCAAAAATCCAGGAAATCGATTCTACTATGGCCAACGCTGTTCCCGTTCATCTTGGCCCTGTAGCCATGCTCGTGGAGACCCCCGCTATCGAGCCCAGCCTCCCCTGCCCCGACCCAGGCCGTGAGACATGGAGGAGAAGAGGAAGAACACGCCCGGACCCCTCTCTCTCTCCCTCTGCTCTCTGCACGTTGCCAACCGGCGTGGTCTCGCCAACGCCTACCCACAGTGACCCATCGCCGCGACCAAGCCCCGCCAGCACGCCCCCAAGGCCGCCGCGCCCGGCATCGCCGATGCACGTCGCCAGAACCCCCTGCGCCGGCCACCTACTGGACACCCTTGCCCCTGCTCTCCTGGCCTATAAAAACCCCCTCCGAGCATGCAGTTGAACTCACACCATCCCCAGCAAGCTCCCAGACATCCTCTCTTCCTCCCGTTCGCTCTCGTTCGCAGTGGCCATCGACGCCGGCGAGCTACTGGACGCGGGTGGCGCCACCGCGTTCGGCCGCCGTTGGACGAACGGACGCCGGGAAGTGGAGGAGGAGTGCCGCAGGAGTCTTTTCCGCCCCGCGCCGTCGAGTTCTGCTTCCCCTACGCCCCTCGCCGTCGCCGTCGTCTTCCTCTCTGCACACCGGTGAGCTCCCGCCCTAGCCATTGAACACGACGCAGACGCGCCGTTGGATTAGAATCCAACGGCAGCGTACCGATTCGGGTGACTTAAGTGACCTGACGCGTAGGCCCCACCTGTCAGGTTCGATTTCGAACGTTTCCCACCCCGGACGAAGCGATACTGGGCCGGCCCGTTTGGGTTTCTTCAGAAATAGGCCCGGTTCAATGAAATTCGGTCTGAAACATTTTTATTTATTTTCCCGCTCATTTTAAATATGTTTCGGATATGATTTTCAAACTTTAATTCCAAGAGATTTAGAAATCCGTTTTTAGCAAATAAATATGCGTTGGAAAGCTTAGGAAATTATCTAGCCTCTGAAACTAGTTATAATCCAATTTGAGTTAGTGATTTAATTTAATAAGATTACTTTGACCCTAGCCTTATTAATCATAGGAAAAGTTTAGAAAATTGTTAAAACCTCCTAAAATCTTGAAACTTGGTTTATGAACTCACTAGTCAACTTGTCTACTGTTTAGTCCAGCCTTAATCAATTAAAACCTTGTTAGTGCTATCAATTAGACCCTAATCCAACCCTAGTGTGTAGCATAAAATGATAGATCCCCACTATACACTTAGCTTAATTTTTCCCTCACTACCAATTTACTTAATTAGTCAATCCCCACTTGAACTAGCCCTAATACCCCTAGTTTCATACCCATGCTTAGAAAGTAAACAACCTATGGCACATGGTAGAAAAATCTAACTTGCACACTTGATGAACACTTGGAAGAAACCTTGCAACCCAACTCAATAAAATCCAACATGAATGCTATTGTTTGAAAACAAGTATGTGTGCTTGGAGTGTTGTTAGCATTGTGTAGTGATTGTGTGCCTTGTGTTTATTCGTTATTAGACACTAGTGTTGCTGAGGAGGATATTGAGGGGGAATTTTATCAAGAAGAAGAAGACTACCCCGGACACTTTGCCAACCAAGGCAAGCCATCTTTTGAATCATACTCCACATGCCTAGTTTTACTATTGCATTCTACTTGTTTTTAAGTAAATTGCATGATTGAATTGCTAGAATAGAATGATAGTGGTGTAGTGATATCTTGTTTAGCAAGAGTATCAAGCTGAGTTTATCCAACCTTATTTAGTGGTATCATCACTCTATATAGTTGCTTAGTCGCTAATAAGATTGAGGCCATCTATAAGGGGAACCCTATTTGAAAATTGGTGACTTGAACTTGACAACTTGAATCGGAGATTTCTCCCACATGATGGTTTTATGAAGGAAAATAATCTTGACTAAGGACTATGGAATGTATTTGCTAAATGATAATAAGTGATGTACCATGTGAGCCAACCATTACCGTACGACCACATTACCCCTAAATGGGAAGGGGCTTAGTCCGTAGTTTGTTTGCTTTAGTATGGGAGACCTCATTTGAACTTATAGAAGCGTGAATCCCACAGGGACACTTCCGAAGCCGGGACTTGCCATAGTTGTGATGGAGGATACCACAGACTATGGGAGTCCAAAATACAGCACTCTGTAGCCGGAAAAACTATGAGTTCCATTCCGTATCTGGACTCTTAGGGAGGATCCTATACTAAAGTAGGCAAGTGAAAGATTTTGTTTGATTATCTGAACCTCGCATACTTTGTGTATGACGATCCGTGGATTTCTCCCGGCAGATGTATCGAATCTTGTGGGTAAAGTGTACCCCTCCGCAGAGGTTTCAAAACTATTCGAATAGCCGCGTCCGCGGTCATGGACAGTTGTCAAGCTGTACTTGACTTTTGTCAAGAATATTATCAACCTATGGTGAACTTGGTGAATGAATTGACTTGACATTGATGTTGACACACTTGAATTTCCTCTTTAGATTGAACTTAGAGAATAAAATCTTCTTCTCTATAAATGAATATTCTTGGGAAACAAAACTAGCTTTTGCAAATAAACTTAGTGCTTAGTCCACCATATCAACCTTGCATATCTACTTCATCATTTCGTTTATAAGATGGTTTGCGAGTGCATCCAATGTACTCATGGCTGTGTCCCTGGCTATCAACTTGGCCAGACTATGGGGAAGAATATCCGGAGGAAGGTTATGAAGAAGAGTACCAGAACTAAGATCATCTCCTGAGTTGCCATTGCCTGTAGGGTGAAGGCATGGACCCGAAGACGTTATTTCCGCTGCTATATTGTGTTGTAATATGAACTTGGTCACTATGACCATTTGTATTTGAACTCTTCGTATTGTAATGTCTATGGAACTGGTTACCAACTACGTTATGTGTATCACAACAATGATTCTGGGATTGTGGTGGAATGCATAACGGGCACTTCGAATTTGTTATAAATTCGTGGGTGTTACAAGTTGGTATTAGAGCCTAGGCTGACCATAGGAGACCTTAGTTAGAATGGGCGTTAACTGAAACCTTTATAAAAGCAAAAAAAGATAAGTAATGGTTTAAAAATTGCTTAGTCTTTTCCTCTCTATTTACGAAGCTTTGTACATGATTCAGTTTTTGCCTACTTAAAATTTTGCACACTTGAGTTGGTCACTAACTTAATCTAATCTAAAATTTTGTAGATGGCCCCGGTGTTCACTGAGCAGTACCAGTTGGGCCATGGTGGTAGCCTTGTTTTCGAGCGCGACCTCACCACCCTGACCTTGTTCCTGGATCGTCTGTATCCGGAGTTCAAGGGAGTCATGCTCAATGAGCACCCGGATGGAGAGCTACGGTGGCTTATCAGGGAAAGTTGCCGTGGCAAGAAGGGAGATCTAAGTTCTCCAAGGATCAAGTTTGAGCTTGTGGAGAACACTTGGGCCGATGGTTTCGTCCGAGGTATGCAGGAGATGCTAGCCCGCTTATGCGGACTGCATGTTGAGGAGGTTCAGGTGGAGCGCTTTAGGAACTTTGCTCGGCGTGATGCGGAAGGGCGTCCCGCAAACATGCCAGGGCAAAATGAGCCGAGTACTTATGCAGATCACATGGACTTCTTGCTGTACTCCACTCAGTAGGAGGCAGATCGTGCCCGTACCAAGGCCAACCTTGAGCACGTCGCACTGGTGGAGGCGAGGAGCACTATCAGGATCCTTGCTAGGGATCGCAAGAGCCTTCTCCGCCAGCGCGATGAGAGGGATCAGACCATTGAAGAGTTGAAGGCCAATGTGGCTGAGCTGACTGAGTACATTGAGGATCTAGAGAGCCACCTTGGTGAGGAGGAAGGCATTGACCTCCGCAAGGAGGATAATGCCCTCGTGAGTGACGAGGATGACTTCATGGAGGACCTTGATGATCAGGAGAATGATGAGGATGCTGGATTCATTGAGGATGATGAGGAGGAAGACCCCGAGGAGCCCGATGTTTAGATTTGGAGATCCCCGTGTTATCTAGTTATGATTTTACCTTAAGTCACTTCATGTAGGTGTGAGTTGTATCCCCCTCCCTAGTAGATGAGTCGCAATGGTTTGATGTAAACCATTTGTAATGTGTGAACTCGTATGTGTGGTATGTTTGATGTTGTTGAATGAAATATGAATTTGGCCCTTAAGGCCTTAGTAAGACAAAATTGCATCATCCATGTTACAATTAAATCTTAGCAATTAGTTTTCCCTGTTGTCTTACACACATTATCTTCAGATGCCACGAGCACCCCCACCCCCGAACCCGGAAGTGACACAACTACTAAGGTTGATCATGGAAGACCGGGAAGCAGCCCGAGCTGAGCGCCAAGCTAACTTGGCAACTCTTCAGCAGCTAACCCAGATGGCAATGAACCATAACAATGGCAATGGAAATGGCCATGGTGAAGGAGGAAACAATGGCCATGGTGATCACCGATCCAAGTTAAGGAGTTTCCAATACACCAACCAACCTATGTTCACTAAGTCTGAAGAACCCTTAGATGCTGATGACTGGCTTCGCACTATGGAGAACAATTTGGCAGTCGCCGAAGTTGGCGAAAATGAGAAGGTCTTGTACACCACCCACTATCTTGCTGGAGCCGCAAGAGTTTGGTGGGATAGCACCCGTGCAATGCAAGCCCAAGGGTATGTGATGCCTTGGGAGGAATTCAAGAGCAAGTTCAGCAAAGCCCATGTTCCTTTGGGATTAGTTAAAAGGATGAGAGATGAGTTTAGAAATCTGAAGCAAGGTTCCCTATCTGTGGTTGACTACCGTGACAAGTTCCTTACCTTGTCTAGGTATGCCCCAGATGACACCAACACCAATGAGAAGAAGCAAGAGAGGTTTCTGAATGGACTTCATGATGAGATGCAATGTGTCCTGGTCAGCATTCCCTTTGCAGACCTGGAGTCATTGGTTGACTCTGCCATTCACATGGAAGGCAAACTCAAGCAAGCTGCAGAGAACCGCAAGCGCTGTATGATGTACCAAGGCAACTCAAGCAACTCGCAGAAGCCAAGGGGAAATCCACCTATGGGTTTCACCCCTAGACCTATGAGGCCATCTGCACCTGCTCCACGTCCCAACTTTCCCAACCGTCCGACCGGCAACAACTTCAACCATGCACCTCCAAGACCTAATGGCAACAACTTCAACCCCAATACTCCAAGGCCAAATGGCGCACCTGCGCTGCCCAAGTTTGGTGACAAGTCTGGTGTTACCTGTTATGAGTGCGGAATCAAGGGGCACTACTCCAATGAATGCCCGAAGAAGCTGAATGATGCATCCAAGACCACTGCTCCTGCTCAGCAACAGTGCCGTGTTGGAAATGGCAAGAATTATCCACCAAGGAACCAGCCTCACCCTCGAGGCCGTCTGAATCACATGAATGTTGAAGAAGCTCAGGAGGCAACCGACGTTGTGCTTGGTATGTTCCCTGTTAATTCAGTTCCTGCAAGAGTTCTATTTGATTCTGGAGCTTCCCACTCGTTTGTTACTAAGTTATTTGTTGATAAAAGCGGACTTCAACCAACACCCATGAAACATGCCATGTTAGTACAAATACCTAGGTCAACAACAAGGGCTGAGTGGAACTGTTTGGCAGTTCCCCTAGAAATTCATGGAATAGCTTTCTTAGCCAATTTGATAGTGTTGGGAACTAAAGGTTTGGAAGTAGTTCTTGGTATGAATTGGATGTCTTCCCATCAAGGAGTGATAGATTGTGCCAAGAAGACCATCACCATGAAGAGTAGCACGGGAATTGTAGTAAAGCATGTGTCCGTAAAACCACCCCAAACCACCAGATGTCATAGGAGTATCTCAGGACCGACTCTAGAGCAAGTTCCCATCGTCTGTGAATACCCGGATGTTTTTCCCGATGAGCTACCCGGAATGCCACCGGATCGGGATATTGAGTTTATCATTGAGCTTATCCCCGGAACTGGATCTATAGCCCAACGACCCTATCGTATGAACCCAGCTGAACTAGTGGAGTTAAAGAAGCAATTGGATGACCTTTTGAGTAAGGGATTGATTCAGCCAAGTTCATCCGCTTGGAGATCACCCGTCTTGTTTGTGGATAAAAGTGACGGTTCCAGCCGACTGTGCACTGATTACCGCAAGCTAAATGATGTTACCATCAAGAATAAGTATCCTCTTCCCAAGATAGATGATTTGTTTGACCAATTGACTGGAGCTCAAGTCTTCTCGAAGATAGACCTTAGAACTGGATACCATCAACTGAAGATCCGTGCAACTGATATACCCAAAATAGCCTTCACTACCCGATACGGATTGTATGAGTACACCGTAATGTCCTTTGGATTAACCAATGCCCCTGCCTATTTCATGAATCTCATGAATAAGGTTTTCATGGAGTTCTTGGATAAGTTTGTTGTTGTCTTCATTGATGACATTCTTATCTACTCCAAGTCTGAAGAAGAGCATGCAACACATCTGAGATTACTCTTAGAGACTCTTAGAGAGCATCAGCTATACGCCAAGTTTAGTAAGTGTGAGTTTTGGTTGAAGGAAGTTGGATTCTTAGGCCATGTATTATCAGTTGGAGGAGTTTCAGTGGACCCAAAGAAGATCAAATCGGTCATGGAATGGGAAGCCCCTACCACTCAAACTAAAGTTAGAGGTTTTCTCGGATTAGCAGGATATTACCGCAAATTTGTTGAAGGGTTTTCAAGCATTGCCAGGCCAATGACCCAACTATTGAAGAAGGACAAGAAGTTTGAATGGACCCCTAAGTGTGAAGAGAGTTTTCAAGAGCTCAAGAAGCGATTGGTGACCGCCCCCGTCCTAACCATGCCCGATATCACCAAGAACTTTGATGTCTATTGCGACGCCTCCAAACTTGGACTTGGTTGTGTGTTAATGCAAGAAGGCAAGGTCATAGCATACCTCTCCCGGCAGCTTAGACCTCATGAAGAAAATTATCCAACCCATGATCTGGAGTTAGCAGCCGTAGTTCTAGCTTTGAAGACTTGGAGGCATTATCTTATGGGCAACCGTTGCGAGATCTACACTGATCAATAGAGTTTGAAGTATATTTTTACCCAGAAGGAGTTGAACATGAGGCAAAGAAGATGGATAGAGTTGATCAAGGATTATGATCTGGAAATTCATTATCACCCCGGTAAGGCCAATGTAGTGGCCGATGCATTGAGTAGGAAGCCATGCACATTGAATATGATGATCAAAGAGGAGCAACCCATGTTGCACCAAGAGTTTGAAAAATTTGGATTGGAACTAGTCAGTCAAGGATTCTTAGCCAACCTTGAGTTTCAACCCACCTTGATGAGCCAAATCAAAGAAGCCCAGAAGGGAAATGAGAGTATTGACGGAATTAAGCGCAGAATTAGTTCCGGCAAGGTGCCAGGATTTGAGGAAGATGATCAAGGAGTTCTCTGGTATAAAGGACGTATCTGTGTGCCTGCTGATTCAAAACTGAAGGAAGTCATTATGAAGGAAGCTCATGAGACACCTTACTCCATCCACCCCGGTGGAACTAAGATGTATCAAGATCTGAAGGAGCAATTTTGGTGGCATGGGATGAGGCGTGAAATTGCTTCATTCATATCCAAGTGTGACATTTGTCAACGAGTCAAGGCTGAACATCAACATCCTGCTGGTCTGCTGCAACCTTTGCAAGTTCCTGAATGGAAGTGGGAATCAGTTGGAATGGATTTCATCACTGGATTTCCAAGGTCTAGCCGTGGAAATGACTCTATTTGGGTCATTGTGGATAGACTGACCAAAGTTGCCCACTTTATTCCTGTCAAGACCACTTATACCTTAGGACAGCTGGTAGATCTTTACCTATCCAGAATTGTTAGTTTGCATGGAGTCCCTAAAACCATAGTTTCTGATCGAGGAACCCAATTCACCTCAAGATTTTGGAGAAGTTTGCACCAAGCCTTGGGAACCAAATTAGCCTTTAGCACAGCTTATCACCCTCAGACTGATGGACAGACTGAAAGAGTAAATCAGATAATTGAAGATATGCTGAGAGCCTGTGTTCTAGCCTATGGAGCTAAGTGGGAAGATTGTCTGCCTTTCGCGGAATTTTCATACAACAACAGTTATCAAGCCAGTTTGCAAATGGCCCCATTTGAAGCTTTATATGGAAGAAAGTGTCGTACCCCTTTGAATTGGTCTGAAACCGGAGACAGTAAGATATTTGGACCAGACATTTTGCAAGAGGCTGAAGAGAAGGTTCGCATGATTCGTGATTACCTCAAGGCAGCCCAGTCTAGACAGAAGAGTTATGCCGACAAGAGACGTAGAGAACTGACCTTCAAGATTGGAGATTTTGTCTATCTTAGAGTATCACCTCTCAAGGGAATGCAGAGATTCCAAGTAAAAGGAAAGCTTGCACCAAGGTATATTGGACCCTTCAAGATACTAAGCCGCAGAGGAGAAGTGTCTTATCAGTTGGAATTGCCCCCTGAATTGTCTGAAGTGCACGATGTTTTTCACGTGTCTTTACTTCGGAAATATCTTGAAGTTCCGGAGAAGCCAGAAATCTTCAAGAATATTGATCACCGTTCTGTGGACATCAACAAGGATTTGACCTATCATGAAGTGCCTATCCGTATCCTCGAGGAAGCATATCGAACCACTCGAACTCGAAGCATTAAGTTTCTGAAAGTTCAGTGGAGCAATCACACAGAAGATGAAGCCACTTGGGAACAAGAAGATTACCTTCAGAAAGAATTTCCCAATCTTTTATGTTCTTAGTTAGTGAATCTCGAGGACGAGATTCTTTTTAAGGGGGGAAGATTGTAACAACTCAAAAATTTGTAATCCATTTCCTATTAATTAAAGTGCCAAATTTTGGACCAAATAAAACTTTTTCATTCATATTGCATGTATGCATATATTTCTATTATATGTCTTTTATGATTTCATGTGTGTTATAATTTGTTGTGCAATATTTAGTTAATTCAAACTTAACCAACAGAAGCATTAGAGAAGAATTATAAGAGCTAAAGAAACCAGAAATAAAAGTAATAAAGAAAAAGAGAAGAAAAGTTTGATCTAGGAATTATTATTGACTACCCTACTTTGGACACTTAGATTAAGAAATCTATAACTCAAGTAAGGGTGTGGTCAGTTAGTTGAGCTTGACGAGGCTGCATACTAACTGGACCAAGAAGTTTCAAACAAAAATTCAAACTCTAAACTAACTCAAACATCTGCCAAAGTTTGAATCTGATTTAGCAACCAAACCCTATTTTCAAACTCACATTTTTGCAAAACATGATATTTATTCAGAACAAAAATAGTTTTGGAATCCTTGTTTAATATGTTGACAACCCAAAGTGAAACTTTTCAAAAATTAAAATTTTGAATTCTTGCGGACATTGTGTCGAGCACCTGGTGGGCAAAAATCCAGGAAATCAATTCTACTGTGGCCAACGCTGTTCCCGTTCGTCTTGGCCCTGTAGCCATGCTCGTGGAGACCCCCGCTGTCGAGCCCAGCCTCCCCTGCCCTGACCGAGGCTGTGAGACATGGAGGAGAAGAGGAAGAACACGCCCGGACCCCTCTCTCTCTCTCCCTCTGCTCTCTGCACGTTGCCGACCGGCGCGGTCTCGCCAACGCGTACCCACAGTGACCCGTCGCCGCAACCAAGCCCCGCCAGCACGCCCCCAAGGCCGCCGCGCCCGGCATCGCCGATGCACGTCGCTAGAACCCCCTGCGCTGGCCACCTATTGGACACCCTTGCCCCCGCTCTCCTGGCCTATAAAAACACCCTCCGAGCACGCAGTTGAACTCACACCATCCCCAGCAAGCTCCCAGACATCCTCTCTTCCTCCCGTTCGCTCTCGTTCGCAGTGGCCATCGACGCCGGCGAGCTACTGGACGCGGGTGGCGCCACCGCGTTCGGCCGCCGTTGGACGAACGGACGCAGGGAAGTGGAGGAGGAGTGCCGCAGGAGTCTTTTCCGCCCCGCGCCGTCGAGTTCTGCTTCCCCTACGCCCCTCGCCGTCGCCGTCGTCTTCCTCTCTGCACGCCGGTGAGCTCCCGCCCTAGCCGTTGAACACGACGTAGACGCGCCGTTGGATTAGAATCGAACGGCAGCGTACCGATTCGGGTGACTTAAGTGACCTGACGCGTAGGCCCCACCTGTCAGGTTCGATTTCGAACGTTTCCCGCCCCGGGCGAAGCGATACTGGGCTGGCGCATTCGGGTTTCTTTGGAAATAGGCCCGGTTCAATGAAATTCGGTCCGAAACGTTTTTATTTATTTTCCCGCTCATTTTAAATATGTTTCAGATATGATTTTCAAACTTTAATTCCAAGAGATTTAGAAATCCGTTTTTAGCAAATAAATATGCGTTGGAAAGCTTAGGAAATTATCTAGCCTCTGAAACTAGTTAGAATCCAATTTGAGTTAGTGATTTAATTTAATAAGATTACTTTGACCCTAGCCTTATTAATCATAGGAAAAGTTTAGAAAATTGTTAAAACCTCCTAAAATCTTGAAACTTGGTTTATGAACTCACTAGTCAACTTGTCTACTGTTTAGTCCAACCTTAATCAATTAAAACCTTGTTAGTGCTATCAATTAGACCCTAATCCAACCCTAGTGTGTAGCATAAAATGATAGATCCCCACTATACACTTAGCTTAATTTTTCCCTCACTACCAATTTACTTAATTAGTCAATCCCCACTTGAACTAGCCCTAATACCCCTAGTTTCATACCCATGCTTAGAAAGTAAACAACCTATGGCACATGGTAGAAAAATCTAACTTGCACACTTGATGAACACTTGGAAGAAACCTTGCAACCCAACTCAATAAAATCCAACATGAATGCTATTGTTTGAAAACAAGTATGTGTGCTTGGAGTGTTGTTAGCATTGTGTAGTGATTGTGTGCCTTGTGTTTATTCGTTATTAGACACTAGTGTTGCTGAGGAGGATATTGAGGGGGAATTTTATCAAGAAGAAGAAGACTACCCCGGACACTTTGCCAACCAAGGCAAGCCATCTTTTGAATCATACTCCACATGCCTAGTTTTACTATTGCATTCTACTTGTTTTTAAGTAAATTGCATGATTGAATTGCTAGAATAGAATGATAGTGGTGTAGTGATATCTTGTTTAGCAAGAGTATCAAGCTGAGTTTATCCAACCTTATTTAGTGGTATCATCACTCTATATAGTTGCTTAGTCGCTAATAAGATTGAGGCCATCTATAAGGGGAACCCTATTTGAAAATTGGTGACTTGAACTTGACAACTTGAATCGGAGATTTCTCCCACATGATGGTTTTATGAAGGAAAATAATCTTGACTAAGGACTATGGAATGTATTTGCTAAATGATAATAAGTGATGTACCATGTGAGCCAACCATTACCGTACGACCACATTACCCCTAAATGGGAAGGGGCTTAGTCCGTAGTTTGTTTGCTTTAGTATGGGAGACCTCATTTGAACTTATAGAAGCGTGAATCCCACAGGGACGCTTCCGAAGCCGGGACTTGCCATAGTTGTGATGGAGGATACCACAGACTATGGGAGTCCAAAATACAGCACTCTGTAGCCGGAAAAACTATGAGTTCCATTCCGTATCTGGACTCTTAGGGAGGATCCTATACTAAAGTAGGCAAGTGAAAGATTTTGTTTGATTATCTGAACCTCGCATACTTTGTGTATGACGATCCGTGGATTTCTCCCGGCAGATGTATCGAATCTTGTGGGTAAAGTGTACCCCTCCGCAGAGGTTTCAAACTATTCGAATAGCCGCGTCCGCGGTCATGGACAGTTGGCAAGCTGTACTTGACTTTTGTCAAGAATATTATCAACCTATGGTGAACTTGGTGAATGAATTGACTTGACATTGATGTTGACACACTTGAATTTCCTCTTTAGATTGAACTTAGAGAATAAAATCTTCTTCTCTATAAATGAACATTCTTGGGAAACAAAACTAGCTTTTGCAAATAAACTTAGTGCTTAGTCCACCATATCAACCTTGCATATCTACTTCATCATTTCGTTTATAAGATGGTTTGCGACTGCATCCAATGTACTCATGGATGTGTCCCTGGCTATCAACTTGGCCAAACTATGGGGAAGAATATCCGGAGGAAGGTTATGAAGAAGAGTACCAGAACTAAGATCATCTCCTGAGTCGCCATTGCCCGTAGGGTGAAGGCATGGACCCGAAGACGTTATTTCCGCTGCTATATTGTGTTGTAATATGAACTTGGTCACTATGACCATTTGTATTTGAACTCTTCGTATTGTAATGTCTATGGAACTGGTTACCAACTACGTTATGTGTATCACAACAATGATTCTGGGATTGTGGTGGAATGCATAACGGGCACTTCACATTTGTTATAAATTCGTGGGTGTTACACCTGAGGTGGGCCCGCGCCCCCTGTGTGTGAGGAGCACCCGGACTCCTTTTCCTGCCCGTTTTTGTCTCGTGATTTTTCATATTTAGTAAAAACAGCAAAAATAATAAAGGAAGAGTTTTTCGCGAACCTTTTCTGACTAGAACTATTACCTATTCGAAAATGAACTCTGCAGGTTTCTGCAAATTGTCTTGGATGAATTCTTTTGGAGAAACTGTTTCAATAACATCATCTTCATTATAAGAATCTCCAGCAATATAATGTTTGAGTCTTTGCCCATTCACCACTTGTGTAGTGTCATCTTTCAATGAAGCAATCTTTATCACACCTAAGCGGTACACTTCCACAATAACAAATGGTCCTTCCCATTTAGAGAGTAATTTTCCTGCAAAAAATCTGAGACGAGACCTATACAAAAGAACTTTCTCACCAACATGAAACTCTCTTTTAAGAATTCTCTTGTCATGCCATTGCTTGACTTTCTCTTTGAAACGTCTGGCATTCTCATACGCTTCATTTCTCCACTCATCTAGAGAACTCAAATCTAACAACCTTTTCTTACCCGCGAGTTTAAAATCCCTATTAAGCTCTCTCACTGCCCAAAAAGCTTTGTGTTCTAATTCTAAAGGCAAGTGACACGCTTTTCCGTAAACCATCTTATAAGGAGACATGCCCATGGGGTTCTCATAAGCAGTTCTATAAGCCCATAAAGCATCGTTTAACTTGCTAGCCCAATTTTTCCTAGATCTATTGACAGTCTTCTGCAAGATAGACTTGATCTCTCTATTTGAAAGCTCTACCTGCCCACTAGTTTGAGGATGATAAGCAGAAGCAATTCTATGATTAACATCATATCTAGCAAGAGTTTTTCTAAAACCACCGTGAATAAAATGAGAACCTCTGTCAGTCATAAGATATCTAGGCACACCAAACCTAGGAAAAATAACATCCTTAAGCATTTTTAACGAAGTCTCACCATCGGCACTCTTTGTAGGTATGGCTTCTACCCATTTAGTAACATAATCAACAACAACAAGTATGTGGGTATAGCCTTTTGAAGGAGGAAAAGGACCCATAAAGTCAAATCCCCAACAATCAAACGGTTCAATAACAAGAGTGTAATTCATAGGCATTTCATTGCATCTAGAAATATTACCAACTCTTTGACATTCATCGCAAGATAAAACATACCTTCTAGCATCTTTAAAGAGGATTGGCCAATAAAAACCTGATTGTAGAACCTTTTGTGCGGTTCTATCTCCAGCATGATGTCCTCCATAAGCGCTTCCATGGCACTTCCTCAATATTTTTTGTTGCTCATATTCTGGTACGCATCTTTGCATAATATCATCAAGTCCTTCTTTATATAAGTGTGGGTCACCCCAAAAATAATGCCTCAAATCATAAAAGAATTTTCTTCTTTGCTGAGCTGTAAAGGTTGGAGGCAAATACTTAGAAACAATAAAGTTAGCATAATCAGCATACCAAGGAAGGTCTCGTGAAGTTACGTTTATTGCAGCCAACTGTTCATTTGGAAAACTATCATTAACAGGAATAGGATCAAAAGAAATGTTTTCCAATCTAGACAAATTGTTAGCCACTGGATTTTCAGCACCTTTCCTATCTATGATATGCAAATCAAACTCTTGTAAAAGTAACACCCATCTAATAAGCCTAGGCTTAGCATCCTTCTTAGTCATAAGATATCTAATAGCAGCGTGATCAATATGAATAGTAACTTTAGAATCAACAATGTAAGATCTAAACTTATCACATGCAAAAACAACAGCAATAAACTCTTTCTCAATAGTAGCATAATTCTTTTGAGCAGCATCAAGAGTCTTACTAGCATAATGAATAATATTCAACTTATTATCTACGCGTTGTCCAAGAACAGCACCAACAGCAAAATCACTAGCATCACACATAATTTCAAAGGGTAAATTCCAATCAGGTGGTTGAACAATAGGAGCAGTAGTTAAATCCTTCTTAAGAGTTTCAAAAGCTTCCTTACAATCATCATCAAAGACAAACGGTACATCTTTTTGAAGAAGATTAGTAAGAGGCTTTGAAATCTTAGAGAAATCTTTAATAAACCTCCTATAGAAACCAGCATGACCAAGAATACTATGAATACCGTTAACATCTCTGGGACAGGGCATTTTCTCAACTGCCTCAACTTTTGCTCTGTCAACTTCAATACCTCTTTCAGAAATTTTATGTCCAAGGACAATTCCTTCATTTACCATAAAGTGGCATTTCTCCCAATTAAGAACAAGATTAGTTTCTTCACATCTCTGCAAAACTTTATCAAGATTGTGCAAACAATTATCAAAAGAAGTTCCATAGACGGAGAAGTCGTCCATGAAAACCTCCACAATTTCTTCACAAAAGCCATGAAAAATAGCAGACATGCATCTTTGAAAAGTAGTAGGAGCATTACATAAACCAAAAGGCATGCATCTATAAGCATAAGTTCCATAAGGGCAAGTAAAAGTGGTTTTCTCTTGATCTTCCTTTCTAACAGCAATCTGAGAGAAACCAGAATAACCATCAAGAAAACAAAAGTGTGACTTCTTAGACAACCTTTCTAACATCTGATCTATAAATGGTAAAGGATAATGATCTTTCTTAGTAACCTTGTTAACTTTTCTATAGTCAATGCACATCCTATAACCAACTACTACCCTTTGAGGAATAAGCTCATTATTCTAATTAGGCATAACAGTCACACCTCCTTTCTTAGGAACACAATGAACAGGACTAACCCATTGACTATCAGCAATAGGATAAATAATACTAGCATCAAGGAGCTTTAATACCTCATTTCTTACCACATCCTTCATCTTGGGAATTAGGCGGCATTGATGCTCCACAACCGGCTTCGCGTCTTTCTCCATGTTAATAGCTGATACGTCTCCAATGTATCTATAATTTTTGATGCTCCATGCTTGTTTTTACACCATTTGCCTACTGTTTCGCTACACTTCATGTCACTTTTATGCATTTTCCGGAACTAACCTATTAACGAGTTGCCACAGTGCCAGTTCCCTATTTTCTGCTGTTTTTGTGTTTCAGAAGTGATATACAGGAAATATTCTCGGAATTGGACGAAACAAGTTCCTGAAGTCTTATTTTACCCGGAAGCTTCCAGAGATCTGAAGGAGAGTAGGAGGGGGGCCACTAGGGCCCCACACATAGGGCTGGCGCGGCCAGGCCCTGGGCGGCGCCACCCTGGCGTGAGGGAGCCTGGCTCCTCCTCTGACATCGCCCCTTCGCCTATAAAGACCCCCCGATGGAAAAAACCTAAGTACCCGATCACTTTTCCAGAACACATCGTGATCCACCGCCGCCATCGACCCGAAGATCGGGAGGGTCTAGAAGCTCTTTCCGGCACCCTGCCGGAGAGGGCAATTGCCACCAGAGGTCTTCTTCATTGCCATGCTTGCCTCCAGAGCGATGAGTGAGTAGTCTACCTTGGACTATGGGTCCATAGCAGTAGCTAGATGGTTGTCTTCTCCACCATGTGCTTCATGTTTAGATCTCATGAGCTGCCCTACATGATTGAGATCACCGTTATGTAATTCTACATGTTTGGTTTGTTGGGATCCGATGAATATTGGTGTTTATGATTGAGTTGCTGTACTGAATATTATCTTTTGTTATCTCTATGTTGTTTATGATCTTGCATGCTCTCTGTTGTTAGTAGCTATCTTGGCCGAGTAGTTGCTAGTGACTCCAAGAGGGGGTATTTATGCTCGATAGTGGGTTCATGCCTCTATTTAACCAGGGGGAGTGACAGAAACCTCTAAGGTTGTAGATGTGCTGTTGCTACTAGGGAGAAAACAACATTCATATGCTCAAGGGCATATGCTTTGTTTACATTACACACTTTGCTTAATGCAATTATCTGTTGTTCACAACTTAATACTTGTGGAGTTCTCGGATTGATTCGCCACAAGTGGATTATTAGTCATAGATGCAGTTGGATGGCGGTCTATGTATTTTGTTGTAATGCCTAGAGTAAATCTCATAGTGATCTTCTTGACATATCATGTTTATCTTTATTCTATCAATTGCCCAACTGTAATTTGTTTACCCAGCATGTGTTATTTATCTTATGGAGAGACACCACTAGTGAACTGTGGATCCTGGTCCTATTTCCATCATATTGCTATCACCTGTTTACTTTACTCACACTGTTTACTTTACTCGCATACTCTATTGTTTTCCACTCGATACACTCATAACCTTTGTTTCAAGCAAACCGGTGAGATTGACAACGTCATCGCAAGTTGGGAACGAAGTACTTGGTTGTGTTGTGTGCAGGTTCCGCGTTGCAGTTAGCAAGCAAAGCTTGGACGAGGCGCCACATATAAATTGTCCGAAGCTGCCGCAAGATAGCAAGCATCACCTTCAGTCATTTGTGTCTCCTCTCCAAGAACGATTAAACCTTGGTTTCTTAACTGAGGGAAAACCAGCTGCTATACTCATCACACCTTCCTCTTGGGGTTCCCAACGGGCTGGTCATTCACCACGCACAAGGACTGCCAAGCTCCCACATCAACTAGGAGCATCAGCTATTTTTCTGGCGCCGTTGCCGGGGAGGAAGTAGAAGACTTCTGCGAGGAGAGTTTTCGCACGCACATCCTTTACTTTGTTTTATTGTTTTGCTTTACTTTATTTATTTTACCTGCATCGTTTTATATCAAAAACCCAAAAAAATTAGAATCCTTGTTAGTTGTTTTTACTTGTTTACTTTCATTTTGCTGAAATGGCCAATCCTGAAAACACCAAGTTGTGTGACTTTACTAGCGAAAACAATAGTGATTTTATCTGCACTCCTATTGCACCACCTGCTCCTGCTGCAAACTTTTATGAGATTAAGCCTGCTTTGTTGAACCTTGTTATGAAAGAGCAATTCTCTGGTGCTAGTACTGAAGATGCTGCAGCTCATCTCAACAATTTTGTTGAGCTATGTGAGATGCAGAAATATAAGGATGTTAATAGTGATATTATTAAGCTCAAGTTGTTTCCTTTTTCTTTGAGAGGAAAAGCTAAAGATTGGTTGCTGTCTTTGACTAAGAATAGTATTGATTCATGGGCTAAGTGTAAGGATGCTTTTATTGGTAGATATTATCCTCCTACTAAGATTACATCTCTGCGTAGCAATATTATGAAGTTTACTCAGTTTGATAATGAACATGTTGCTCAAACTTGGGAAAGAATGAAATCTATGATAAAGAATTGCCCCACTCATGGACTGACTACTTGGATGATTATCCAAACTTTTTATGCAGGACTGAATTTTTCTTCGAGGAACCTACTTGATTCAGCTGCTAGAGGCACTTTTATGTCCCTTACCTTGGGCGCCGCAACAAAGCTACTCGACAACATGATGGTAAGTTATTCTGAATGGCACACCGAGAGAGCTCCACAAGATAAGAAGGTAAATTCTATTGAGGAAACCTCTTCCTTGAATGATAAGATTGATACCATTATGGCTATGCTTGCTAATGATAGGACTCATGTTGATCCTAATAATGTTCCTTTGGCCTCTCTGGTTGCTCAAGAAGAGCATGTTGATGTGAATTTCATTAGAAATAATAATGTTAACAACAATGCTTATAGGAACAATTTTGCTAGTAACAATTATAGGCCGTATCCTTCTACCAATGGTAATGGTTATGGTAACTCTTATGGTAATTCCTACAACAACACTAGGGCCGCGCCCTCCGAGCTTGAGGTAATGCTCAAGGACTTCATCGGTAAGCAAACTGCTTTTAACAAGTCTGTTGAGGAAAAGTTAGGCAAAATTGGTATTCTTGCTTCTAAAGTTGATAGCCTTGTTCATGATGTTGAACTTCTGAAATTAAAAGTGTTGCCTAATGATGTGAAAGAGGACAATTTTTTTGCTACCGCTAATGCTATTCAAGTTGGAATTGATGAAAATATTAGATTGTTAGCGGAATTGCATGCCAGGTGGGAAAGAGAAGATGAGATGGCTAGAGAGATGAAGGTATGTACCATTACTACCTCTAATGATGTTGCTCCTAATGCTAGCAATCCTCTTACTTTGATTGGGGTAGAGAAAACTCCCACTCCTTGTGTTAAAAAGCCTAAAACTGCCAAAACTTTTTCTCAAAAGAGTGCTGAAATTTTTCGAAGTGTGGGAGATGATAGCTCTACTTCTTTTAATGATTTGGATGTTGATGGCTGCAATATATCTGAAGTAATTTTGTTCTTTCAAAAGCTTGCTTTGACTCCCAATGCTAGTTCTCTAAATATTGCTTTTACTAAGCATATTACCAATGCTCTCATAAAAATTAGGGATGAAAAATTGAAGCAAAAAGCTTCTATCCCCAAGAAGTTAGAAGATGGTTGGGAACCCATCATTGATATGCATGTTAATGGTTATGATTGCCATGCTTTATGTGATCTAGGTGCTAGTATTTCTATCATGCCTAGAAAGATTTATGACATGCTTGATTTACCACTGCTTGAAAAATGTTATTTTGATGTTCCTGTTGCTGATGTTGCTAAGAAGAAACCTTTGGGAAGGATTAATGATGTTCTTATTGTGGTTAACAATAACCTTGTTCCCATTGATTTTCTTGTTATGGACATTGAATGCCATGCTTCATGTCCTATTATTTTGGGAAGACCCTTTCTTCGAACTGTAGGTGCTATCATTGATATGAGGGAAGGCACTATCAAATATCAATTCCCACTAAAGAAAGGTATGGAACACTTCCCTAGGAAAAGAAAGAAATTACTTTTTGACTCAATTCTTAGAGCAAATTATGAGCTTGATGCTTCATCACTTGATATTACTTGATTCGCAATTTTCTGCGCCTAGCTCAAAGGCGTTAAAGAAAAGCACTCTTGGGAGATAACCCAATGTTTTTATTTTCAGTAATTTTTCTTTTATTTGAGTCTTGTAAGTCATTACTAATGTAATGACCACTCCTTATCTTGTTTATTTCGTTTTTGTGCCAAGAGAAGCCTCTAATTCGAGTGAGGTAAAGATTTGGGGATGTTGCTGTCCTGAAACTGTTTTCGGTGCTGCACCGTAAAAATTCGTATAAATTCTCTGTATATCTTTTGAACCTGCGATTTCTTGTGCATATGCCCCAGGTTATATCCAAACTTTTGTTAGTTGAACACATTTTGATTTGAGCAACATAAAACTCCTCAAAAATTCGACCTTTGTCAGCTGTTCAGTTTTGTCAGATTTCTGCCAATATTTGTGTTTGCCACTTTATCGCTTTCTTTTGAGTTCTTTTGATCACGGAACTTTTAGAGAAGTTGCTACAGTAGTATTTACTATATATGTGCTGGTTTTGAGTTGAAACCTGAAGCAAAAAGAGGGTTGATTATATGTTATGCTTGCACTAATGTTGCTAATAGAATTGTGTTTAGTTTTGTATGAAGGAAGTTTTCAAGTGTAGGGATTGGAGAATGATGAGATGAGTTGAAGAATGGACAAAAGCTCAGGCTTGGGGATGCCCATGCATCACCCCAAGAAATATCCAAGAAGTACAAGCGTCAAAGCTTGGGGATGCCCCCGAGGCACCCCTTCTTCATCGGCAAAAATCAGGTCACCTTTCAAAACACTATATTTTTATTGCTTCATGCACTATGTGTTTTTCTTGGAGCGTTAGTTGTTTTAGTTTTCTTAGTTAGTTTAGTTTGTTTGTTTGCTGCAATAAATAGTTGGACCCCAACAAATTTCTTTTGGAGGAGATGTACTTGTTTTCATTTGCCAAGAACGCTCTAGTTTTCACTCTTATTAAAAATTGAGTGTTCTTCTTTTTCTGCTACTGCTTTTGGTTTTCGTTTTCGCCTTGATTTGTGTTCAGACCTTGTCATATCTTTTCATCAAGGTGTATTTTTGCCTCTGATCTTTATTGGTTTTTATCAAAAGAGGTGTCTTTAAAAATTTCAAATGGTGTTGGAAAAGAGAAAAAGCTTTGTGCAAAATAGTGGTACAAGAAGGAGCTTGTGTAGACTGCGGCTTAGGCTTTTTCATGTCATGCTTGATGTCTTTTTGATAGTATGCTTAGTGGTTTTGCTGTAGCATGACTTGTCTCAAATAACTGAGTTTGCTTAATGAGCCTTTGAAAAAATCATGCGTTGTTTTTATTGTATGGAAGCATTATTTTGGTTTTCTCCTTGATGCTTTATTTGGGTTGACTTGGCGCATGCTCACACATGTTAGACTCTTACAAAGTCGCCAATATCCTTCATGATCATTTAGTTTTTGACTTTTGATGCCATCTTATGCTTCTTTTAATGTCGCTTTGTCGCTTTGCATGATTATGGCCATTATTGCTCTCTTAGTTGGTCGCTCCCAGTCTTTTGCTAGCCCCCGCCTTGTACTGAGTATGAGCTCTACTCGTGCATCCAACTCCTAAAGGCCAAAGTTTTCCAAAGTGTCCACCATACATACCTACTAGCAATTTGCTATTCCAAGTAAATTTGACTTGCTTTTATTTTCTCTTCAAATTAAACTCTTACCAGTGTTATGCGAAATTCGGTCAGTAAAGCTCTCACGAACCAGAAGGCACACTTTACTTTTTCCTGTTCTTAAAAATTTGACATTGTGGTCTCTTATGTTGAGTTGTTATGCTTGCAAGTTGTAAGTTGGAGACTAGCCCAGCAATGCAGTCATGGGCAAGCTTTCAACATTGCACTTCTTATTTGAGTTGATATCCTGATCTTTTGTTTATGGATGCCCGCGGTGTGAAATGAATTGGGAATCTTGTGGGGATCATGGAGTTTGTATATGTGTTAGCGAAACGCCGGGCCGCTAATCTAAGCCATGCATAATTCATGGTGGAAATTTGCAGCATACCCATGGTGAACATTCGACGACGCATCTCACAATAAAAAGCTAAACAAAAGGGAAATAAAAGAGATGTCGAGGTGTTCATTGTCTGCTTGTCCTGTCATTTTGGTGTGGGCTTGTTCCATGTCATCGGGCACGGAGGTACCCCATTGGCGGTTCTCAAAGATATGCATATACTTACAATGACAAGAGCCTTGCTTGGGACTCTAAGTAAAGTAGCATGAGGTTTGGGTACTCGTATTCACGGGGCACGAGGTTTTCAACTTATGATTTGTCAAGCATATGCTTCATAATTGTTCTTGCATTAACTTTAACCATTCAAGATGCTTATGATGGGGGCAATGAGAGAGCGTAAGTACCATAATTTTTGAAGGTTATAAAACTTGCAATCACTGCTTCCCTCTGCGAACGGCCTTTCTTTTACTTTTATGTTGAGTCACTACCTTCTATCTTTATGCACCATTAAGAGAGCGTAGTTGTCATTCTTAGTGTAATATGCATTGTCCCAAAGTTCATTGATTGATTCATATTGTTGGTTTCACTTGTTCTCAAATTATTTGTATCTAGTCGCCCTCTTAAACTTGAAGGTGTCCTATGCATTTATGTTTTGCTCTCTTTGAAGGACAAGCTGAAAACCATTTGTATGTTTTTCCTTATGATTTGAACACACATTTGACTTTCATTGTTTCATTTTCATGATCTTTTGTTTGTGTTCATTTGCATGTTTACAACATGGTTGCTAAGTTCTTATTGTCAAGATTATATCTTTCATGCCCATGTTTTAAGTTCTTATGATCCCAACTCACAAATGCTTACATATATGATCAAGATTGTGTAGGTGCATGTCACCTCAAAAATTATTCTTTTGTTATCACTTACCTACTCGAGGACGAGCAGGAGTTAAGCTTGGGGATGCTTGATACGTCTCTAATGTATCTATAATTTTTGACGCTCCATGCTTGTTTTTACACCATTTGCCTACTGTTTCGTTACACTTCGTGGCACTTTTCTGCATTTTCCGGAACTAACCTATTAACGAGTTGCCACAGTGCCAGTTCCCTGTTTTCTGCTGTTTTTGTGTTTCAGAAGTGATACATAGGAAATATTCTCGGAATTGGACGAAACAAGTTCCTAAAGTCTTATTTTACCCGGAAGCTTCCAGAGATCCGAAGGAGAGTAGGAGGGGGGCCACCTGGGCCCCACACACAGGGCTGGCACGGCCAGGCCCTGGGCCGCGCCACCCTGGCGTGAGGGAGCCTGGCTCCTCCTCTGACATTGCCCCTTCACCTATAAAGACCCCCCGACGGAAAAAACCTAAGTACCCGATCACTTTTCCAGAACACATCGCGATCCGCCGCCGCCATCGACCCGAAGATCGGGAGGGTCCAGAAGCTCTTCTCAGCACCCTGCCAGAGAGGGGAATCACCACCGGAGGTCTTCTTCATCGCCATGCTTGCCTCCGAAGCGATGAGTGAGTAGTCTACCTTGGACTATGGGTCCATAGCAGTAGCTAGATGGTTGTCTTCTCCACCATGTGCTTCATGTTTAGATCTCATGAGCTGCCCTACATGATTGAGATCACCGTTATGTAATTCTACATGTTTGGTTTGTTGGGATCCGATGAATATTGGTGTTTATGATTGAGTTGCTGTACTGAATATTATCTTTTGTTATCTCTATGTTGTTTATGATCTTGCATGCTCTCCATTGTTAGTAGCTATCTTGGCCGAGTAGTTGCTAGTGACTCCAAGAGGGGGTATTTATGCTCGATAGTGGGTTCATGCCTCTATTTAACTTGGGGGAGTGACAGAAACCTCTAAGGTTGTAGATGTGCTATTGCTACTAGGGAGAAAACAGCATTCATATGCTCAAGGGCATATGCTTTGTTTACATTACACACTTTGCTGAATGCAATTATCTGTTGTTCGCAACTTAATACTTGTGGAGTTCTCGGATTGATTCGCCACAAGTTGATTATTAGTCATAGATGCAGTTGGATGGTGGTCTATGTATTTTGTTGTAATGCCCAGAGTAAATCTCATAGTGATCTTCTTGACATATCACATTTATCTTTATTCTATCAATTGCCCAACTGTAATTTGTTTACCCAGCATGTGTTATTTATCTTATGGAGAGACACCACTAGTGAACTGTGGATCCCGGTCCTATTTCCATCATATTGCTATCACCTGTTTACTTTACTCGCACTGTTTACTTTACTCGCATACTCTATTGTTTTCCACTCGATACGCTCATAACCTTTGTTTCAAGCAAACCGGTGAGATTGACAACCTCATCGCAAGTTGGGAACAAAGTACTTGGTTGTGTTGTGTGCAGGTTCCACGTTGCAGTTAGCAAGCAAAGCTTGGATGAGGCGCCACATATAAATTGTCTGAAGCTGCCGCAAGCTAGCAAGCATCACCTTCAGTCGTTTGTATCTCCTCTCCAAGAACGATTAAACCTTGGTTTCTTAACTGAGGAAAAACCAACTGCTATACTCATCACACCTTCCTCTTGGGGTTCCCAACGGGCTGGTCATTCACCACGCACAAGGACTGCCAAGCTCCCACATCAACTAGGAGCATCAATAGCATGCTGACATAAAGTGGGACATATCCCTTTTAAATCATCAAGAGTATATCCCATGGCTCCTCGGTGTTTCCTTAATATCTCCAATAACCTTTCTTCTTCCTTTTCTAAAAGCTTAGAACTAATAATGATAGGATATATTTTCTTATCATCTATATAAGCATATTTAAGATCATCAGGTAAAGGTTTTAATTCAAAAACATGATCTTCCTTAGGTGGCAAAGTGGTACCAAGATCCTCCACAGGTAAATTGTGCTTGATTAATGGTTGTTGATGAAGGAAAATATCGTCAATCTCTTCTCTTTCCTTACTAAAAACATCACTTTCATGATCTTCCATGAATTGTTGCAAAGCATTATTAGGAGCAAGAGCAATAGAAGCAAGCTGTTCAACTCGAAAATTTTCGTTAGGCATGTTATTTTCATAAGAAGTCTTAGCAAACTTGGAAAAATTAAACTCATAAGACTTTCCATTAAACTTAGTAAAAAAATTCTCCTTACAGTCTATCACGGCACCACAAGTATTCAAAAAGGGTCTACCAAAAATAATAGGACAAGTTTTACTAGCCTCCTTACCAAGTACTAGAAAATCAGTGGGGTATTTAGTCTTAGCGCATAGGACTTCCACATCTCTAACAATACCAAGAGGCCAAACAGTCTCCCTGTTAGCAAGCTGAACAACCACATCAATATATTCAAGTTCACAAGCGCCAATCTCATGCATAATTTATTTGTAAAGCTCTAAAGGAATGGCACTTGCACTAGCACCAATATCACATAAACCATAATAGCAATGATCTCCAATCCTGACAGAAATAATAGGAACACTTATTTTCCTATGCCTTTTAGGATGAGAGATAATGTTAGAAGCATCTTCACAAAAAAGAATATATTCATCCCCTACATCTTTAGTAAGAAGGTCCTTCAATATAGCTACAGGAGACTTAATAGTAATTTGCTCATCAGGCTCTGCAGCTTTCTTAGTGCTTTTATTAGACACACTTACCAAAGTAGAATATTTTTTTACCTTAGCAGGGAAAGGTGTCTTCTCAAAATAAGGCTCAGGCACAATGCTATCAACAGTACAAACTTCAGTAGCTGCAACAGGAATATGACTAATAGAATCTTTATTAGGCACATGATATTTGTTCCAATCTTTCTTTGGAACATCAAGATAAGAGGCAAAAGCCTTAAGACAATTAGCAAGTATTTGAGAATCAAGACCATAAGCAATGCTAACACTATGAAAGTCATCGGTTCCCATAAAAGTTTTAATGCATTCATAATCATAATTTATACCTGACTTCCTACCTTTGTCGTTTTCCCATCCTTCAGCATTTTATTGAATACGGTCAAGGAAATTCCACTAAGCATCTTCCTTCATATGAGTAAATTATCCAAAACAAGAGGCATCCAAATAATCCTTATCAGGAAGAGTAAGCCTCGCATAAAAATTATCAATAACAATATTATTAGGGAGCTCATGAATGGGACATTTGAGCATTAGTAACTTCAATCTCCCCCATGCTTGGGCAATACTCTGTAACATCCCTGACTTTTCCAATTTTTGGAAAATCAAAAAAATTAAAATGAGTGCTTGTAATTGTTTGACTTGATTGAAAAATTACAAGAAATTAAAACTTTTTGAACTATAACTAAGGATTACCTTAAACAATTTAAGATCAAATCAAAAACCCTAAAACCCCAATATTAAAATATCAAAGTTATTCCCATATCTCATCTACTTCAAAAATTATTTATCAAATTCCTTCTTTCAAAACTAATTTCCATCAACCTTCTGTTTTGAAAGATTATTTTCATATTGAGAAATTATTTTGAGAAAGTAAAATCTCTATTACCATTTTTTCTTTATCCTATGCAAGCAATAATTGCAAAGGAAACAATTTACAAAAGAGAATTTATATCAAATAAAGTTGCTTTGCCAAAAGCATGTTTTAAATAAAATTTTAAACACTATTTCTATAAAGTTTATTCTCTAATTTTAAAAGGAATTATTTACAAACCCAAGTTCTATTTCATTATTATGCAAGTAAAAGCCCTTGGCCAATTCATATAGTTTTTATAGAAGGTTTGTTTTAATTATAAAAACATGTTTGCTATTGTCTTAAAATGTTATTTTGAATATTAGAAAATATCAGAAACTAGTTTGAAGTCATTTGAATTTAAAATGCAAAAGTTATAAAGGGATTGGAAAAACAGAAAAGGAAAAAGAAGAAAAGAAAAGAAAATAAGAAAAGGGCCCCGGGAACCCATCTGGCCCGGCATAAGTTTCGGCTCGCGGCCCACCTACCTCGGATTTCTAAATCAGTATCCTATCTCTCTCTCTCCCCAGCCGACAGGTGGGGCCTTCATGTCAGGCGTCTTCAACCTCCCGCCAGTAATTTCGCGCGAGGTCACCGCGAGCTCTGTAACGTTCCCCTCTTAATTCCCATTGATTCGGGCAATGAAAACTTGCCCTGTTTTCTCCTACTTAATTCCCCAGGCCCGCTCTACCTTCTCCCTCTTTCTCCCCCTCTAGCATCGCCGCAAGGCTGATGAAATCGCTCACCGGAGTTCAAGGTTTCCGCCGCTAGGAACCGTCGGTAATCACACGGTGGAGCCGCCCTGCACCCCCTCCTCTGCTTTTCTCTCTTCCTTTCTCTTCTGCGCTACCTCTTACCATCGGCCGATCATTTTCCTCCGCAGAAACGTGTTACAGAAAGCTCACCGGAGCGCCCGATGCCCCCACTGCTCTCTGGCCGACCCTCTGTTTCTCCATGGGACAAAATCAATGCCACCATTCACATTTTGGAGACCGCTGTCGCCATCCGCGTTTCGTCAACCACTTCCCCGCCATCACGGAACACCGGAGCAAGCTCGCTGTCGACTGGCCGTACCGCCCTCGTCGGACTTTCTTCCCGCCGGTGAGCATTTCCTCTTTGGCCTCCTCTGTCCGTTCGATCGAAATCCTCTAGCCTAGATTAGAAGTTCAAACCCGAAACGGTATCCTCCAGTGCCGTGACGCCATGTCACCTACCCCAGTCAGCCCCGGTTAGATTCAGTCAAAACTCAAATTCAAACTCAATTTCAAATTTCAGATTTTGTGCACATCTGGTAAAATCGATATAAAATAAAATACTTGGCCAAAAATTACAAATTGGGTATCCCTGAAATCCTTGAAATGTGTAGAATCCATTTCTATAGAGAAACTACAGGGGTACTGTATAATTTTCTGAAGTGGAAAATAAATTGGCAAAATGACTTGTAAACCCCTTTTAATTCATAACTTTTGTTCTGTAGGTCCAATGGCTACAAATTTGTAGTCTATGGATTCCTTGGAACATGTAGATCATTATGGAACCAAGATTTTCCAAACTTGAAACGTGCACAAACTTTCTACTATTAAATTTAATCAAACCACTAATTTGATCATCATTTAAATTCTGAAAATGATTTTGGAGTGAAACCACTTTCAGTAGCTTTGTGTTACTGCCCTCCATCCAGTAGAACCACTGGTCAAAATATTTGAGTCACCTTGCAATTATTCAAATTCAAATATGAGAATTTGAGTAATTCCATTATAGAGTTAAGTCTATAATTCTTTTCAATATAATTCCGTCTACAAAAGTTAGTCTTATGATCATACCTATCCATTACCATCATACTTAGTCCTAATCATCACCCAATATCATGCCTATCTTATTCTTGAGGGCTTAAGTTCATAGTATTCAAATTACACCTGAGTAATTGACTAAATAGTGGTATATCTAATTTAAGTTCTACTTTGCTAGTTGTGGTGATACACTCCACTCCATGCCACCCCTATCATAAACCATTCCCAATCAAACACTATTCTTGAACTATAATCAAAACTAGTTTGAGTTCATCCAAGAGGAATTTAAAACTCTGACTTAGCCATATCTTCCAAAGTCAACCCAAGATCAAGTTAATCCTTTTCTCCAAGAAAATCTTGTGGCCAAGAAGCCACCATCATTCTAAATAACATGCATACATATTCAACCCCATGCCAACTTAATCCTGTTGGCCTATATTGAACTATTCAATTTACAAATGAGTTAATTGAGTAATTCAATATATCACAAATTCATACCCAAGCCTATGTGTAACATGTACTATTTTGAGTAAGTGTTATCACACTTTGTTCAGTAGTATTATGTTGCATTATTCTAAACTCATGTGAATCTATCCACATAAGTTATCTCTAAACTCTATCCATGATTATGCTAAGCACAAGATTGTTACCTCTACATTGTATCTAGAAAGATCATTGTATGCTAAATCTTTAGACCTTGCCATCCAAACTCTCAATCCATATCTTGTAAGTCAAGCTCCAAGCCATATATCCCTCATCACAGAAATTATAAGAACTTTAAAATGTTAAACCAATCCTTTTCATTTGCTTGTCTTGCTTGATTGTTGTTTTGGTGTGGTGTGTTTACTTGTGTAACTCTATAATATAGATTGGGTTGGAGAGCCATACATTTTGTTGAGAGAAGAGACAAGAGTTTAAACTTCAAAAAGGCAAGTGACACACATGTCCCTTTACCCATTTTCTTTACTATATGCATTAGTGTATTCACTACTTGTAGTATGCATGATAGGTGGTGTTTTCAAAGAAAAAGAGTTGCTTTGCTAGATCCTAGTAGTGTTTAGCTATCCCTTAAACCCTACCTGTTAGGATGCTAAATACTTTGAAAAATATTGATGCCATGCTATGATCACTTGTTAAAAGTGTTTTGTGAACAAATTAAGAACTTCAACTAAAATGAAACACCTGGGTGGATTGGTTTGATGATGGAGGCGATGTTGAGTGGCTACCCAGGGCTACACTCGTGGCTTCAACCCAGGATTTGTGTAGTTGTTGCCTGGGCGCTTACTTGTGGATTGCCACCCAGGAATAAAGAGGTTACCATGTCTTCCATGCTTAGAGTACTTCTAGTGCAGCCTTATGACAATATGGGCTCTGTCTTGACTGATTAGATTTGAGGGTGCAACTTGTGTGCAAGAAGATGGCTAGTAGTTGAATTGTAGGTTGGGAACAGATCTTGCCAGTTGGTTGCTCTCTCCTTCTAAAAGGTCTCATCTCATTTTATGTATGGGTGTAAAATGAGTCTTAAGGTGAAAGTGCACAACCCCTGCAGGGTGTCAAACTAATCGATTAGCCATGTCCCCGGTCATGGACAATTTGAGTCTCTAGACATGGAATGTACGGAAGAATCTCATCACCATTTCTGAATGATTAAAATTTGTCTAGAAACCCCTAGGTAGGGGCTAAGGACCATGCACTCCGAGGGGTGGTGGTTTCTGATGTTCCAACTTTGTTGAGTTTCGCCCAAAATTACATACCGGCCAGTATGTAATGTATGGGGGTTGTCTTGACCCTTGAAAAATAAAATTTTGTCAGAATGTATTGAAAAGGATTTTAGCATAAAATTGGCTTTATGCAAATCAGCCTATGAGATCCACCAGCCAAATGTCATGTAGTTAGTTCTTTCCCAACAGCCACCAAATATGTGTCATTTGCCAGTACATCATTGTACTGACCCCCATTCATGGGGCTACATATCCAAATGTGCAGGTTTTCAGAAAAGGATCGTTAGTACGATCTCGAGACTACATTCCAACATGTCTGCCTGTGGCATGAGATGAAGATGGAGGCTCATTGCCACTTTGTTTTCCGCTGTGTATCTGTAAGGTTTGAATACTTTGTATCTGGATCCACATTGTAATCTTGATACTATGCAATGAATATTTCATTTTGTTCTGTGGTGCTATCAGTGATCTAGGGAATAGCACTTAACACAGATGTTCCACCTTAATCCAAAGGCGGGGCGTTACAAAATGGTATCAGAGCATAGTGTTGCCTGTAGGATCGAGACCCGAGTTTTGGAATTAGAAACAGGAAGACCCTAGAAAAAAAATTCTATCTCATCTTGCTTCTGTTTAAATATATATATATATATATAAAGTTCGCATCTTGAAACTCCTTGTATTCTCCCCTACTTCATCTTCAAATAAATTCTTTTACCTTAGATGATCCAACTCTGGAAAACCATCAAGAAAGGAAAGAAGATCAATGAGCCAGAAGTGTGACGCTGATACTTCATATATTCTCCTTGACCAAACATGAAGAACTACATTGAAGGCCAAACAAAGAACTTGGATAAAGACTCAAATGCATCATGCACAACTCCAGAAGATGAATCAAGGAAGTAGAGGAGAACCTTGAAGTACGCAAGCAAGTAATAGACAAGACCACCAATGATTCTAGTTTATGGAACCAACGATGTTGTGATAATCTAATGATCATACCAAATTGGGGTATGACCATACTAGACTATTAGGGTTTGACATAATTTGCTAGATGTGATTAATGTTTGTTAGATGTTGGTTGTAAGATGAATTGCCTTGATCTACGGTGTTTGGGTAGGATCTTCCTTTAGATCTTTTCTGTCTATTTCTCATCTATGCTAAGACCTAAACCTATCCTAAAACCCAAACAGATGCATCCTCAACCCCAAGACAGTCACAACATCCCTCAGTTGGAAATAACTATGCAACAAATGGTTGAAGTACATACTGAAATGATGCGAGTATTGACCCAGAATATGGTCAAGCATGGTAACAAAGATATACCTCCAGGAATGCAGCAAGTACTGGATGATCATTCTCGAATAGTACAAATGATGTCCCAGATTGTGGCTAGTACCAATAACAGCCTGCCACAAAATGATCATGGTGGCAAGGAACCAAGAGGTGATGTTGAGATGACACTGCAAGCCTGTAAGAGATGTGGAGAAATAGGACACACATCTAAGGACTGTCATGAACTGTGTCCTTACTATGTTATGAGTCACCCAGTTGGAGAATGTTCCATGACCCAAGTTACTTGTTTCCTATGTGAAGGAACCAATCATGTTCCTACTGAATGTAAGTTTTATTCCACAGTGCAACGAATGAATCAACAAGCCAAGGATAGAATGAGCCAACTACTAAGAAAGACCCCCTGAAGATGGACGTCCCAAGATGAAAGTGGACTTGAAAGTCATGGAAACAACACACAACCCTACCACCAAGTGTTGCTACTCATGTGAAGAAGAACCTCAACCATATCACTTGTTACACATGCAAGCAACAAGGACACTATTCATATCAATGCACAGAGGAAAGCTCTTCAAGATCTTAGTGAACTGGGATAACAGGAAGAGGCCGCCAATACAAGGAGAAGACACAACAAGAAGTGGCCAACTTGGAAGAATTTGTATGCAACCACTGCCTTGTAATAAATATTGTAAGGACTTGTAAGAGCTAAAGACAACCTTGTTGAATGAATTTTACTTCTCAATGAAATGGCAAGTGGAAGGATACACAACTCAAGAGTTAACGTCATACGACCGAGTTTGCACAAAACCCTAGCTAAGGAATGATAGATTTGTTTTAAAATTTAGATTTGAGAACATAGGTTTTCATTTCAAGAAAGTTTTGTCAAAGCAAGTGAGGTGGACCAAGAGTTAGAATACGAGGTTTACAAACCATGTATGAAGTAATGATTTGGGTGCAGGATGAATTGATCACCATTCCTACTACTGTTATCATTCGCTTTCATAATGTTGATTTTGCAAACCTAGAGAGTCATACCTACAAGGGAGACAACGTCGTTAAACCATAACCTTAGGAGGATAATATGTTACATCCCTTATAGTGAGCTAGTGTGGCCAAAACGTAGGACTACGGTGAGGATGATTTGGTTTTTGAACGGCTACACGAATCTAAAACATGTTGCTCAGTGGGCTTTGAATACGAAGGCTGTTCAGCTTTGGCTGCTGCCTGTTCGGTTCACCTTCCTGGCCCATCGTTTCATATCCCTACGTGGCCTGTTCGGCTACCTCCCTGTGCCTATAAAAGAGAGGTCACTCCTCTCCAGAGAGTCACAACAGAGATGGCCACCACTACCTATGATATTTCCTCCTGGTTTCAAAGCTTTATGCCACCGTAGTCTACTCCATCCCGACCTACGATGTTATGAGGCAACTCTCCGAATCCCTGAAACTATTTTCCTACCCATGAGAGCTTCGTTAGATCCCTTTTTCTTGCAAAGGAGTTCATCTTTGAGATATGATCAAGTTGTCCAGCGTCTTCTAATGACTATGAAGATGGTTGCGAAAGGAATTCTTAAGGACCATCTACTACTAGTGGCAGATAGCATGATGAGCACCGGTATCAAGAAAAGATTCAACAATGCTGGTTATAAGGTGACCTTCCATCCCTTAAAGGTGCAAGTACCTCTTACGGAGTCCACCTTGTTTACCCCTATGAAATGCATGAGAAGATTGCAGAGAGATGCCATCCTAATTCATTGGGATGTGTGGTCCCATCATGTTCATGGGGCAAGCATGTAGTACTTGGCACTGGGTCATCTTTTGGGATTCTGCAATGAAAATCAGCTAAAAAGCAACAAGGAGTTTGGCGATGACCTATATAAATTCCTGACCTTGTTGAGGACCGACCAAGAAAAGGCTAGATACACATTCTTGGAAGATGTGGACTACCTTATTGGTGACAACGCAATGGATGATATCTGCTTATCACCAGAATTGGATGGGACCCTTGGTATGCCCACTTTTGAACATAGTATTGATCATCAAAATTTCTGAGAAGGGCGGTTCAGGGAAAATGGCACAACTGTGGATGCAAGCTGGGAACAAAATGCATGTGCCTAAAGAAGCATCAAGATACCACCGAGAGGAGTTTTCTTTTAAGGGTGGTAGCACCCTAGTTCCATTAGAATCAATAAACTTTTTAGCCTTTCTCCAATCTCGAGGACGAGATTTCTTTTAAGGGTGGTAGTCTGTAACATCCCTGACTTTTCCAATGTTTGGAAAATCAAAAAAATTAAAATGAGTGCTTGTAATTGTTTGACTTGATTGAAAAATTACAAGAAATTAAAACTTTTTGAACTATAACTAAGGATTACCTTAAACAATTTAAGATCAAATCTAAAACCCTAAAACCCCAATATTAAAATATGAAAGTTATTCCCATATCTCATCTACTTCAAAAATTATTTATCAAATTCCTTCTTTCAAAACTAATTTCCATCAACCTTATGTTTTGAAAGATTATTTTCATCTTGAGAAATTATTTTGAGAAAGTAAAATCTCTATTACCATTTTTGCTTTATCCTATGCAAGCAATAATTGCAAAGGAAACAATTTACAAAAGAGAATTTATATCAAATAAAGTTGCTTTGCCAAAAGCATGTTTTAAATAAAATTTCAAACACTACTTCTATAAAGTTTATTCTCTGATTTTAAAAGGAATTATTTACAAACCCAAGTTCTATTTCATTATTATGCAATTAAAAGCCCTTGGCCAATTCATATAGTTTTTATAGAAGGTTTGTTTTAATTATAAAGACATGTTTGCTATTGTCTTAAAATGTTATTTTGAGTATTAGAAAATTTCAGAAACTGGTTTGAAGTCATTTGAATTTAAAATGCAAAAGTTATAAAGGGATTAGAATAACAGAAAAGGAAAAACAAGAAAAGAAAAAGAAAATAAGAAAAGGGCCCCGGGAACCCATCTGGCCCGGCATAAGTTTTGGCCCGTGGCCCACCTACCTCAAATTTCCGAATCGGTATCCTATCTCTCTCTCCCTGGCCGACAGGTGGGGCCTTCATGTCAGGCGCGTTCAACCTCCCGCCGGTAATTTTGCGCGAGGTCACCGCGAGCTCTGTAACGTTCCCCTCTTAATTCCCATTGATCCGAGCAATGAAAACTTGCCCCGTTTTCTCCTACTTAATTCCCCAGGCCCGCTCTACCTTCTCCCTCTTTCTCCCCCTCTAGCATCGCTGCAAGGCTGACGAAATCGCTCGCCGGAGTTCGAGCTTTCCGCAGCCAGGAACCATCGGTAATCACGTGGTGGAGCTGCCCCGCAACCCCTCCTCTGCTTTTCTCTCTTCCTTTCTCTTATGCGCTACCTCTTACTGTCGGCCGATCATTTTCCTCCGCAGAAACGTGTTACAGAAAGCTCGCCGGAGCGCCCGACGCCCCCACTGCTCTCCGGCCGACCCTCTGTTTCTCCACGGGACGAAATCGACGCTGCCGTTTACGTTTTGGAGACCGCCATCACGATTCGCATTTCGTCAACCACTTCCCCGCCATCGCGGAACACCGGAGCAAGCTCGCCGTCAACTGGCCGTACCGCCCTTGTCGGACTTTCTTCCCACCGGTGAGCATTTCCTCTCTGGCCTCCTCTGTCCGTTCGATCAAAATCCTCTGGCCTAGATTAGAAGGTCAAACCTGAAATGGTATCCTCCAGTGCCGTGACGCCACATCACCTGCCCCAGTCAGCCCCGGTCAGATTCAGTCAAAACTCAAATTCAAACTCCATTTCAAATTTCAGATTTTGTGCAGATCTGATAAAATCGATATAAAATAAAATACTTGGCCAAAAATTACAAATTGGGTATCCCTGAAATCCTTGAAATGTGTAGAATCCATTTCTGCAGAGAAACTATAGGGGTACTGCATAATTTTCTGAAGTGGAAAATAAATTGGCAAAATGACTTGTAAACCCCTTTTAATTCATAACTTTTGTTCTGTAGGTCCAATGGCTACAAATTTGTTGTCTATGGATTCCTTGGAACATGTAGATCATTATGGAACCAAGATTTTCCAAACTTTGTTATCACACTTTGTTCAGTAGTATTATGTTGCATTATTCTAAACTCATGTGAATCTATCCACATAAGTTATCTCTAAACTCTATCCATGATTATGCTAAGCACAAGATTGTTACCTCTACATTGTATCTAGAAAGATCATTGTCTGCTAAATCTTTAGACCTTGCCATCCAAACTCTCAATCCATTTCTTGTAAGTCAAGCTCCAAGCCATATATCCCTCATCACAGAAATTATAAGAATTTTAAAATATTAAACCAATCCTTTTCATTTGCTTGTCTTGCTTGATTGTTGTTTTGGTGTGGTGTGTTTACTTGTGTAACTCTATAATATAGATTGGGTTGGAGAGCCATACATTTTGTTGAGACAAGAGACAAGAGTTTAAACTTCAAAAAGGCAAGTGACACACATGTCCCTTTACCCATTTTATTTACTATATGCATTAGTGTATTCACTACTTGTAGTATGCATGATAGGTGGTGTTTTCAAAGAAAAAGAGTTGCTTTGCTAGATCCTAGTAGTGTTTAGCTATCCCTTAAACCCTACCTGTTAGGATGCTAAATACTTTGAAAAATATTGATGCCATCCTAGGCAATGTTGAGTGGCTACCCAGGGCTACACTCCTGGCTTCAACCCATGATTTGTGTAGTTGTTGCCTGGGTGCTCACTTGTGGATTGCCACCCAGGAATAAAGAGGTTACCATTTCTTCCATGCTTAGAGTACTTCCAGTGCAGCCTTATGACAATATGGGCTCTGTCTTGACTGATTAGATGTGAGCGTGCAACTTGTGTGCAAGAAGATGGCTGATAGTTGAATTGTAGGTTGGGAACAGTTCTTGCCAGTTGGTTGCTCTCTCCTTCTAAAAGGTCTCGTGTCATTTTATGTATGGGCATGAAATGAGTCTTAAGGTGAAAGTGCACAACCCCTGCAAGGTGTCAAACTAATCAATTAGCCGTGTCCCCGGTCATGGACAATTTGAGTCTCTAGACATGGAATCTACGGAAGAATCTCATCACCATTTCTGAATGATTAAAATTTGTCTAGAAACTCCTAGGTAGGGGCTAAGGACCATGCACTCTGAGGGGTGGTGGTTTCTGATGTTCCAACTTTGTTGAGTTTCGCCCAGAATTACATACCGGCCAGTATGTAATGTATGGGGGTTGTCTTGACCCTTGAAAAATAAAATTTTGTAAGAAAGTATTGAAAAGGATTTTAGAATAAAATTGGCTTTATGCAAATTAGCCTATGAGATCCACCAGCCAAATGTCATGTAGTTAGTTCTTTCCCAATAGCCACCAAATATGTGTCATTTGCCAGTACATCATTGTACTGACCCCCATTCATGGGGCTGCATATTCAAATGTGCAGGTTTTCAGAAAAGGATCGTTAGTAGGATCTCGAGATTACATTCCAACATGTCTGCCTATGGCATGAGATGAAGATGGAGGCTCATTGCCACTTTGTTTTCCACTGTGTATCTGTAAGGTTTGAATACTTTATATCTGGATCCACGTTGTAATCTTGATACTATGCAATGAATATTTCATTTTGTTCTGTGGTGCTATCAGTGATCCAGGGAATAGCACTTAACAAAGATGTTCCACCTTAATCCAAAGGCGGGGTGTTACATACTCTCTCCATCATGAGGCCAAAAGTTATATATCTGATTACGATCTTTATGAATTTCACTTGGAGGATAAAACTTGGAATAAAAGAGAGGCACAATTTCCTCCCATGCAATAGATGGACCATCTTTAAGCAGCCGATACCACTCCTTAGCTCTGCCTTTCAATGATAAAGAGAATAGCTTCCTCTTGACCTGGCTCGGTGAAATACATGCACACTTGAACAACTCGCATAATTCATGTATAAAAAGTAAGTGATCACCCGGATGGACAGTTCCATCTCCTGAATAGCAGTTATCCATAACACGCTCAACAATTTTCATAGGTATTTTAAAAGGATCAACTTGAGCGGGTGGTGGTGGTTCATCCACATGTGTAGTAGTGGTAGAAGTGTTCCCAAATAGGAAACCAAATGGAGAATTCTCCATAGCAAAATAAAATAAAAGTAAAAGACAAAAATAAAAACAATACTCACAGCGACGGTTACCTTTACCAATTCCACTCTTCAATAGCGCTTCACTCCCCGGCAAGGGCGCCAGAAAATAGTCTTGATGACCCACAAGTATAGGGGGTGTATCGTAGTACTTTCGATAAATAAGAGTGTCGAACCCAATGGGGAGCAGAAGGTGTTGACAAGTGGTTTTGATCAAGGTTTCACTGTAAATACTAGCAAACGGGTTTTCAGGGGTATTTGGTAATGCAAATAAATGAAGTGTGAGTAAATAAAAGACAGTAGTAATGATTGCAGCAAGTGGCCCAAACCCTTCTTTAGCAAAGGACAAGCCGGTTGTGTAACTTATGATGACCAAACCTTCTCGAGGACACATGGGAGTTTCTGTCAAGTGCTTTCGCTTCATTCTGCTAAATAATCTTTACTGGTTTGATAATTGTTATGGGGATGAACCTGTGCTAGCACACTACCCTTACTAGGATAAATACACACATGTGATTATACCCCTTGCAAGCATCCGTAAATACAAGAAAGTAATTTAGATAAATCTAACCACAGCCTTAAACTCCAAGATCTTACGCTCCCTGGTGCAATGGTTTCCCAATGGAGGTTTAGGTTTCTGTCACTCCAGCAACCCCACAATTGGTAGCAAAATACACAATGCATCTCCTAGGCCCACAAATGGTGAAGTATCATGTAGTCGACGTTCACATGACACCACTAGTAAAATAGCACCACAACAAATAAATATCAAACCATTAAATATTACTCAACATAATTCCACTACTAACGACTTGACTTCTCCCATGTCCTCAAGAATGAAACGAACTACTCACAGAACATCATATGGATCATGATCAGAGGTGAAATAATGGTAAATAACAATCTGAACATAAACCTTAATTCAACGGTTCCACTCAATAGCATCAACCACAAGAGTAATCAACATCGGGAAAGTTTCTCCTAAGAATTTAACAAGATTCAACTCAAGATGTTACAGCGGGATGGCGTGGTGATGGTGGAGATGAAGGTGCTGGTGATGAAGAAGATGATGATGATCCCGATGAAGTCCGGTGTGATGGTGATGATGATGGCGACGATCTCCCCTCCCCGGGAAGGAATTTCCCCGGCAGATTTCTCTCTGCCGGAGAGCTTTTCTCTCTCTGGTGTTTTCCGCCCCGCAGAGGCGGCGGTGTCTATCTCTCAGCCCCCGCTTGACTTAGGTTTTCGGGGACGATCAAGTACGCGAAGGGGCGAGACCTGATGTGGGCCAGGGTGCCCTCACGCTAGGCCGGCGCGGCCAGGGGCTAGGCCCTGCCGCCTATGTGTGAGCCCACACCCTGGCTCCTCTCGACTCCTCCTTCTGGCTTCCGGAGTCTTTGGTAAAATATAATTTTCTGGTATTTTTCTGGAATTTTCCTGATCTTCTAAAATATGGTGTCTTGACGGTCCTTTTCAAGCAGAATCCTGACTCCTGCAGCAAATCCTCCAATGATTATCAAACATGTAAAAATAGAGGAAACAACATAAGTATCATCTCTAAATATGAAATATATTAATGAATAACAGTAAATTATGATACAAAATAGTGATGCAAAATGGACGTATCAAAGTTCGGCGCGATGATGATGACGATGATCTCCCCTCTTCGGGAAGGAATTTCCCCAACAGATTTCTGCCTACCGGAGAGCTTCTCTCTCTGGTGTTTTCTGCCCCGCAGAGGTGGCGGTGTCTATTTCTGAGCCCCCCCTTGACTTAGGTTTTCGGGGACAATGAAATACGCAAAGGGGCGATGGCAGAAGTAGGCCAGGGCGGCCACACAACAGGCCAGCGCGGACATATGGGTAGGCCCGCGCGCCCTGTGTGTGTGCCTGCCCTATGGCTCCTCTCACCCCCTCCTTCTAGCTTCTTCAGTATTCTAGTAAAATATAATTTTCTGGAATTTTTCTAGAATTTCCTGATCTTCCGAAACATGGTGTCTTGACGGTCCTTTTTCCAGCAGAATCCTGACTCCGGCAGGAAATCCTCTAATGATCATCAAACATGTAAAAATAGAGGAAACAACATAAATATCATCTCTAAATGTGAAATATATCAATGAATAACAGTAAATTATGATACAAAATAGTGATGCAAAATGGACATATCAACCCCCCAAGCTTAGACCTCGCTTGTCCCCAAGCGAAAACTAAACTCGGTAAACATGACCACAGGTTTATAGAGTGAAGTGTCGATAATCAAAATACGGACAAGAAGCATCACATTCACTAAGGCACAAATTATAATAGACAACAACTTCTGTTTATATGATATAGACTTGCAATAAGTAAAAGGGAATCACAAATAAAGATGCACAAGGTAAACTATAATTGGTGATGGCAAACCTTAGTTCTTGGTCAGAGAACAATGAATAAACTATGCTTTCTTTTGAACAGAGCCTTTTAAAATAGAGCTAATATAGCAAAAACCATATGCTCAACGAAACAAACTTTTTGCAATCATAGAAAGCTTTCAAAGATATTCCTTCAGATAAAAGCATTGTACTAAAAAAAGTTAGTAAACATGATTGAACGGATCAACATATGGATGAGTGAATCATAACAACTCAAATGCTTGCTTGAGAAAGAAGGGAATAGGTTGACTCAACATAAAATTAAAAGATAGGCCCTTCGTAGAGGGAAGCAGTGATTAAACATGTGCTAGAGCTTTTCATTTGTAAAACAGAGGTAAAAGTTATTTTGAGAGGTGGTTGCTTTTGTCAACGACTAGCAACGGAGTTCTTGATATCTTCCATACTAAACAAGTGAGAGCAGTTCCGAGATGTTGATTAATTGGCACATTGGTGCTCTTTTATAGCTTTGCACTCCTCCCTACCTTTTCCTTTCTCAAACCATGGCTAACCGATTCCATTGGGTGCCCACCAACTTTCACATACCATGGAGGAGTGCCTTTTTCTTTTCTTTCTTTTTGAGATTACAATGGTCTGACTAGCTCCCTTGCAAAATTAATGACGAGCAGATGAAGCTGCCTAGTCGAGGGGTACTTAATTTAGTATGGAAGATAACAATTCCATCCACTACGTCCTCATGAGCTAAAAACAGTGGCACAAAATGAGAAGTAGTTGAAGGTTTTTGAAAGGTAGCACATGAAAATTTTCTTGGAATGGCTTGAAATACCATGCATAGGAATTTATAGTGGACTCTTTGGAAGTAACTTGGTTTTTCGGAGTTGGATGCACGAGAAGTATTCCCTCTCAGTATAGGTTTTTGGCTAGCAAGGCTGGGTAGCAAGCATAAGAATTGCACGAAACAAACAAACATACATATAATAGGAACAATCATTCAAACTTCCTTGAAAGCACAAAAGATTTTAACTTGAGAATACTATTGCTTATGAGCTAAATGTGAAGGAAAACTGAAGTGATGTAACTACTAGCATTTTTTTCTTTTTCTACGCAAACCTCACGGTAATGTTGCTACTGACCAAGCTAAGTTTGCCAAAACCAACTAAATTTACTCATGCTCCCAAAGTGATACCAATACTAATCAACAAGACTAATCATATAAGAAACATTGCAAACTAAAATAAAGTGTGTGTAAAGTAAACGATAAAACTTCTCATTAATATTTCATTACCGCAACTCACACCAAGGGATACATAGATAACCAACTAAAGGAGGATACTTCCACACTGCAAACTATTCTATAAGATAACTTCTCTATTCATGATATGACTCTACTTGAAAAGTAAATGAGTAAAAGATAATGATGTGATACCGCGGCTGACGAGGGGTTAACTCGACAAATCTCCTAGATGAAGGACTTAGGATCGGGGAGATAGGGCGTCGGATGAACTCGAAGGTAAAGTTAGTCGAAATAGGTGTGTGTCGAAAGTAAACTTGGGTGTTTCAACCTGGCTCGCTTTCAATCTGGCCTACACCGTCCCCTCCTGGCCCCTATATATAGGTGGCCAGGTCTCGAGGATCGGGTAGGGTACGATACAGATTACAATATCGACATACGGTAAGAACTCGTATTCGACTATCATTACAATTGGGCCTAGCTTATCGGGCCTTAGGGGTACTCAACTAACGGGCTCTATTAACTATACCCTTGTCAGTAGCCCCTGAGATTTTACCAGAATTGTAGATTCGGGTTGAATCTCTAATCTTCAAATCTTCGACTTCTTCTCATCTTCAAATCTTCGACTTAGTCTTTTCGACTTATTTTCATGATATTCTTTCGCAAGGGGTTTTGATGAGCAAGCCTGACAACTCTGACGGATCAAGAGGTCAGTTAACTGCCGGAACAGATACTTGTCACCTACTTCAAATTCAATCCCCTTGGACTTGAATTCGGGATACGAGTCAAATCGACTCTTTTGCCGCATTTAGGACTTATAAAGAATGAATCCCAGTGGTTCTCAGGGTACCCAGTGCGTCCACCAGGATTTTCTTCACGTCGTAGACACGGATACATACCAGCAGAGCGCATCCATGTGCGTATACCAGGCCACACAGGACGGATCCCGGGGTCTTACCTTCGCGATAACTCGCGGCATTCGAGTTTCGTTGCGATAACGTAACTCGAGAATCTTATATTTCGCAGCCAAGTTTCTGACTGATAAAACCAAAGAATTTTGGATTTTAAATTGATCTTCTTCGCTCCCGATGGGAGTAATCTCTCTTTCAGTTTTATCGACTATGTAGTCTCCTTCTGCATCTCCAATATTGATTATCTTATCCTCTATCGGGTGCGCGCTCAGCGCTCCCGATGGGAGTAGCCCCCGAGGCTATGTTTGGCTACTTGTAGTCAAGCAGAGGCTCAAAGTTCGGCTCCTCTTTCTTCTGTGAACGTCTTACTGTTGGCGAGCCCCCGAGTCCAAGTCGAGGTTTTCATATCATGCGACCATAGTCTCCTTTTCTTATTTTTCTTCTTTGATATTATTGTCTGCTGTTCGCAGAATTTAACTCCTGCTGTAAAATACGTTTACGGGCTTTGCTGTAGTACGGGGGCCCAATAATACGTGCTTATAAATAAAGCACCTTCTGGTAAAGGTAAGAAACCCTAATCAGATTCCTCCTCCGCCGCATCATCTTCTCTCTCCATCTAGGGTTTTCCGAGGTTTTTCCATTGTTCACATGGCTGATGCTGAAGGTTCTCGTCTGAACATTGGCTCCCTGGTGGCGCCACGAGGTCAGGGTCGCCCTCGTGGAAGTAAGAACAGGAGCAACATCACTTCCGCTGCCGCAGGAACTTCATCGGACGCTTTGGCTAAACATCGTCCCGGCCGTCCACCTGGTAGCAAGAACAAGCCCAAGGTGACTGGCGCTGCTCCAGGTCCAATCGCTCCTCCTCCTGTTGCTCCTGCTGCTCCTGCTTCGCCTCCCCGAATCTTTTCCTTCCTCTGCATTGCCATGGCGCAGTGCCGTGAGATTCAGCGCTTGCCGCTGAATTTTACCAAGTTCATGGATGGCCGCGAACTGCGAGAGGCGGTTCTCCGTGAACACTCTGGTAGTGGCATCCCATACGAGGTGGAGGTGTGGTATGATGGCGACGGCGAACAGTACTTTAAGGGCGGCTGGTCGCAGTTTGCAGAAGACCACGACATCCATCAAGGCTTCGTCATGGCCTTTGACTTCCACATCGGCACGTCGAAGTTTGACGTGAAGATCTACGATGGAACCCTTTGCCAAAAGAAGTATGAAGCTGAAGTCCACTTCCATTAGGACTTGTTTTTTATGTAATTTCGTTTGATAATGTCCTTGCTACCATGTTTATCTGTAATGAATATTCGCACTTGGTGTCGATGTTTTTGCCAGTACCAGGAAAACAAGTCATTGTTCCGAGGTATAATTTTCCATCTATCGGGTTCTTTGCGAACCAATTTATAAGAAGAATATCGGGTTCCTTTGCGAACCAAGTTGTTTCAATATTTATCGGGTTGCCTGTGCAACCTTATAGTGAAAAAGGTCTTCCAAGTCGCGATAAGAATTCCTTTCGTACGACCCGAGGGCTGAAGCCCCCGAGGCGAAGAAAAATATTTGTACAATTTTGTCGAGTTCAACCCAAAGAACCCGACCTGTGGCCTCATGTTCTGGGTTCAGAAGGTTAACTCGAATTTACTGATAACACTATTTTTATTCTATGCGTAGAAACGCCGTAGCTGCTCTACATTCCACGGGTTGCTCTCGTCCTTCCCAGTCTTCTTGTCTTGTAGTCGATATGCTCCTCCTGGTATTACTTCGGTGACGATGTAAGGTCCCACCCAAGGGGACTCCAATTTGCCGTGGCTGTCTTGCCTGAGTCGCAAAACTAGGTCTCCCACCATGAAGGATCGTGGACGAACTCGACTACTGTGGTAGTCTCGCAGGCTCTGTTGATACTGCGTAGCCCTTTCTAATGCTTTATCTCTTGCTTCATCTAGTGCATCGACATCGTCTTGCAATGCTTCTGTTGACATTGTCTCATCATATGCTGTCACTCTTGGAGCCTCATGTGTAACTTCGACTGGAAGCACGGCTTCTGCGCCATGGACCAGGAAGAAGGGAGTTTCTTGAGTTGCTGCATTAGGTGTAGTTCTTAAGCTCCAAAGAACGGAGGGCAATTCTTCTACCCAAGCGCTCTTGGCTTTCTCGAGAGGTGCTAAGAGCCTCTTTTTTATCCCACTACATATCAGGCCATTGGCTTTTTCGACTTGCCCGTTTGTCTTCGGGTGCGCCACAGATGCGAATTTGAGCTTGATCCCTAATCCTTCGCAGTAATTCTTGAATTCCTTTGAAGTGAAATTTGTCCTGTTATCTGTGATGATGTTGTATGGTACACCAAAACGGAAAACTAATGACTTGATGAAGCTAATCGCTGCTGTAGAATCTTGAGTTGTTACCGGGGCTGCTTCCACCCATTTGGTAAATTTATCGACAGCCACTAGCATGTAGACATGCCCTCCTGGCCAGGATTTGTGCAACTTTCCCACCATGTCGAGGCCCCATTGCGCGAAGGGCCAAGATAATGGTATTGTTTGTAACTCTGCTGCTGGTGCATGCGGTCTAGATGCAAACCTTTGACATGCTTCACACTTTCGAACCATATCTTTTGCGTCCTTGATGGCTGTTAGCCAATAGAATCCTGCTCGGAAAGCTTTTGCCGCTATCGCTCTGCTGCTAGCATGATGACCACATACTCCACCATGTATGTCTTTTAATATTGTTTGTCCTTCCTGGGGCGTTACACAACGCTGTAAAATGCCAGTAATACTTTTCTTGTATAATTTCCCCTGCAACACGACAAACGCTTTCGATTTTCGAGTTATCCTCTTGGCCTCCACTGCATCTTCTGGTAATTTCTTATTTATCATGTATGCAAGATATGGCTGCATCCATGTTTCTTCTATCATCTTGACCTCCTCTGGCTCTGATGTAGCCCCCGAGCCTGCTGTAGTAGTCGAGCTTTTTCCACTTTTTATTGATCTTTCCACTATTTCTACCCAAAATACTCCGGACGACACAGGTAAACACTGTGACCCGATATTTGCTAAATTGTCGGCTTCTTCATTGCTGTTCCTGCTTATGTGTGAGACTTCGCATCCATCGAACGTTCCTTCCAGATAATGGTACAAATTTTTGTAGGCCATCATGTTGTCATTGATTGTGTCACATCTGTTCATAACTTGCTGGACAACAAGGTTGGAGTCTCCAAATATTTTTAGGCGAGTTGCTCCACATGCTTTAGCCATCTTCATGCCGTGCAACAAAGCCTCGTATTCTGCTTCATTGTTAGAAGCCTGTGGAAAGGTCATCCTTAAGACGTACTTCAATTTGTCGCCATGAGGTGATATCAAAACTACTCCTGCGCCTGCGCCTTGGACTCTTTTAGAACCATCGAAGTATATTGTCCAAACACTGGATAAGTCTGGTGGTCCTGTGCTCTGCAGCTCCAACCACTCTGCTGTAAAATCTGGGAAAACTTGCGACTTGATTGCCTTCCTTTTTTCGTACGTGATATCCATGGGAGACAACTCGATTCCCCACAAAGAGACACGTCCTGTTGCTAAAGGATTATTCAATATGTTCGATAATGGCGCCTCGTTGACCACTATAATTGGGTGCACCATGAAGTACTGCCGTAGTTTTTGTGCGGTTGTGAAGACACTGTATGCCAACTTCTGATAGTGCGGGTACCTCTGTTTTGTTGGAGATAACACTTCACTGATGAAATATACCGGCCTCTGGACGCCATGGGCTTTTCCTTCTTCACTTCTTTCGACTACTAATACTGTACTCACCACCTGATGGGTTGCGGCGATGTATAATAGCAGTGGTTCTTTTTCCTTTGGTGCGACCAGTACTGGTGGCGTGGAAAGGACTTTTTTCAACTATGCAAACGCTGCGTCTGCTTCTTCTGGCCACTCGAATTTATCGTCTGACTTCTTCATAAGTGCATAGAAAGGAAGCGCCTTCTCCCCTAGCCGAGCAATGAAACGACTTAGTGCCGCGACACGTCCTGCAAGTTTCTGGACATCGTGTAGTTTCGTGGGTCTCCCCATTGTTAAGATTGCTTGGATCTTCTCTGGGTTTGCCTCTATTCCTCGTGCTGATACCAAGAACCCCAAAAGTTGTCCTGCTGATACGCCGAAGGAACACTTTGTCGGGTTAAGCTTGAGCTTGTACCTGCTCAGGTTGTCAAAGGTTTCTGTCAAGTCGCTGATTAGAGATTTTTCTTCTTTTGTCGTGATGACTACATCATCAATGTAGACTTGGATATTGCGTCCTATTTGGCTTCCGAGGCAATTTTGCATCATCCGTTGATAAGTTGCTCCTGCATTTTTTAGGCCGAACGGCATTACTTGGTAGCAAAACACTCTGTATGGTGTGATGAAGGCCGTTTTTTCTTCGTCCTCTTTCCTCAATTTGATCTGGTTGTAACCAGAATATGCGTCCAAAAATGAAAGCCTCGCGCATCCCGCTGTGGAATCGATTATCTGATCGATGCGGGGTAGAGGGAAGGGATCCTTTGGACAATGCTTATTGAGAGATGTGTAGTCGACACATACTCTTTGTACGTCTGTATTGTTCTTGGGTAGTATAACTGGGTTTGATGCCCAACTCGAAGTTTTGATTTCTCTGATAAATCCGGCATTTTCTAGCCTGTGCAATTCTGACGCTATCGCCTTCCTTTTAGGTTCATCAAATCGCCTCAATGGTTGCTTGACTGGTTTTGCCTTGGGATCTACATTTAGTGCGTGCTCGACGAGTTCCCTGGGAACCCCTGGCATGTCCGATGGACACCAGGCGAAGATTTCCCAGCGCTCACGAAGGAACTCGACGAGCGCGCCTTCCTATGCGGGATCCAAGTTCACCGCAATTGATGTCGTCTTGTTTGGATCTGTAGGATGGACCTGAATTTTCTTCGAGTCCTGCGTTGTGTCGAAAGCCTGATCTGGCAGGGATCGTCCAACGTCGGGTAGCACATTATGATCCATTTCTCCTTTTAACCTCTCATATTCTGCTGTCATGCCGAAGGTTTGCGCCATCCTGTTGAATTCTCTGTCGCATATGTTGGCTTCTTCAAAGCTCCCTTGTACTGTAATTGTTCCTTTGGGCCCTGGAATTTTCAATGTAAGATACACGTAGTGTGGTACTACCATAAATTTTGCAAATGCTGGGCGCCCCAGGATTGCATGATATTGTGACGGCCAGTCCATAACTTCGAACTCCAGCTTTTCTCTTCTATAATTTTCACTACTGCCAAAACAGACATCGAGTTCTATCCTTCCCAAAGGGTAGTTTGCAGCTCCTGGTACTATTCCGTGGAAAGAACAATCTGTTGGCTTCAAACTCGTCAGCGAGATGCACATTGCCTTTAGGGTTCTAGCATATATTAAGTTTATGCCACTCCCTGCATCCATGAACACTCTTCTGATGTCGTACCCTCCTATTTGCGCCTTTAAGACCATAGGCGAGTGGCCTGGCCTGGGGATTTTCCTCAGGTGATCTGCTCTACTAAACTTGACTGGTTGTTCCGACCACCGTAGGTACTCTGTGGTAGCTGGTGGTGATGATATTGCTAGGTTTACTTGCCTGGATATGCTCTTTCGCTCTTTCTTTGACTTGGGCACCGGTTGAATCATTGCTGATATGTACACTTTTGATTCTAGGTGTCTTGCTGGCTTTTGCATTTGGTATCCTTGACTTCTGTGTCTTTCTCCTTGCCTCCCTTCTTGGCTTGTGCCCATGGCGCTTTGCAACCTTAGGAATGTCCTGCAATCCTTCATCTCGTGATTTGAGACCCTTTTCCCGTCGAGATACGCGTAGTGGATTCGACAAGGTCCGCATAGCATATCCTTCGCCGAAGGACCAGAGTACCTCGATTTTTCTACTCCTTTTGCCTGAAACCTCCTACTTTCGTACCCTTCCTCCTCTTCTAGTACGTAACCCGCGGCTACCTGATTTCGCCTTCCATGGTTATCCCTGCTGCGGTGTCGTCTCCTCTGTCTGCTTATTCTGTCGACTTCTGGCGAGCGTCCTCTTTTGTTGTTATACGCGTCCTCTCCATCAGCGAATTTGTTGGCTTGTTCCATTAGCTCGTCTACTGTCGTAGGTCTTGTTCTTCCTATTTCTTCCACAAGATCTGAGCGATGAAGTCCTTCCGAAAAGGCGTCTATTGCTCGTTCGTCGGAGACTTCCTCTGCTGAGTTTTTGATTATACTCCAGCGTTGTATATAAGAACGTAGCGTTTCGCCTTTCCTTTGCATACATGCTTTAACTTCCTCCAGTGATGCCGGGCGCTTGTAGGTGGAATGAAAATTTCTTGTGAATTGACTTTCAAGTTCCCCCCAACTTCCAATGGATTCGTCGGGTATGGTATTCAACCAGGACCGTGCGGCGCCGGTGAGGTGCAGCTGCAAACTTTGCGTTGCAGTCGCCTTTGTTCCCCCTAATATCTGTACTGCCTGCAGATAATCTGATAGCCATAAGGTAGCTTCTTGCGACCCGTCATACTTATTCTGGTCGTGTGGTAATTTGAATCCTTTGGGTACCCGCGTTTTGCGAACCCTACGGGTAAAGCACAATGCACCCATATCTTTATCGTCGTCCTCGTAATTTTCTTCCCTCCAAGCATGTCGCGATTTATTTACTCGAGCTTATGCTATTATACTTCTTGCGTCCTCCTTCCTTTTCTGTCGCTTTTTCTCTTCTGATGATTCGCTATACTCGTCATCTATGAAATTGTATCTGAACTTTTCTTTTTGACTTCCCTTGTAACTTGTCGACTTCGTCTCTGGACCTTGTTCCCTGATCTTTCCTTCTACTATTCCGAGGCTTCGTATTGCTGCTCGGTGCATATCTTCTCGTGGGTCCCCAGGTTCTGGTCTTGTAGCTAGTAAATACGCTTGTGCTGCTACTAATGCTGCCTCTGGCATTTTTTGTATGAAGTCATCTTCCTCCTCTTCTAGACGTGGGGTAGGATTCCTTGAGTACCATTCCTCTCTGTCGCGTGCTGTCGCCCCTCTGTTGTGTTTTGGGTCTCCACGCCTTTCTCTGCTGTATTCTGAATCTTCACTATAGTCTTCCCAGTATTCTTCCCTTGATATACTGTTGTTGTCTTGAAAAATCATGTTTCTTTCCTCCCTTAGTTTCTTCCTGTGTTGGTACAATGCATACTGATATCCCATTAGAACTTCTCTTCTCGATCCTTCGGGTACTTCTGTACCATGATTAATAGCTGACTTGATCATTCTCCATTCACCAGCCGAGACATAGACTTTCACCTTTTCCTTTTTGTTGTGATCTTTCATTTTGTCGACTTGCCTGTCGATCTTTTTACTTCCTTCGCTGTTGTTTCCTTCTTCTGCTTCAGTGATAATAACGCATAGCTGATGTACTTTGGAGACGCCACTGCTTCCCATGGCGAAGTCCTTTCCGTTGTTGTGCGTCTGACACGCTTTTTCTTCTGAGTCGGAATTTTCCCAAATTTTGTCGCCTTCTGCGATTGATGCTTTTTCTAAGCTGACCGGCGAGTTTACCTCACTGGAAGAGCCTTCTGATGATTCTAATGTTTCCTCTACTTCAGGCTTATTTGCCGACGGATCTGGTTTCGTCGAATCCGAGAGGCGAGACGAACCCGATGGCCCGACGATGATGCTCAAACTTCCAATGGTTAACTCCATCTCTTGAGTTCCGTCGAGTTCTGAACTGCTGTTGGCTAGAAGCGAAAAAGCCGTCGAATTCATGATTCCAACGCCCAGAGTCCCCACGGTCGGCGCCAATTGACGAGGGGTTAACTCGACAAATGTCCTAGATGAAGGACTTAGGATCGGGGAGATAGGGCGTCAGATGAACTCGAAGGTAAAGTTAGTCAAAATAGGTGTGTGTCGAAAGTAAACTTGGGTGTTTCAACCTGGCTCGCTTTCAATCTGGCCTACACCGTCCCCTCCTGGCCCCTATATATAGGTGGCCAGGTCTCGAGGATCGGGTAGGGTACGATACAGATTACAATATCGACATACGGTAAGAACTCGTATTCGACTATCATTACAATTGGGCCTAGCTTATCGGGCCTTAGGGGTACTCAACTAACGGGCTCTATTAACTATACCCTTGTCAGCGGCACTCCCCCAAGCTTGGAACAAGCCAAGGGGATGCCTATACCGATGATCAATTACTCCTTTGGCAGTGGTGGCAAGATCATCCTTGGACCAAGGAGAAGTTCCAGCATCCTACGAAGCCTGACATTCTCTTCTTAAAGTATCTGTATCTCCCTCTCCAAAACTCGGTATTGGGCACAAAGCTCATCAGTGACCATAAGCCCTTCTTTTATAACCGGCATGAAATTTAGATCCAAGACTGGTAGTGTTGGTCCCTGCATATTATGAGAAAAGGCACATCTAGCATTCATTGATCCTACAAAAGTAGGGTCTCTTGCCCTCGATCCTCCAGCCACCTGTTCTTCCATTAGCTTGCGGTCTTGGTGATCCTCTTCCATAGGCTTTTTGCCCTTGTCGTCGCTTGAAGAGTCCATGGTACTCCTAAAACTGAGATCAACTCCTGACAGAAACAGCTTGAAACAAAAACACAACGAAAACATGATATACAAATATCGGGCATTCCGGGGGGTTATATAAGAGAAAATTAAACATCGAAACAAAATCATAGGAGGAAACCGGGATAGAAACGAGCTCTAGAGTGCTCTCACCACAGGGCGGCACGACCTGGAGTAGGCCCGTGCCCCCTGTGTGTGAGGGCACTCCGGACTTCGTCTCCTGCCCGTTTTCATCTCATGATTTTTCATATTTAGCAAAAACAAAAAAAATATTACTAAAAAAGTTTAATGCGAACCTTTTCTGACTAGAACTGTTACCTATTTGAAAACGAACTCTGCAGGTTCCTGCATATTGTCCTGGATAAATTCTTCCAGAGAAACCATTTGAATAACATCAACATCTTCATTATATGAATCTCCAGCAATATAATGTTTGAGTCTTTGCCCATTCACCACTTGTGTAGTGTCATCTTTTAACGAAGCAATCTTTATCGCACCTGAACAGTACACCTCTTTCATAACATAGGGTCCTTCCCATTTTGAGAGTAATTTTCCTACAAAAAATCTAAGACGAGACCTATACAATAGAACTTTCTCACCAACATGAAACTCTCTCTTAAGAATTCTCTTATCATGCCATTGCTTGACTTTCTCTTTGAAAAGTTTGGCATTCTCGTAAGCTTTGTTTCTCCACTCATCTAAAGAACTCAAATCTAAAAACCTTTTCTTACTAGCGAGTTTAAAATCCCTATTAGGCTCTTTCACTACCCAAAAAGCTTTGTGTTCTAATTCTAAGGGCAAGTGACACGCTTTTCCATAAACCATCTTGTAAGGAGACATGCCCATGGGGTTCTTATAAGCAGTTCTATAAGCCTATAAAGCATCGTTTAACTTGCTAGCCCAGTTTTTCCTAGATCTATTGACAGTCTTCTGCAAGATAGACTTGATCTCTCTATTTGAAAGCTCTACCTGCCCACTAGTTTGGGGATGATAAGCAGAATCAATTCTATGATTAACGTCATATCTAGCAAGAGTTTTCCTAACACCACCATGAATAAAATGAGAACCTCCGTCAGTCATAAGATATCTAGGTACTCCAAACCTAGGAAAAATAACATCCTTAAGCATTTTTAACGAGGTCTCACCATCGGCACTCTTTGTAGGTATGGCTTCTACCCACTTGGTAACATAATCAACAGCAACAAGTATATGAGTATAACCTTTTGAAGGAGGAAAGGGACCCATAAATTCAAATCCCCAACAATCAAATGGTTCAATAACAAGAGTGTAACTCATAGGCATTTCATTACGTCTAGAAATATTACCAACTCTTTGACATTCATCACAAGATAAAACACACCTTCTAGCATGTTTAAAAAGGGTTGGCCAATAAAAACCTGATTGTAGAACCTTTTGTGCAGTTCTATCTCTAGCATGATGTCCTCCATAAGCACTTCCATGGCATTTTCTCAATATTTCTTGTTGTTCATACTCTGGAACACATCTTTGCATAATTTTCGTGGAAATTTAGAGATGGTAGCCATGGGGTGGCTTATCGAGGGGGCTTGATGGTGGTGACAATGGGACCGGCTCGGGATTGTGCCAACGGAGACACCTCGGTTTACCCAGGTTCAGGGCCCTCGCGGGTGGATGTAAAGCCCCTACTTCTTGCCTGCTTCGTATTATCTGGACAGTAGCGATTACAATGCTCCTCAAGCTGTTCGGGTTAGAGGAGGAAGAAGAAGATCGGATCACCCTAGACTAAGGGTCCAGGCCCCCTTATATAGGCGGGGGACTAGTTACAGGTTAGGTAATGTCTCGGCCGGCTACCGGCTCCTCTGTGGTCACGTCCTCGGCGTGATCCTCTGACCCTGCTCTGACAAAGGCGCTTTATAAAGCGCCTTTCCCCCGGACCGGCATCTGGGAGGCGTATGCCCTACCTTTTGCCTCGGATCCCATCGTGGGGAAGGGTCCTTGATCGCTGATTGGCTGGGTCCAGTCGTGGTGCTCATTACTCCCGTCCTTTGCCTCTGTCGTTCTTGTCGGGGCTAGCCCACTTTCGGCGAAACAGTCGTTGGTGGGCTTTTGTCTTCATCGCCCAGCTCCGGCCCTCCACGGTGGAATCGCCAGCCGGCAGCCGGCGCAGCCGGCCCCTTGGGCGGAGCCGGTCTTCTTATCTTCAGGCCATGGAGATTCCTGGGACGCCAGCCGGTAGATAGCTCAGTCCGTGGCATGCCCCATTAGTCATCCCCACGACACTAGCCCCCGAAACTGGCAAAGTCTCATGGGCAGCATGGGGCTTTGGCGGGTTCCTCTCCTCGCCGAAGTCTTGTCTGTTTCCGTCGAAGTCCTAGGATTCTTTGTCTGGTCTGGAGGTCGTTGGTCTCGAAGTCGAGTTCCGTGGAACTCCTCTAGCCATCTCGAGATGTGCCGGCTCCAGGTCCAATCCAGCTGGCGGCTGCTCGGCAGTCGCGAGCCGGTGCGCTGTCCCCCCAGAACTTGTGCCGTTTTCCGGTCTTGATCCCACGCTGCGGCCGGCGCAGTGCACCAGTGTCCCGTCTTGTCATCTTGACTGTTCGGCCCCCGTAATGATTCCAGAAGACGTCACGTGATGGGATGAGGCTTGCATCAGTGAAATGTCCCATCGAAACACCACATGTACGATTTATTCGCATTAAACTGGCTCAGCTTTTCATGCCTCGCTAGTCTTTAAATCTCGGAGCCCTCGAGGGTTTTTCCCCACTCTCGAGCGTCTCCACTCCTTCATCTCACCAAACGGTCGCCTCCGTCTCGCTCCAATGTCGTCGCTCAAAGCCTCCAATGGGGCCGGGGCCAGAGCCACCAGTGAGTCGAGCGGTCGCAAGCGCGGCCGCTCGCTTGGGAGCCAAAACGAGGTCAAGGACCTGGCGGCGACGCCACCGGTTCCTTGGAGGCGCGGCCGCCCTCCGGGCAGCCGCAACAAGAAGACGCTGGTGGCACTTGTGGCTACGGCCACTGTAGAGCCCTTCGGGACTGGCCGCTCCACCGCCATCGTCGCGGCCCCCAGAAGGGGGGTTGCCCTGGCCGCCACCAACGCTGCAACCCCCGCGGCCATGACCTCGGTCGCCAGGCTCTCCGGAACTTCCCTAGAGGCCGTGGCCGCCCTCGTCGGTGCCACGATGGCGGTCAGGGCCACCCCTCCATGCCTCGTTGGCAAGAGCATCGGCGGCTCCTCCTGCGCGGCCGCCGGCAAAGCGTGCAAGCCCTAGCGCCTGCCGCCTAGGTAGCGGATCTCCTACACCCCGAAGCACGGGTTCGCCACCTCCGTGGTGCACCTGCTGGTCGGGTGCGAGGAGCGTCTGCCACTTCTCGCCAGCTTCATCGGCACAATGGGGAAGAACCCCCCGACGAGCTTCATGGTGGAGGATAGCAGCGGCGGCTAGCCCCTGTACCTCGTCGAGGTCATCCACGACGAGGAAGGAAAAAGCTACCTCACCGAGGGCTGGGCGAAGTTCTTCACTGAATATGACCTGAAGTGGGGCTTGTCTCTCATTCTGACCCACCGCTTTGGGTCGCCCATCCTCTGCGTCCACGTCGACGACGACTCCGGCTGCGCCCGTGCCTACTCCCCCTGGCCGTGATCGGCCGTGCCCTCAAAGCCCCCTATTTGATGATGGCATCGTCAGCAGAGGTCTAGGGACTTAGGAGGGGAAGTTCTTTTGCTATCTCGGCCCTTGGCATGGCCCATATTATGTAATTGCCCGTCGTGTGTTTAAGAACTCTTTTAATTTCCTACAAATCTTTGCTTGTCCTTCTTCATTTACTATGTGCTTTGTCATCACGCAAATGTCTTCTGTTTGGATCATCGCGCTGTCATGACTCCTCGGCTAGGGCTCTTCCTTTGACAAACCGTTGCTGCGCGAATCTGTAGGTAGGGGCTATGATAGCCACTAACTTCGCAAACACTTCTGGCGAAGGTCCTCTGGCTTCAGCGCAGAGGGAGCAATGCCTCTGCTGGCCGTCTTTGGGAAGTGCGAACTCACCCCGGCTCGGAGGGATTAAGGTGGAAGTTGAGTCCTGTGCCAGCTCGAACGGGGCCAGAGCCGGCACGTCTTCCTTCCCAGGCCCTTGCACGTCTCTCGCCACGGATGGAGTAAATCTCCAAGTTTCTGGCTCTATCCATTACTTTGCGGGTGTTAGTTTTCGATTTTGTCGCTCATTTGCCAATCATATCATAGCATCAGCTGAGCGGATAGCTGGCGAGGTACTGGAACCGGCCTAGTTCTGAGGGCCAGTTCCCTTTCCCCCTAGCCCCCAAGTTTTGGGGTAGCTGGACTGACAGCTGGCTCGAAACTAACTTTTCCGCGTACGGTGCTGACGTCGAGCGAGGCAGCTCTAGCTTTGGACCTCCCTAACGTGGCTACTTAGCCCAAACATCGAGAGACTATGATCATCAACCATTTGCTGGCTTGCCTTAGCCTGGTTCCCTCAACTTTTTCCTTAACCTTCCCACCCTTTGGCCCTTCTACCCCCAACCGGCAGCCTGGTGCCGGTTGGTCTCCCTTGGGCCGGCAGCCGAATGCCGCCCTAGGGTGGGAGCGTGCCACGGAGTGAGAAGCAGTACTTCGGTTTATTGGGCACCCAACTCGTGCAAGCCAATGCATGGTTAACGAGCACTGCTTCCCACACTTGGTTGAGCAGTTTTCTATCGTTTACGGTTTCTCTCTGCGGCTTTCCTTTGCATATGGCCTGATGGCTCCTACCTGTCCAGCTGCGCGGAGCCAGAAGGTGGAGGTTGGGCTCGAGACCTTCTTCATGCATAGTACTCGTCCGGATGGCGAGGAATCGATCGTTCTTTAGGGCTGCCGGCTGGGTCTCGGTGCCCGGAGCCAGCTGCCGGTCAAGTGAATAATGCAGGAAGCAAAACATACACGAAGTGTTTTTCTCAGAGCCGGCCGTAACTGGCCACTCCATCATCCTTTATTCATTGACAAGTTTTTCGGGGTACAAGCTTTTGCCTTAGCAGTAGAAAGGTCTTAGGAGACTGACATTCCAGGGATGCTCCATCTCCTTGTCAGAGTTATCTGCCTTGTTCTTCCTGGGCTCTTGTGCGTCGATGAGGTAGTAAGCCCCATTGCCCAGCACCCAGCTGACAATGAACGGTCCCTCCCAAGGAGAGGACAACTTATGCATGCCTTTGGTGTTCTGGATCAGCCGGAGTACGAGGTCTCCTTCGTGAAACGCGAGCGGATGGATTTTCCGGCTGTGGTATCGTCGCAGCTGCTGCTGATAGAGCGCTGATCTGGCCAAAGCCTGTTCTCGTGCCTCCTCGAGGAGGTCGACTCCATCTTCGCGAGCTTCTTTTGCTTGCTTCTCCGTGTACTGGGCAACTCTGGGCGCATCGAATTCGATATCAGTGGGCAGCACCGCTTCTGCTCCATAGACCAGGAAGAAAGGTGTGAAGCCAACATAACGATTTGGAGTGGTGCACAGGCTCCAAAGCACTGAGGGTAGCTCTTCGACCCAACAGCCGGCTGAGCACTCAAGAGGCTCGACCAGCCTTGGTTTGATGCCGGCCAGGATCAGCCCATTTGCCTTCTCCACTTGCCCATTTGTCTGAGGGTGTGCCACTGATGCTAAGTCCAGCCTGATGCCCTTCTTGCCGCAGTACTCAGCGAAGACTCCCTTCGCAAAGTTCATCCCGTTATCAGTGATAATGCTATGGGGAACACCATATCTTGTGATGATCTCGTTGAAGAACTTGATGGTGGATGAGCCGTCGAGCTTTTTAATTGGCTTGGCCTCGATCCACTTGGTGAACTTGTTCACAGCAACCAGCAGATGCGTCAAGCCCCCGGGTGCGGTCTTGAATGGCCCTACCATGTCCAAGCCCCAGACAGCGAACGGCCAGGTGAGCGGGATGGTCTTGAGGGCTGCCACTGGAGTGTTTCAATGCTTGGAGAAGCGTTGGCAGCCATTGCACTGCTTCACTAGCTGCTCTGCGTCCTTCTGGGTTGTTGGCTAGTAGAAACCATGGCGGAAAGCCTTAGCCACCAAAGCTCTGGAGGAAGCATGGTGTCTGCACTCCCCTTGGTGTATCTCCCTCAGGAGCTCTATCCCTTCTTCCGGCTCAATGCACTTCTGGAAAACTCCTAACACGCTGCGCTTGTACAACTCGCTGTTGATGATCGTATATGCTCCTGTGCGGCGCTGAAGTCGCCTAGCTTCCACTTCGTCTTGCGGCAAGTCCCCAGTGATGAGGTAGTTGGAGAATGGCTCCACCCATGACGGTATCTCCCGTATGTGGAAGACACTGGCGACCAGGGGATCAGTAGCCCCCGGGTCCATCGTTGTGCCAGCTTCATCCGATTGGCCGGCTGGGAGAGCTGGCATGGAGCCAGCAGCCACTGAGTCTTTCGTCGAGCCGGCCATGCTAGGCTGGTCGGCTGCTTCCTTCAGCCCCGAAGCGGCAGCCCCCGGGTTTGGTGGTGGGACCTGAGCCAGGGTAGGGTCTCCAGGCACGTAGATGGACGTAGATTCCAGCGAGGGCTTGATGGACAGCTTGCGGATGATTTCCAGTGACACCCCAGCTGGGATATCCTGCTTGGTGGAGCCGATCTTGGATAGCCGGTCCGCCTCGTCGTTGTTTGCTCTTGGGACATGGTGGAACTCGCAGCCCTCGAAGAATCCACTGAGCTGCTGCACGTAGAAGTGGTAGGAGGCCATGTTGGCGTCCTTGGCATCCCAATCCCCCGAAACCTGGTGCACCACCAGGTCGGAGTCTCCGAAGCAGAGGATCCTCCGGATGCCAATCTCCTTGGCCATCTTGAGCCCATGTACCAGGGCTTCGTACTCGGTGACGTTGTTTGACGCACGGAAGTGCATCTGCAGTACGTACTACAGCTTGTCTCCCTTAGGAGAGGTGTCGTCGTGGTGAAACAACATATGCCATAGGATGGCTTAAATGGGGGCCAAACTAGATGCTAGAGGATTCGGGAGAGGGGAACGAGCTAAAAAGCACGACAGAAAGGAACACTGATCTACCCAGGTTCGGGGCTCTCGTAAGGAGATAACACCCCTACTCCTGCTCTACTGGTTTATATTTGGATCGATGGAGTACACAACAATGGTGCTTCCAAGCTCTCTGCTAGAGGAGGAAGACAAACTGCTAAGTGTAGGAACCCTGAGTGACCAACCAACCAACCCTTTGCTAGGACTCCCTGTGCCACCTTATATAGTGGTGGCCAGGGTTACAACGGTCATAGGAGACCAGGAGACACTAGCTACACTCCAAATAGGACTTGCTGTCGAGGGCAGACGCCCATGACTTTCTCCCTAATTGCTCTCGATGGGACTCACCCTTGGTGTACCTTGTACTTCCAGGACTGTGACCATACCACTCTGAGGTAAGCTTGTACTTGTGCACAGTGAGGGTAGGTAACCTCCACTGTGCACCCTGCCATCATACTCTACTACCATGCTTGGATGTTTTCTTCCTTGATTGTAGCGATGTGACACCTTGGTTGACTTAAGTATCCCGGATATGACCGTTGGCCATATCCTGGACCTATATGCCGGACCAACGACCTATGAAGGTCGGGTAATCCGGCCTCCCCTGCTCCTGCACAACACACAGAATAGATAGGCCGGCATATCTAAGTATATGCCGGCACTCCCCAGTTACTATTCCGGTTAATCCGGCATATCCAGACATTAGCCGGGATATACATATATACCGGCCTGGCCGATGCTCCTATATTCCGGCCAGGCCCTTCCTTGGTCAACCGGCATTAACTCAACCATTAACCTTGTATCTTTCTAGTCTCTTGACCCTACCGGGGGTCATCCCCCCGACATTAGTCCCCGAAGCTGTCGAGGTCCCCCAGTCTTGACTGAGGGGCCTTGGCAGGTTCAACATATCCTTTTTTCATTATAACCCGGCTCTCTGTTATATCTTGACTATCAGATTATATGTCGGGACATACACCCATATACCGGCCACTGTTCCTTCTCCAAAAGTTAATCCGGCCGGCCCTGAGGATATTCCGGACGGAACTTATTCTCCGGGCAGCCAAGCCGGCATATAGACGAGACATCCTCGAGAAGCCACGCCTGACAGTTTGCATCGAAACTTGGAACTGTCCTGCCACCTCGAACGGTCACATGATGTGACGGTTCACAGTGCAGTTACTTCTCGCCATCATGGCCTAGTGGCACGGTTACAGGAACCGCCGCCCCACTCCGTGCCGCCACGTGGTGACTCTCCGCAGAAATGGTCGTGGTAGTGGAACACTCCCCACGACCCCCACGACCGGCCTCCTCGGTATAAATACGGGGTAGGGGTAACTTGCTCTTTTTACCCCCACACAGTCTTCGTCTTCCTCAGATCCTCTGCCCCTTGCGCTTCGCCGCCGGACCAAGGAACCGAGAAGGAAAGCCGCCGCCGTCGCCCACCTGCACGTCGGCGCCTCTGCTTGCCGACGTCCGGCGTCATCGTCGACGACGCCGCCGCTCCTCTCTACAACATTGCTGAGAGATCGGATCTTCCTCTACACGCTCGCCGTCATTCCACCGCCGCCGGCCAAGCTTCGGTGAGCTTCTCTTTCTCTGTTTTTGTTCTTCATCCCTCCTGCCTCTTACCACGATAGCCCTGCTAGCTTGAATCTGTGGTAGCTTCTCTGCTTGATGTCTCTTTGACTCGATTTAGCATTGCCAGTGATATCCCTTTGGAGTACACCGCTGTTCTTCCGTGGGAATTATATCCACGTTTATTTCCGGTTTTAACTGCCTCGGTAGATCTTCTATTTCTGCTAACATTGGTGAGAGCTGTATGCCGGAGAGACTAACCTCCCTCTTTTCTCCGCCTTGATAGGATTAACATCACGGGACTCCGGCTCTCACGCCTTGTCCCGGCCATTAAGATGGCATCTTCAAGCATGACGGGTACCTTGGCCTCGGAGGAGGATAACTCGGCCCGGGCCCAAGGACGCTCCGGCTGGGAGGGGTCGGAGGTCACTCCGGCTGACATATCCTGGGTCACCTCCACCAGGAGAGTGCCGGAGGGAGTTGCATGCCGGCTACCGGCGGGAGAGACTGCGCCGGCACCCGAACCCGGCGAACGCGTCGTCTTCATCGCCCACTTCGAGCGGGGCTTCGGTCTGCCGGCATCGGACTTCTTCCGGGACTTCCTCAACACCTATGATCTACAACCTCATCATATCCCGGCCAATGCCGTGATGATCCTCTCCGCCTTCGCTGCCTTTTGCGAAGGCTATGCCGGCATAGAGCCCCTTACCCAAGGCTGGGCGAAATACTTCCAACTGCGGAAGCAAGTCGTCCAAGAGCCGCCCCGGAGCAAGGATGAGCCGCAGGAAACGGCCCAGGAGAAGAAGGACCGCCCCATGACCCTATGCGGCGCGGCCACCATCATGTCCCGGAAGGGCTCGGACTTCCCCAAGGTGGAGCTCCTTGAGTCTTGCAAGAAGTGGCAGAAAAGCTTCTTCTACGTCAAGAACACCACCGACGAGGATCTGCTCAACCTGCCGCCATTTGCGGACGAGCCACCCTTGGCTATGAAGAATTGGACCTACAACCCGAAGAACTCGGTGATGCTGGTGAATGCGCTTCACCGGGTTAAGGGCGAGCTCCGAGATGCCGGCCTTACCCCTCAAGATCTGGTGGCATGCTTTATTAGCCGGCGTGTCTCCCCTCTGCAGCGCCGGTCGTACAAGATCTGCCAGATGAGCGGGCCCATGGACCCCACCCGGCATTCCACACATGAGCTGACTCCGGCCGACATTCTGCGGCGGATCAAGGACGTCTGCAAGTCCTCTCAGGCCACCTTTGCCTGGGGGCTAGAACCATATAGCCGGGATAGGCCCGCCCCAACGGTAAACACCTCGGCCAACAAATACTCTTTTACCCGGCATATAGATACTTAAGCCGACACATATCTATTTATCGACATATATCATGCCTGATCCGACATACTTCTTGTACCGGCATATTCCTTGCTTCTGACCAATTTACTTTGCATTATGCAGAAGTTCAGCTTCCAGGGTATGGAGAACTCCCGGATCAAGATTGCGGCAGACCGCACTGCTGCTGATGTTGAAGATCCGGACCATTGGGACAAGCTGCCCCGGAACACCCGTGCTGCCGCTGCCGCGGGTAAGGCCTCTTCATTCCGGCATTCCACTCAAGACTGGAGTGACCCTGACCTCGATGAAGATTGCCAGACGTTTATCTGCCCGACACCTCTTGCTTATGCTTTTCCAGAAACACCTGTTGCTTACGCCTTTCCAATGCCGTCCTCAGCTATCCCGGACGACATGGTTGTCGACGCCGCCCCTCTGAACCAGGGACCTCCTTCCACCGGTGGACGTTCCGGCCAGAAGCGAGGCGTGAAGCCCCAACCCGACACACCTCAGCAACAGAAGAGGCAGAAGGTTGGCGTGCCTATTCCGAAGAAACCGAGGCCTGTTGCCGCGGGGTAAGTTTCTTTTCTTTGTATTTCCTCCGACATATCGCTTGCTTTGATTATTGACTTGGTGTTTTCTCTTTTTCAGAGCTCCTCTTGCGCCGGAACAAGCTTCTGGCTCGAGTGGCGGCCCGAAGGTTACCAAACCAGCGGCCCCTGAGACCTCCGACATACCCTCTGCCAGCCATACTACCTCACCGGCGCCGGCATCTTCGCCTGCGCCAGACAAGACCATCTCCCCGGCGAAGGACGTTCCTCCGCCGGAACAAGATTTCTCTGCCCCCGACGTCCACATGGACTCGGGGGCTCAACAGGAACCTTCGGCTTCTGATGTCCACATGGACACCGGAGCCCACCAAGAAGCCCCAGACTCCGGCGCGCCCACCAGCGACGCCGGCACAACTGAAGATGCCGGCGCAAGCAACAAGAGCGCCGGCACAGATGACAAAGGGAAAGGCCCGGCCATGCCGGAAGTCCGGACTATTCCGGAACCTGCCTCTGCTGGCCAAGCTGCACCGGCCGCGCCGGAACAACCTGCCCCCAAGACTCCCTCTATTGAGAAGACTCCAGCACCATCCAAGACCGCTGCCCCGGCCAAGACCCTCATCCCGGACAAGACCTCTGCCCCGGTCAAGTCCGGCACACTCAAGTTTCACCCGACCAAGTCCGGCACACCAGCCGCCGCCACTGCTCCTTCTAAAGCGGCTTCCCGGACCAGCTCTGCCCTGGCCCTGCATCTTGGCAGGGCAGCAACCCGGCCTGGCTACCGGCGCAACTTCTTCGACACGCCAGAACTTGAGGGCATCGTCCCCCTGGTGACGAAAAGTGATCAGAGCCTTGGGTCTCTCAAGGAGCACTGTGCCAGGTGGAATGACGCCGGCAACATGGACACAGCGGACTCCAGGAGCAAGAAGATGGCCGAAGCCTCGGACACTGGCAATCCCTCGGACATCCTGGCCACGAAGCCCCTTCCGATTGCCTGCGAGCTCCTCAGCCTCCAGCAAGACTTCACCAATTGGCCAATGCCACCAACGTAAGTCTTCTCTACCTATACACATATCCCCAGTCCCCGAAAATGTCGGCTGTCCGGGATACGGATATCCGGGATTTTCCAATATTCTTGTAGTTAGCTGTTCTCGAATTAACTGCCGACATATGAGCTCGATCCGAGCTTCAAATCCTAGTCACCGAGAGCCGGGATAGGTGCGCAGCACCTGTGCCGGGTCTTTACCTATTTCACCTTTAATTATTTTTCAAATCCTCTTGACCGAGATATAAGCTCAATCCGAGCTTCAAATCATAGTCACCGAGAGCCGGGATAGGTGCGCAGCACCTGTGCCGGGTCTTCCAAAGAGTGATCCCCTGATAGAATCTTCAACTTTAACTGATATGCCAAGTTTCTCTCCTGATATTTCAAATCCCAACACTTTTGCAGCGCATGAACAACACACGGGCCGATATGTATCATGACCTGGTGTGCGAGCATCGGAAGTTATCCGACGAGCATAGCAAGCTTCGGCTGGAGCTGTCCCAGAGAGGTAAACTTCGCCGACATACCGCTATATGCCGGACACCTTTCCTCTTTTTACTTTGCAATACTATTCCTACCGACACATAACCTTGTGCCGACATTCTTCAGCTGGCACTGAAGAACAAGTCGCCGAGCTTCTTAAGAGGGTGAAGGAGCTGACAGGTATGCCGGATTCCTGGAGATCTTTTATCTCTTCCATTGTACTTCAAATCCTTTGACTCTTGCCATTGTTTTCTATCTTCACATTATTTTGACTTCAAATTTTTGCAGATGAGAAGGCTGGACTGGAAGCACGCCACCAGGACTGTATGCCCTCTGTGGATGTGGCCAAGCAACTGGACGACCGGGATGCCGCTCATAAGGCCGAGGCAGAGCAGTTGAAGGGCCGGATTGCCGAGCTTCTGGAGGAGAAGGAGCAGAGGGAGGGCCAACTGAAGAAGACCCAGGACCTGCTCGTTGCTTCCGAGACTGATGCCTCCACTGCCCATGCCGAACTGGCAAGCGACAAAATGGGAAGTCACAGTCGCACAGCTCAATGCTGACCTCGCCAGTAAGCTTCAAATCCTTTTTCCTTATCCTGCCCGACATATCATGTTCTCTTTCGGCATACCCTCTATGCCGACATACTCTCCTTGTGCTAACATCATCTATTTTTCTCAGACATGTTCCCCGCTTCCGTCGAAGACATTGAGAGGGCTCTGCAGTTGGATCGAGAAAGCCGGGGTGTTCCGGTTGACTCAGCCAACTGGGACATGTCGGAGCAGCTGCTGGCTCTGCAATCCCGGAAGAACGCCATGACGCTCTACACCAAGGAACTCTTTTATGGCGCCCAGGAGGCATTCTCTGCCCTCTGGCCGGGACAAAGGACGCCCACTGATCCTGTTGATCTCGGCAATGACCTGCAGCTTGCCAAGGTTCGCCTCCGGGAATGGCGAGATTCCGGCGCGAGGGTTGGAGGTGACGAAGCTCTCAGCTACTTCTTGTCCTGGTATGAAAAAGCTGACTTGGAGACTTTGCGCACTGTGCGCGAAGGATCCATCTGGACCACGGATCCGGAACACATCCGGCATCGGCGGGAGTTGGCCCACAGCTATGTGGACTATGCCGGCACCGACGCCTTCGTCCGGGACATCCGCGAGCCAGAGAAGAAGGACGACGCCGGGGCATCTGCTGCTGCTGAGGGCTCCGACTCCAGCCAAGATGAAGAGGAAACCGAAGAGGTCGACACCGATGCCCCGAAACAGGGATCTGCCCCGGGTGGAGGTGATGGCTCCATTCCATCTGCTGGGTCCGGCACTCCTGAAGCCGACACCTCTACTGCTACAGCTCCACCAGCCGGCGGCACTGCTTCTGCCCCTGCTCCTTGACTTTGCAGCATAAAAACTTTAAGCTTTATCAGATCCCCGGAATGCCGGGTGCAATTGTAAGATATACGTTTAATTTCCTGTGGTTTGCTACCTGAACAAGTTTTATCTCGGTTTGCTTGTTATCAATGCCGGATCATCTTTGGCTAAGTCACCGAGTTTGTTTTCCTGTTTCCTCAATTTCACAACCTTGGCTACTTGTCTACCTTATTTGGCTTTCGACGTATGAGTCTCAAGGTTGCTTCATTGAACATACAGTACTTTAACTTTGAAACTTAGACTTCAAATCATCCGACATTTCAAGTTTTAACTTTAGCTTTAACATAAATGTCGGTTCGCTTGCTATATACTTCCTTAGCCGTTTTCCATGTGTAGACAATTTCCGGCATCTACTCTTGCTAGCCATGAAGCAGGGTTTCGGACAGTAGCTGAGTCGAAGAGTGGCCTTTGTTGCCGACACATTACTAGGCCGACATAGAAAGCATTTAAAACAAGCCAGCCGGCATATAAACAAGAACTGAAAATGAACAACGATATATCTCGGAGGCAGAGCCCGCTCTCTTCGGGATGCCGACATTTCATTCATTAGACTTGTGCCGGCACAAAGCGCCGGCACACAAAAGCAAAATATGGAAATACATACATTGTGCTGCTCAGGAGTAAAAGGGGCGGAGTAGAGCTATGTTCCATGGCCTCTTGGTTTCTTCTCCGGACCTGTCCGCCTTGTCCTTCTTGGGGGCCTGCGCATCTATAAGATAATAGGCATCATTGTGCAGAGCTCTGCTCACAATGAATGGCCCCTCCCATGGAGGAGTTAACTTATGCCGGCCTTCTGTTCCTTGCCTTAGCCGGAGTACTAGATCTCCCTCTTGGAATCTCCTTGGATTTACCTTCTGCGCATGATAGCGTCTGAGGTTCTGCTGATATACTGCTGTTCTTGATAGTGTTACTTCTCTTGCCTCTTCCAGCAGATCCACATCATTTTCCCTGGCTTCTTTAGCCTCTTCCTCAGTATATAGCACTATTCTTGGTGCATCATGTATTACATCTGTTGGAAGCACAACTTCTGCTCCATACACCAGGAAAAATGGTGTGTAGCCTGTTGACCTATTCGGAGTTGTCCTTAAACTCCAAAGCACTGCTGGCAATTCATCTAGCCAACATCCCGGAGTTTTCTCTAGTGGTTCTATCAGCCGGGGTTTTATGCCAGATAATACTAGCCCATTTGACCTCTCTACTTGGCCATTGGTACAAGGGTGAGCGACCGACGCAATGTCCAGCCGGATTCCCACTTCCTCACAAAATCTGGCAAACGGCCCTTGGGCAAAGTTCGACCCATTGTCAATGATGATGCCATGAGGGACACCATACCTCAAGATTATATCTTTTAAGAATTTTACTGTTGTGTGGCCATCACACTTGCTTATGGGCTTCACTTCGATCCATTTGGTGAACTTGTCCACCATGACCAGGATATGGGTCATCTTTCCCCTGGCCGGCTTAAATGCCCCGACCATATCCAGGCCCCAAACAGCGAAGGGCCAGGTTATCGGGATAGTCTTCAAGGCAGACGCCGGCTGATGAATTTGGTGGGCATATCTCTGGCATCCATTGCATTTCCGGACCAAGTTTTCTGCTTCTTGCAGTGCCGTCGGCCAGTAAAACCCATGCCGGAATACCTTTGCCACCAATGCTCTGGACGAAGCGTGGTGGCCACACTCACCCTGATGAATTTCCCGGAGCATCTCCAGGCCTTCCGCAGATTCGACACATCTCTGCAATACTCCGGTGACACTTCTTTTGTACATTTCCTTGTTTATGATGGTATAACCTTTGGATCTCCTTGTAACCCGGTGGGCTTCATATTCATCCGCCGGCACTTGGACATCTACCAGGAAATTCATGATTGGTCGTGCCCATGAGGGCACTTCCCTGACAGTGAATAATGCCTGATCTATCTCCATCATTTCGACCGAGACATAATCGATCTCCATGGGCTGCGAAGTCCCCGGGACTGTGGGATCAGTCCCCGGGTATGCCGGAGCAGTCCCCGGGTATACCGGCACAACCTCTTGGTAAATTTTACCCTTGCCCTTAGCTCTGCTCCGGAATACTGCACTCACCGCATATGCCGGACCAGTCCCCGGGACTGAGGTAACAGTCCTCGGGTTATTTGATCTGGCTCCGGCATCTACCTCCATTGGAACCGCATCCTCCGGACTTGGCGGGACATAAATGGAAGATGACTCCGGCGAGGGCTTGATTGACGGCTTCCTCAGATGCTCCAAAGAAATGCCGGGCGGGATTGAATCTCTGGAAGACCCCAGCTTGGACAATGTATCGGCTGCATCGTTCTGAGCCCGGAGAACATGCCGGAACTCACAACCTTCAAAGTAACCACTTAACTGCTGCACCAGGAAATGGTAAGATCCCATGTTAGCATCATGCGCATCCCATATTCCGGAACACTGCTGAATCACTAAGTCAGAATCACCGAAACACATAATCCGGCGAATTCCTATGTCCTTAGACACCTTCAGGCCATGCACCAGTGCCTCGTATTCCGCCACATTATTTGACGCTGCAAAATGAATCTGCAGGACATATCTCAATTGGTCATTCTTTGGTGAACTGAGAACTATGCCGGCACCCATGCCATGGATTGTCTTGGACCCATCGAAATGCATCCTCCAATAATTTGCATCTGGCAATGGTGGCTCATACTGTATCTCGGCCCAGTCAATAAAGAAATCAGCCAACACCTGGGACTTGATTGTATCTCTCCTGTCATACTGAGGTGTATATGGTGAAAGCTCTATTGCCCACTTGGCAATTCTGCCACTGGCATCTTTGTTACTTATGATCTCCGAGATAGGGGCCTCGGCCACTACCCGGATTGGATGCTCTTGGAAGTAATGCTTGAGCTTCTTGGCCGCCATATAAACACCATAAGTCATCTTCTGAAAGTGTGGGTAGTTTTGCTTCGAGGTGGAGAGGACTTCACTCAGATAATATACCGGCCGCTGCATGGTTTTGCCTCCCTCCTCTCGCTCCACTACTACCACTGCACTGACAACCCTGTTGGTTGCCGCTATATAGAGCAACATCGGCTCTCGGGGCATTGGAGATGCTAGTACCGGCGCTGTTGACAACATCTGTTTCAATTCCTTGAAAGCAGCATCTGCTTGCATTGTCCAGACAAATGTGTCGGACTTCTTCATCAACTGATATAATGGCAAAGCTTTCTCTCCAAGCCGGCTTATGAAACGGCTCAGGGATGCAAGGCACCCTGTGAACTTCTGTACTTCCGTTAAATCTGTCGGCGGCTTCATTCTTTCTATAGCACGAATCTTGCCGGGATTTACCTCAATACCCCGGCTGGAAACAAGGAAGCTGAGCAACTTGCCCGCCGGCACACCGAAGGTACACTTTGCCGGATTTAACTGCATCCGGAACCTCCTCAGATTTGCGAAGGTTTCCCGGAGATCGCCTATGAGAGTTTCACTCTCCTTGGTCTTTATGACGACATCGTCGACATATACCTGCACATTTTTATCTATTTGATCATGCAAACACTTCTGCATACATCTCTGGTAAGTTGCGCCAGCATTTCTTAAACCGAACGGCATAGTGAGATAGCAATAAGCCCCGTACGGGGTAATAAAGGATGTCTTTATTTGATCCGGCTCATACAAAGGGATCTGGTGGAAACCAGAATAGGCATCTACAAATGATAACAGTTCACATCCAGCTGTGGAATCAATCACTTGATCGATTCGAGGGAGCGGGAATGGATCTTTAGGACATGCCTTATTCAAGTTGGTGTAATCAACACACATCCGCCATACTTTCACTATGGCGGGCTCATCTTTCTTCTTTTCCACCAAAACCGGATTAGACACCCAATCCGGATGCAGTACTTCCTTGATAAAGCCAGAGGCTAGGAGCCTGGCCACTTCCTCCCATATGGCTTTCCTTCTATCGCCGGCATTCCGCCGGAGCGGCTGCTTCACCGGCTTAGCATCCGGTCTCACATGCAATGCGTGCTCAGCCAGCTCCCTCGGCACACCTTGCAAGTCTGAAGTAGACCATGCAAAGATATCCCGATTCTCACGAAGGAAGCTGATGAGCTCGCTTTCCTATTTGGGATCCAGACTTGCCCCGACGAGGGCATGGCGCTCCGGGAAAACTTCATCCAGAGGCACCTTTTTGACCTCCTTGCCTGCTTGAAAAGTAGCACTGCCACCGGGATTTGCCATGCCCGGCATAGATTTGCCGGCCACGACCGTTTCAGCAATCTCCACTGCTCGCTTGAGCCTCTTCTTTTCCTCTACAATGATCAGAGTCTCGGCCAGATTAGATCCGGCTATTGCACATGCCATCGAGCGCTTGTAATCACCAATGATGGTGATCACTCCCTTGGGCCCCGGCATTTTCATCTTCAAGTACGCAACATGCGTAGAGGCCATGAACTTTGCCAGTGCCGGCCTACCCAGCAACGCATGGTAGGGGCTTTCCAAATCCACCACCTCAAACATGAGGTTCTCCACCCTGCAGTTATCCCGGCTGCCAAACATGACATCCATCCGGATCTTGCCCATCGGTGTACACAAAAGTCCCGGCACAATGCCGTGGAATGTGGTCTTGCTTGGCTCCAACATATTCTCCTTGATTCCCAGCTTCTGCATCGTATCTCGGTACATGATGTTGATGCTGCTTCCATTGTCAATGAGGACCTTGCTGAACCTCACGTTATTAGCCGGCCCGACGAATGTCGGATCCATCACCAGAGCATACCCGCCGGGGTTTGGCATGATCCTGGGATGATCTGCCCTGTCCCAGCCAATGGCCTGGTCAGACCAGTACATTAGCTTCGGTACTGCCGACATAACGGCATTTACCTCCAGACACCGCCGGTACAAGCTCTGCTTGTCTGTTCTTTCGGTCTCAAAGACCATGTAGCTCTGATCATGTTCCTTGTACTCATTCTGGCCCGCTGCTGGGCCTCCGGCATAGTACTCCGGGTTATGGTTCTGATCCACTTGATTTACGCCAGCATTTCCGGCATTTCCCTGATTCCCTGGATTAACCGGCCTGGGCGGGACTGCAATTGTATTGGCACCTGTCAACGGCGATGGGGCTGCCGGGACAGGTGGTCTAGCCGGTCCCCAAGGACCTGCACGACCTGCCAATATGTCGTCCAGCCATGAACAGTTTCTTGTCAAATGGTTTGCCGGCTTACCCAGCTGGAATGTGTGAAACACACAAGGTTTGTCCATGGCCAAACCTACTGTATACTTCGGCCACTGCTTCTTCTGGCCGGCAGCTCCACCGGCATTCTTGTTGACCCAGACATTCTTTTTCTGGAAGGACTGCGGTTGCTGCTGCGGTTGTTGCTGCTAAGGCTGCTGATAGCCCTCATATCTCGGGCGCTGGCTACTACCGGCGCCCTCTTGCTCTTCTTCCACAGCTGCCACTTGTGCTACCCCATACCGGTGATCCGGCCTTTCATCTCTTCTCTTGTTCCGGTTATCAGTGCGATAGTATTGCCCTGGTCTCCCGGCGCTGTTGGTGTTCCCCTAGGTCTGCCCCTGTCCTTGTGAATCAAGGGTGGGCTGCATAGGATCTCCCAGAGCATAACTATCAGCAATCTTGATTGTCTTGGCCAACATGGCCGGCATTTCCCTCTGAAGCTTTTGCCACAACATGGTGCCATGCCGGCACCCATGAGCGAACCACATGATGGCTTGCTGCTCCACAACTCCTTCGCAGGAATTGCGCAATGTGCACCACCTGGTCAGGTAGTCACGGTCGGTCTCATTCACTCCCTGCCGGCAGTTAGCTAGCTACTGAGGACGATTCGGCCTCTTATATGTACTGGTGAAGTTTGACACAAACTGTTCTTCAAAATCAACCCAGCCGTTGATACTTCCGGCCGGCAGATTGTTCAGCCATATCCTGGCTGGTCCTTCTAGCATTTGCGGCACATATCGTACCGCCCATCTGAGGTTTCCTCCGGCAATGTTCACTGCGGTGGAGTAATCCTCCAACCAATCTTCCGGCTTTGTACTGCCGTTATATGTCCTCGCGCCACGCGCGAGCTGGAAGTAGTAAGGTACCGGCTCACCCATGATCCGGGGTCCAAAGCACATAGGACCCGGAGCTCCTTGCCTTTCCACCAACTCCGATTGGTGAATCCTGTCTAGCTTGAAGCGCGCATCACTTGCTGCTAAGGACCGAGGTCCTAGCCGGGATGCAATTGGGCCCGCGATCACTTTCTCCTGCTGCTGCTCCGGCTGATACTGCTCACTGTGTCGGCCTTGCTGGTGCTGCTGCTGATATCCCGCCCTGACAAGGGCGGAATTGCCATCATCTTCCCGATGTCCCGGCTGACCTGCACCTTGCTGCTGCGCTGCACCCCCGGCGCCCTGCTGCTGACGCCGGGCTGCACTGTTACTCCGGCCACCTCCGGCCGAAGCTGCTCCTTGCCCGGCCGGCACATTCTGGCCAGCACTCTTGCGGCCGACATACTTGTCAGCTTGGCCGGCACTCTTCTGAGCTACCGCCTGCTTTCCGGCAATTGCCGGATCATACACTTGGATCTGCTTGTCCCGGCGGCCAGAGGTCACACTTCCGGCACGCCGGGCACTTGGATGCGGGGACGAAGCCTCGCCCCTCGATCTTGCGCCGGCACCTCCTACCGACGCAATGTACTGGGATGCCCCGGCACCTGGGTTTGCCTTCTTGAAGGCCTCCTGCTGCTTAGTAGCTTCAGACAAAAGATGGTTAAGCCGGGCTTGCTGCTCATGCAGCGCTTCGCCGGACAAATTAGATAAGTCCTTAGCTACCTCGGCTGCTGCTCTAAGGTTCTTTACTGGGGAGCTATAAATTACCTTAGGCACAGTACTAGTTGCAGTATGACTCTTAGCTTTAGTACCTTTCTCTAGCTCAGTATTAAGATCTCTACCTCTAGTTCTAATCTCATCTATCCGGCTAGGCCGGGTTACCACAGGAGTAAAACCATGGGCAGCCTCATACTCACGGAGTTGCCGGTTAAACCATTCGCGCTCCTGATGCATGGCCAGGGCCTCGTCGACGAGGGCCTGACGAGATCCTTCCAGGACCTCCCTTGTCTGCTTCGGATCATCGCCGGATCGCACCGGCTTGAGAAGCCGCTTGATGACTGGAAGGAGCACATGACCCTTTGCCGGCACAGCGGAAGTGCCGGCCAGGTTCTCGACACGCTCCAATGGAGGACGTGCCGACCTCTTTGCCTTCGGCGGCTCCGGGGGAGTATCTCCTGCTGCTGCTGTTGCGGCCTTGCCGGCACCATCTGCCGGCGGCACTGATGTGCCGGCCATCATCACCTTGGCCGACTCTACTGAGCGAGCGCTACGCCCGGCGTGAGCCAGCCGATGTGACGGAGGATCCGCCGCCACCAGCACCTTTTCCCTGCAAACTCTCTCAGTCCCCACGTACACCTCGTGGGAACCGAAAGACATGATCCGGCCATCCCTGGGGAACGGCCAGCCGCCGAGACACCCAGCGTTGTCACTGACGAAGCTGAGCGAGGCCAGAGACCACGCGCACTCTCGAAGCTGCTATCACAGACCCCGTCCGAATAAACACTCCGCCTAGCATATCGATCAGCCCCACGGTGGGCGCCAAATGTCGTCGTGGTGAAACAACATATGCCATAGGATGGCTTAAATGGGGGCCGAACTAGATGCTGGAGGATTCGGGAGAGGGGAACGAGCTAAAAAGCATGACAGAAAGGAACACTGATCTACCCAGGTTCGGGGCTCTCGTAAGGAGATAACACCCCTACTCCTGCTCTACTGGTTTATATTTGGATCGATGGAGTACACAACAATGGTGCTTCCAAGCTCTCTGCTAGAGGAGGAAGACGAACTGCTAAGTGTAGGAACCCTGAGTGACCAACCAACCAACCCTTTGCTAGGACTCCCTGTGCCACCTTATATAGTGGTGGCCAGGGTTACAACGGTCATAGGAGACCAGGAGACACCAGCTACACTCCAAATAGGACTTGCTGTCGAGGGCAGACGCCCATGACTTTCTCCCTGATTGCTCTCGATGGGACTCACCCTTGCTGTACCTTGTACTTCCAGGACTGTGACCTTACCACTCTGAGGTAAGCTTGTACTTGTGCACAGTGAGGGTAGGTAACCTCCACTGTGCACCCTGCCATCATACTCTGCTACCATGCTTGGATGTTTTCTTCCTTGATTGTAGCGATGTGACACCTTGGTTGACTTAAGTATCCCGGATATGACCGTTGGCCATATCCTGGACCTATATGCCGGACCAATGACCTATGAAGGTCGGGTAATCCGGCCTCCCCTGCTCCTGCACAACACACAGAATAGATAGGCCGGCATATCTAAGTATATGCCGGCACTCCCCAGTTAGTATTCCGGTTAATCTGGCATATCCAGACATCAGCCGGGATATACATATATACCGGCCTGGCCGATGCTCCTATATTCCGGCCAGGCCCTTCCTTGGTCAACCGGCATTAACTCAACCATTAACCTTGTATCTTTCTAGTCTCTTGACCCTACCGGGGGTCATCCCCCCGACAAGAGGTGAGGACGACGCCAGCTCCCAAGCCCCCGAGCAACTTGGAGCCATCGAAGTGCATGCGTTAGTGGGTGGAGTCCGGCGCCGGCGGCAGGTACTGGTGCTCTCCCCAGTCAGTGAAGAAATCCGCTATGATCTGCGACTTGATTGTCGTCCTGGGCTTGTACTGAATGGTATGAGCAGCGAGCTCAATCGCCCATTTGGCCACTCTTCCTGATGCGTCCTTGCACCCGATGATCTCTGAGAGCGGAGTGGTGCTCACTATTGTGATTGGGTGCTCCTCGAAGTAGTGCTTCAGCTTCTTGGCCGCCATGTACATGCCGTACGCAACCTTCTGGTAGTGCGGGTAGTTCTGCTTGGAGAGAGTGAGCACCTCACTCAGGTAGTACACCGGGCGCTAAACTGGCAGCTCCTTGCCTTCCTCGGTGCGCTCCACCACAATCACAACGCTGATGACTCGCGAAGTAGCCGCGATGTAGAGCAGCATTGGCTCTCGCAGAGCCGGCGCAACCAAAATTGGCGCGGTGGACAAGGCCCGCTTGAGATCGTTGAAGGCATCATCAGCGCGCTGGGACCAAACGAAACGGTCCGTCTTCTTCATCACCTGGTACAGTGGCATGGCCTTCTTCCCGAGCCGGCTGATGAACCGGCCTAGCGAGGCCAAGCAACCAACAAACTTCTGCACGTCTCTGAGTTGGGTCGGTGGCTCTAGGGCCTCGATGGATTTTATCTTCGAGGGGTTAGCCTCGATCCCTCGCTGGGAGACGATATAACCTAGGAGCTGTCCAGCCGGCACGCCAAAGGTACACTTTTCCAGGTTGAGCTTCATGCGATAGCGCCACAGGTTGGCAAAGGTTTCCTTGAGATCATCCAGGAGTGTGACGCTCTACTTGGTCTTCACCACCACGTCGTCCACATAAGCATGCATGTTCCTCCCAATCTGCCCTTGCAGACATCGCTGCATGGTTCGCTGGTAAGTAGCTCCAGCATTCTTCAGGCCGAATGGCATCGTCACGTAGCACTATGCTCCATATGGGGTGATGAAGGACGTCTTGATCTGATCTGGCTAGTAGAGAAGGATCTGGTGGTAGCCTGAATAGGCATCCAGGAAGGACAGCAGGTCGCAACCGGCTGTGGAATCGATTACCTGGTCGATGCGTGGTAGCGCAAATGGATCCTTGGGGCAAGCCTTGTTGAGGTTGGTGTAGTCGATACACATACGCCAAGTGTTATTCTTCTTTAGAACCAGGACTGGGTTTGCAAACCTGTCAGGGTAAAATACCTCCATGATAAAGCCGGCTGCAAGGAGCCGGGCAATCTCCTCGCCAATAGCTTTCCTTTTCTCTTCTGCAAAACGCCGCAGCGGTTGCTTGACCAGCTTGGCATCCGGCCAAACGTTGAGTGAGTGCTCAGCCAGCTCCCTCGGCACACCTGGCATGTCCTTTGGAGACCATGCAAAGATGTCCCGATTCTCACGGAGGAAGCTGGTGAGCTCGCTTTCCTATTTAGCAGAAAGGCCGGTGCCGATGATGACGTACTTGCTGGGATCACTCTCATCCAGCAGGATCTTCTTGGTGTCATTGGCCGGCTTGAACTGCTCCACTGGCGACTGGCGAACCGGCACATCTTGCTGGGCGAGCTCCACGTGGTGTAGAAGCTGCCGCTTCTCCTCGGCGATGACCAGCGCCTCTGCCAGCTGCGAGCTCTCCTTTGCACAGGCTAGTGACTTCTTGAAGCTTCTAGAGACTGTGATCACACCTCTGGGTCCTGGGAGCTTCATCTTCAGATAGGTGTAATGCGGCACCGCCATGAACTTGGCCAAGGCTGGACGGCCAAGTAGCGCGTGGTAAGGACTGCTGATGTCCACCACCTCGAACCAGATGGGCTCGCGGTGGCTGTTTCCTTTCTTTCCGAAGAGAACCTCCAGCTGCACCTTGCCCAAAGGGGTGCAAGAATGCCCAGGCATGATGCCATGGAAGGTGAGCCAGCTCAGTCTCAGCTGAGCAAGCGGGATGCCCAACTTCTCCAAAGAGCTTCGGTAAAGAAGGTTGATACTGCTGCCGCCGTCGATGAGCACGCGAGAGAACCGGCACATGTGCGTATCGGAGCACACAACGGGGTCCAGAACCAGAGCGTATTCTCCAGGGCTGGGCATAAGCCGCGGATGGTCCTCGCACCCCCAGGTGATAGCTGCCTCAGACCAGTGCATGAATTGGGGTTCTGCAGGCATCACAGCGTTCACCTCTGCCTCATGCCAAAGGTCGTTCCTTTTATCCTTGCCGGGGGTAGTAAAGATGTGATATTGCTCAACATCCGTTGGGAAGTCATCATCTTGATCCGGCTCGCCTCTAGCCGGGTCTTGCTGTTGGTCTTCCTGACCTCCAGTCGGCTGCGCTTGCGACGCTCCAGGGATCTGCCAAGCGCACTGCTCCAGCTCTCTCATGAATCGGCACTGACGCGTGGAGTGGGTCGCTTCCCTGCCCGGGGAGGTGTGGAACTTGCACGGCTGGTCAAGTGTAGCATCGAGGGTGTACTTGCCCTCTTTGCACCCCTGACCGCCGCCAGTAGCCCCCGGGCCTCCTTGGTCAGAAGCCGCTCGCTTTGAGCTAACAGATCCTCTGGGGAACGCCTTGACGTGGTCAAGCCACAGGTGGATGTGCAGCTACGATGGGCGAGCCTGGGACTCCGACCCTGGCACTGGCACCAGGATTTGGCGTGGCCTACTTGCTCCACCACCTTGCTAAGCGCGGCGGCCTTGGGCACTGCCGCTCAGACGGTGGCCGCCCTGTCCGCGCCCTCCGCGGCCTCGGCTTGCCGCTGGCGACCGCTGGATCTGGCCGGGGCCCACGGTGGCGAAGCCGCGCCGCAGATCACGAGCGAGCTCGGTCGGTGCATCTCCATGCACATCGTAGAACTCGCTGAGCGTGGCGCTCGCGCGGCGCCAGTTGACCTTGTCCTCAGCCACCTTGCTGAGGAGGACGAGACGCGTCCGCTCCAGGGCCTCGGCGACCCGGGCGGGGTCGATGACGCGGCTGAGGGGTGCGCGCATGTCCACCACGGAGACGTCCGGGGCATCCTGCTCTATGAGCAGAGCATCCTGCTCCTGTGGAAGAAGGCATCAGTCACCTCCTCCGAGAAGGGCTTGGCGACGGGCGCTCGGGGTGCAAGGAGTCGCCGCCCCCCTCTTCTCCCAGGGCCATCACCGCAACCATGGCGCCAAGACTGCTGCTTTCACCTCCATCGCAGAGAGGGTCAGAGACATCAGTCACCTCCTCCGAGAAGGGCTTGGCGACGTAGAAGCGGTGGCTGCCGACGTCGAGGAAGGAGCCACCGTTGCCGAAGCCATTCTCGAAGTGGGACAAGTTGTCGCTGACGCAGTCGAAGGTGCCAAACCTCCAGACAAGGCTGGAGATGACCTTCTCGCCGAGAGCCAATGAGGATCCCGGCCAGAACTTGACTCCGCTCGCCGCCGCGCTTTGCCCGATGGTGGGCGCCAACTGTCGTGGGAATTTAGAGACAGTAGCCACGGGGTGGCTTATCGAGGGGGCTCGACGGTGGTGACGATGGGTCCGGCTCAGGATTGTGCCAATGGATACACCTCGGTTTACCCAGGTTCAGGGCCCTCCCGGGTGGAGGTAAAGCCCCTACTTCCTGCCTGCTTTGTATTATCTGGATAGTAGCGATTACAATGCTCCTCGAGCTATTTGGTCTAGAGGAGGAAGAAGAAGATCGGATCTCCCTAGACTAAGGGTCCAGGCCCCCTCATATAGGCGGGGGCCTAGTTACAGGTTAGGTAACATCTCGGCCGACTGCTGGCTCCTCCGTGGTCACATCCTCGGCGTGATCCTCTGACCCTGCTCTGACAAAGGCGCTTTATAAAGTGCCTTTCCCCCAGACCGGCATCTGGGAGGCGTATGCCCTCCCTTTTGCCTCGGATCCCGTCATGGGGAAGGGTCCTTGATCGCTGATTGGCTAGGTCTGGTCGTGGCACTCGTCACTCCCATCCTTTGCCTCTGTCGTTCTTGTCGGGGCCAGCCCACTTTCGGTGAAACAGTCGTTGGTGGGCTTTTGTCTTCATCGCCCGGCTCCGGCCCTCCACGGTGGAATCGCCAGCCGGCCCCTTGGGCGGAGCCAGTCTTCTTATCTTTAGGCCGTGGAGATTCCTGGGATGCCAGCCGACAGATAGCTCGGCCCATGGCATGCCCCATGAGTCATCCCCACGACAATAATACCATCAACTCTATCTTTATATAAGTGTGGGTCATCCCAAAAATAATGCCTCAAGTCATAAAAGAATTTTCTTCTTTGCTAAACTGTAAAGGTTGGAGGCAAATACTTGGAAACAATAAAGTTAGCATAATCAGCATACCAAGGATTCTCTCGCGAAGTTACATTTATCGAAGCCAATTATTCATTTGGAAAACTATCATTAACAGGAATAGGATCAAAAGAAATGTTTTCCAATCTAGACAAATTGTCAGCAACATGATTTTTAGCACCTTTCCTATCTACAATATGCAAATCAAACTCTTGTAAAAGCAACACCCATCTAATAAGCCTAGGCTTAGCATCCTTCTTAGACATAAGATATCTAATAGCAGCGTAATCCGTATGAATAGTAACTTTAGAATCAACAATGTAAGGTCTAAATTTATAATATGCAAAAACAACAGCAAGACACTCCTTCTCAGTAGTAGCATAATTCTTCTGAGCAGCATCAAGAGTCTTACTAGCATAATGAATAACATTTAACTTCTTATCTACGCGCTATCCAAGGACAGCACCAACAGCAAAATCACTAGCATCGCACATAATATCAAAGGGTAAATTCCAATCAGGTGGTTGAACAATAGGAGCAGTAGTTAAAGCCTTCTTAAGAGTTTCAAAAGCTTCCTTACAATCATCATCAAAAACAAATGGTACATCTTTTTGAAGAAGATTAGTAAGAGGCTTTGAAATCTTAGAGAAATCTTTAATAAACCTCCTATAGAAACCAGCATGACCAAGAATACTACGAATACCTTTAACATCTCTGGGACAGGGCATTTTCTCAATTGCTTCAACCTTTGCTCTGTCAACTTCAATACCTCTTTTGGGATTTTATGTCCAAGAACAATTCTTTCATTCACCATAAAGTGGCATTTCTCCCAATTTAGAACAAGATTAGTTTCTTCACACCTCTGCAAAACTTTATCAAGATTGTGCAAACAATTATCAAAAGAAGTTCCATAGATGGAAAAATCGTCCATGAAAACCTCCACAATTTCTTCACAAAACCCATGAAAAATAGCAGACATGCATCTTTGAAAAGTAGCAGGATCATTGCATAAACCAAACGGCATACGTCTATAAGCATAAGTTCCATAAGGACAAGTAAAATTGGTTTTCTCTTGATCTTGCTTTTTAACAGCAATCTGAGAGAAACTAGAATAACCATCAAGAAAACAAAAATGAGTCTTTTTAGATAACCTCTCTAGCATTTGATCTATAAACGGTAACGGATAATGATCTTTCTTAGTAACTTTGTTTACCTTTCTAAAATCAATACACATCCTATAACCAACTACCACCCTTTGAGGAATAAGCTCGTTATTCTCATTAGGCACAATAGTGATACCTCCTTTCTTAGGAACACAATGAACAGGACTAACCCATCTACTATCAGCAATAGGATATATAATACCAGCATCAAGGAGCTTCAATACCTCATTTCTTACAACTTCCTTCATCTAGGGAATTAAGTAGCGTTGATGTTCAACTACTAGCTTTGCATCTTCTTCCATGTTAATAGCATGCTGACATATAGTAGGAGAAATCCCTTTTAAATCATCAAGTATATACCCCATAGCTCCTCGGTGTTTCCTCAATACTTCCAATAACCTTTCTTCTTCCTTTCCTGAAAGTTTAGAACTGATAATAATAGGATATATTTTCTTATCATCTATATAAGCATACTTAAGATCATCAGGTAAAGGTTCTAATTCAAAAATAGGATTTTCCTTAGGTGGCAAAGTGGTACCAAGATCCTCCACAGGTAAATTGTGCTTAATAAACGGTGGTTGACAAAGAAGAATATCGTCAATCTCTTCTCTTTCCTCCCTGAAGACATCACTTTCATTGTCCTCCATAAATTGCTGCAAAGCGTTATTAGGAGTAAGAGCAATAGAGGCAAGCTATTCAACTCGAAAATTTTCATTAGGCAATTCATTTTCATAAGAAGTTTTACCGAACTTAGAAAAATTAAACTCATAAGATTCTCCATCAAACTTAGTAAAAAAATTCTCCTTCTTACAATCTATCACAGCACCACAAGTATTCAAAAAGGGTCTACCGAAAATAATAGGACAAGTTTTACTAGCTTCCTTACCAAGTACTAGAAAATCAGTAGGATATTTAGTCTTACCGCATAAAACTTCCACATCTCGAACAATACCAAGTGGCAAGACAGTCTCTCTATTAGCAAGCTAAATAACCACATCAATCTCCTCCAGTTCACAAGGGGCAATTTCATGCATGATTTCTCTGTAAAGCTCTATAGGAATAGCACTTAAACTTGCACCAATGTCACATAAACCATAATAGCAATGATCGCCAATCCTGACAGAGATAACAGGAACACTTGTTTTCCTACGCCTACTAGGATGTGAAACAATGTTAGAAGCATCTTCGCAAAAGACAATATGTTCATCTCCTACATCTTTAGTAACAAGGTCCTTCACTATAGCCATAGGAGACTTAATAGTAATTTGCTCATCAGGTTCTACAGCTTTCGTAGTACTTTTATTAAGCACACTTACCAAAGTAGAATGCTCCTTTAGCTTAGCAGGGAAAGGCGTCTTCTCAAAATAAGGTTCAGGCAAAATGCTATCAACAGTACAAACTTCAGTAGCTGTAGCAGAAATATGACTAACAGAATCTTTATAAGGCGCATGATACTTGTTCCAATCTTTCTTTGGAACATCAAGATAAGAGGCAAAGGCCTTAAAATAGTTAGCAAGTATCTGAGAATCAAGACCATAAACAGTGCTAACATTATGAAAGTCATCGGTTCCCATAAAAGCTTTAATGCATTCATAATCATAATTTATACCTGACCTCCTACCTTTGTCATTCTCCCATCCTTTAGCATTTTCTTGAATACAGTCAAGAAGATCCCATTTAGCTTCTCCTTTCATATGAGTAAATGATCCAAAACAGGAAGCATCCAAATAATCCTTGTCATGAAGAGCAAGCCTCGCATAAAAGTTATCAATAATAATATTACTGGGGAGCTCATGAATGGGACATTTGAGCATTAGTAACTTCAATCTCCCCCACGCTTGGGCAATACTCTCTCCATCATGAGGCCAAAAGTTATAGATTCGATTACGATCTTTATGAATTTCACTTGGAGGATAAAATTTGGAATAAAAGAGAGGTACAATTTCCTCCCAAGCAATAGATGGACCATCTTTAAGCAGCCGATACCACTCCTCAGCTCTACCTTTCAGTGATAAAGATAATAGCTTCCTCTTAACTTTGCTCGATGAAATACCTGCACACTTGAACAACTCGCATAACTGATGTATAAAGAGTAAATGATCACCCGGATGGACAGTTCCATCTCCTGAATAGCAGTTATTCATAACACGTTCAACAATTTTTATAGGTATTTTAAAAGGATCTAATTGAGCAGGTGGTGGTTGTGGTTCATCTACATCTGCAACAGTGGTAGTAGGGTTTTCAAATAGGAAACCAAATGGAGAACTCTCCATAGCAAAATAAAATAAAAATAAAAGAAAGAAATAAAAATAATACTCACACCAACGGTTACCTTTACCAATTCCACTCTTCAATAGCGCTTCACTCCCCGACAATGGCGCCAGAAAATAGTCTTGATGACCCACAAGTATAGGGGGTGTATCATAGTACTTTCGATAAATAAGAGTGTCGAACCCAATGAGGAGCATAAGGTGTTGACAAGTGGTTTTGACCAAGGATTCATTGTAAATACTAGCAAACGGGTTTTCAGGGGTATTTGGTAATGCATATAAATAAAGTGCAAGTAAATAAAAGACAATAATAATAATTGCTGCAAGTGGCCCAATCCTTTCTAGAGCAAAGGACAATCCGGTTGTGTAACTTATGATGACCAAACGTTCTCGAGGACACACGGGAGTTTCTGTCAAGTGCTTTCGCTTCATACCGCTAAATAATCTTTATTGGTTTGATAAGTGTTATGGGGGTGAACCTATGCTAGCGCACTACCCTTACTAGGATAAATACACACTTGTGATTATACCCCTTGCAAGCATCCGCAACTACAAGAAAGTAATTAAGATAAATCTAACCACAACCTTAAACTCTAAGATCCTACACTCCCTGGTGCAATGGTTTCCCAACGGAGGTTTAGGTTTTTCTCACTCCAGCAACCCCACAATTGGTAGTCAAATACACAATGCATCTCACTAGGCCCATAAATGGTGAAGTATCATGTAGTCGATGTTCACATGACACGACTAGTGAAATAGCACCACAACAAATAAATATCAAACCATTAAATATTACTTAACATAATTCCACTACTAACATCTTGACTTCTCCCATGTCCTCAAGAACTAAACAAACTACTCACAAGACATCATATGGATCATGACCAGAGGTGAAATAATGGTAAATAACAATCTAAACATAAATCTTAATTCAATGGTTCCACTCAATGGCATCAACCACAAGAGTAATCAACACCAGGAAAGTTTCCCCTCAGAATTTGACAAGATTCAACCCAAGATGTTATAGTGGGATGGCGTGGTGATGGTGAAGATGAAGGTTCTAGTGGTGAGGATGATGGTGATGGTGATCCTAATGAAGTCCGGCGTGATGATGATGATGATGGCGACGATCTCTCCTCTCCGAGAAGGAATTTCCCCGACAGATTTCTGCCTGCTGGAGAGCTTCTCTCTCTCTGGTATTTTCTGCCTGCAGAGGCGGCGGTGTCTATCTCTGAGCCCCCCCTTGACTTAGGTTTTCGGAGATGATGAAATACGCGAAGGGGCGATGGCAGAAGTGTGCCAGGGCGGCCACACAACAGGCCAGCGTGGCCAGGGGTAGTCCCACGCCTCCTGTGTGTGTGCCTGCCCTATGGCTCCTCTCGCCCCCTCCTTCTGGCTTCTTTAGTCTTTTGGTAAAATATAATTTTCTGGTATTTTTTTGGAATTTCCTGATCTTCCGAAACATGGTGTCTTGACGGTCCTTTTTCCAGTAGAATCCTAACTCCAGCAGCAATCCTCCAATGATCATCAAACATGTAAAAATAGAGGAAACAACATAAATATCATCTCTAAATGTGAAATATATCAATGAATAAAAGTAAATTATGATACAAAATAGTGATGCAAAATGGACGTATCACAGTTACATGATATACATCTTTTTGTGCATAAGAAGGAAAAGATGCCGAAATAGCAGCCAATCTGATTCAAAATAAATAAAAACATGGTATACATGCTTTCTGTCTGGTTTGCTAATTATGTACCAGTACATCTGCTACTCTTCTTTCCATGATAAACATGATACTGTCAGTATCTAACTAGATGCTCTGAATAACTTCTGACTCAAGTAAAAAACCATAGAACTAGGTAATTAGGAACTCTATTGTCAATATCCCTTGAGAGATTTATTTTAAGTTTATATATAATGTTGCACTATGCACAATGCTACTCTCAGGGAGCTTGACAAATGTTTGGTTCAGGCTACCTGTGAAGGACATTGTATTTTATTTGATGTTATGGGCCTTTTCTCCTTTTGTCAAGCATAACAAGTAAGCATGCCATTTTATTTTGCAAATACCACACCGAGGTTTACATTATTGAGCATAGGATCTCACTGAGAAAATAAAGAGGCCAAGCTGATCACTGACATAGAGCTGCAGGTCTGCACATGTTGATTACCATTCCCTTATAGTCCAATGGTTCGTATTTTCTGGTCATTTTCGTGTGTCAATCTTGCTCTTGCATACAATTCTTCTTAATTTGCCCCTATAAATTTTTGAACTCCTGCTTAGATGGCACCCATTACAGTTTTAGTATATTTCTTATATAGATGACACCCCATAAACTTCCAAGTAAGCAGACCTACGTGGGAATCACAGAAATCCCATCGACATATGTCAAGCCTGACATCTTCCTAACTGTGACCTGCAACCCAAACTGCCAGCAAATACAAGACGCGTTGCTTCCAGGCCAAACCCCACAGGCCAAACTAGATCTCATCGCCCGAGTGTTTGGATCAAAGCTGAAGATGATGAAAGAGATGTTTACCAAGAAACACATCCTAGGCGTTTATGTCTATGTGGTAGAGTTCCAGAAGAGGGGTCTCCCCCATGCTCATTTCATGTTGATGTTGATAGACCACATTTGAGCAACCTTCTTGATGATAATTAGTATTTGAAAATGTAATGCTTGCCTACATATTTGAGACATATATGTGCATTTGAATTACTACTTGGTTATCTTTTCTAAGTACATGAATATTTATGTGCACTTTTACATGTGCGATGACAAGAAAAACTAAAACACCGTGGCAAAGCACGGGCATTCAACTAGTATGACTAATGTTTGTACTATTACTACCACTAGCATGGTGGCCCTCTCAAATGTGAGGGCACCGTTTGAATATGTTGTAAAAGATATTAGGGTTCTGTAGAATATTATGAGGTTAAAATTAACATGGTTGTTTGTACACCTCAAATATTACGGGGAAAAAAAATGTTACGCGGGAGACATCTTTAATCATATGTAATTAGGGGGAAATAATTTACGTTGCCACAAAAATGAGAGTATCAGTGATTATATGCACCTTCTGTATGTGGTGATTTATCTCACTACATAGAGTTAAATTTATATTGCAATCTTGAATATAATTTTTCTTTATATTACTTTAATATGTTAGATTTTATGCTCGCATTTTTTTGATTGATTTAGGATACACAAAACCTATATGTTGATGTGTAAATAATAATTTCTCACCCGATGACATTTATATATAGTTACTAAGATGACTAACTCATGATATGTTCTATAAGAAACATCATATTAGTTGTCAGATTATGGTGTGCACAATAAATAAAACATATCTTTCACTTCTCTGATAGTAAGGTTCAAGAAATCAATAGGTTTAGCCCGCTACTTTGGTCTGAGATTCTTTTAGACCTACTTCCTATTTTTAATATCAAATATGCCTTAATAAGATAATTATTGTTTGTTATGAACCTGTGCGGTAATTAAACTGTAGTGGAGAAAACAACAGCCTAGCACAAGACACTTTTATAAATTGGTTGGGTGCTTGTATAAGCATTTGAAGATTTAGATAACATATTAGTGAAAATATATATTGTTTACTGCTAGGGAAACCATTCTGTGAGAATTTAGATTTTATCTTGTCATGATCAATTTCTTTTCTCATTACTCTTTAATATGAAATACTAACATCCTCTGTTCAGTTTAAAATATGTCACATCTTAGGTGGAGACACCATCTCCAAGATTTAAGTTTAATATTTTCTACAACGTTTCCAAATAATGGTAATCCCTAGTTACTTTTTGTGCTCAATTTTTATGTTACTATTTTCTTAGTTATGCAATGTTCTGCAACCCGATATTTATTGGAACAAAGGTAGTTATATTTTTGTACGCTTAATTTATCTCATTCCCCAATATCTTCCACTATTTCATATATTCGTTCTAGCTTCTTGATTACATGTATTGTTGTATCATGTAAATGTCGACATCATAATTAACTGATTCTCGGTTTTAGTGCATGGCTTGCCCACATGACATTTTTTTAATCACGGTTACGCAATTGGTAGTGTCTTCTTACCAGCATAAATATATATAATTTTGGTAGCACATCATTTTAAATTGAGGGTTGTTGTTATATGGAGATCGACTTTTTTACTAAATTTGTATGCCATGTATTTGTGGACAGAGAGAATAGTCTATTAGTTCGAAATGAGCATAAAGCACATACTCTTATTATCATTCATCTCCAAGAATGTATTGCACTCAAATATTAATCATATTATTTTAGATTGTGCCACCTCCATAATTTTGAACTACCACATAACTTACTTCATGCACCTCATATATGTGACTTGCCACTATTTTGTTACTTATTGAAGGGGATATAGGGGGAACAAATCTATTATGTACTACGACCTCCGATCGGAAATAAGTGTCGGTGATTTTATACTAACTTAATACAAAGTTTGTTAAGTCATCGACACTTATTTTTGATCAGAGGGACTACTTTATATTAATATTTCTTTATATGAACACATATAATTGAGGTGTTTCTATGTTAAAAGAGGAGCCGAGGAGGTATACATATCATCTTAAAATGAGAAAATAAATGTTGACTTTGGTATTGGTAAATATAAATCCTTCATTATGAATATGAAATTCTCTATTTTCTTCTTAAAAGATTAACACATATAGACCTGAGTGCAAAAAGTTAACCATCATTACAATTCTTTTAGAACGCCTCCTTACTTCACGTGGACTCTCTATCTTTATGGAGGGAGATACGTCATACAACTGAATTTTTAATTAGCATTGACATTTTCACGCAATTTTTATACATGCACAATTTTCATTTTCTCTCTCAAAGGAAAAAAATGCAGAAAACAGGGATACCATCTCATTTTCCTATATATATATATATGTATTATGTATTTTTCTTTCATGCTGTACTCTTATTAATTAATTTTTTATGAGTATAGTTGGTATTTTTTGCCTACTTGCTATACTTTATTTTTTTTAACCTTTCATGTACGTGTATACCAATTCATGCTTTACAGATAGCGCATGTATTTCCATGCGACGTTCTTGTTGTGGTGTACCTTTTTTTTTCCTTATATACCTATTATACCACGACTTATCAGCATTGAGACATAGTTTGAACAGACTCAAAAAATATCGTTCAAATTAAGGAGTTGTTGACTGCAATACGGCTCCCATTAAAGGGAATTGCATCACGTTACATGCAGACTCACCACAATTGTTTTAAAGAACTTGGGCCACCCGTAATTACCAATACGTGCCAAACCGACCGTGCCAAATCAGATTTTATTGTTACATAACTATTATTCTCTAGTTAAATCATAGCCATATATTTTAGATCTAACTATCAAAATAACTATGATGATGTGGATTAACGTGGTGTCTCTATTTTAGACCCCCCGTAATGTGCTTTTAGTATATAGTAGACTAGTGATGTTGTTTCAAATGCTAGCAAGCCTCCTACTTTTAATGGTAGAGTGATTGGTGTAGAGAAAATCCCTACTCCTTGTGCGAAATTGCCTAAAACTATGGAAACTTTTTCTAATAAAAGTGCTAAAAAAAATTGGAGTATGGGAGACAATGGTTCTACTACCTTTGATAGTAATGATTTTGATGTTGATGGTTGCAATATCTCTGAAGTAATTTTGTTCTTGCAAAAGCTTGCTAAAAGTCCTAATGCTAGTTCTATGAATATGACTTCTACAAAACATATTACAAATGCTCTCATGCAAATTAGAGAGGATAAGTTAAAACAAAAAGTTTCTATTCCTAGAAAGTTAGAAGATGGTTGGGAGCCCATCATTAAAATGAATGTGAATGATTTTGATTGTAATGCTTTATGTGACCTTGGTGCAAGTATTTCTGTTATGCCTAGAAAGATTTATGATATGGTTGGTTTACCACCGTTAGAAAATTGTTATTTTAATGTTCCTCTTGCTGATGTTGCTAAGAAGAAACCTTTGGGGAGGATTAAAGATGTTCTTATTTTATTTAACAATAACCTTGTTCTCATTGATTTCCTTGTTTAGGATATTGAATGCAATGCTTCTTGTCCTATTATTTTTGGAAGACCTTTTCTTAGAACTATTGGTGCTATTATTGATATGAAAGATGGCACCATTAGATATCAATTCCCACTCAAGAAAGGTATGGAACACTTTCTTAGACAGAGAAAGAAGCTACCTTTTGATTCTATCCTTAGAGCAAATTATGATCTTGATGCTCCTTTATTTGAAAATACTTGATTGTTACTTTCTGCGCCTAGCTCAAAGGCGTTAAAGAAAAGCACCCTTGGGAGATAACCCAATGTTTTCTTTTTTCAGTACTTTTTATTTTTTTTGAGTCTTGGAAGTTGTTACTACTGTAATGACCTTGCCTTATCATTTTTTTTCATTTTTGTGCCAAGAATAGCCTCTAATTGGAAGAAGGTAAGATTTGGGGAAGTTGCTGTCTCGAAACAGATTTCTGCGTGTCGCTGTTAAATTTCGTGAAAATTCGTAGTGCATCATTTTGATCTACGAGTTTTTGTGAACATGCCCCATGCTATTATCTTACTTTCATTAGTTTCGCACTTTTCTATTTGAGCAACAGAAGATTTTGGAAAAATTGGTCTTTACCTGCTGTTCTGTTTTGACAGATTTCTGCCACTATTTGCATTTCCCTCTTGATCTCTTTCTTTTTGAGTTCTTTTGATCACGGAACTTTTGAGAGAAGTTGCTACAGTAGCTTAAGTGTTAATATGTGTTGTACTTGAGTTGAAACTGAACCAAAAGTGGATCTACTATCTTGCATACACTAATGTTGCTAATGAGAATTGTGTGAAGTTTTGTATGAAGGAAGTTTTCAAGTGTAGGGAAAGGAGAATAATGAGATGAGATGAAGTATGGACAAAAGCTCAAGCTTGAGGATGCCCATGTCACCCCAAGAAATATCCCAGAAGTACAAGGATCAAAGCTTGGGGATGCCCCAAGGCACCCTCTTCTTCATCAACAAAAATATCAGGTCATCTTTCAAGACACAATATTTTTATTGCTTCATATGCTATGTGTTTTTCTTGGAGCGTCTTTATTTTTGCTTTCAGTTTTATTTTCTTTTGTTTGCTGCAATAAATGGTTGGACCCCAACATATTTCTATTGGAGAATACACACTCCGTTTTCATTTGCCTAGAACACTCTAGTTTTCACTCTTATCATTCTAGAAGTATTCTTTTTTTCTAGTAATGCGTTTAGCTTTTATTTTTCACCATTATTTTTGCTCAGAACTTGTTAGTTCTTTATATCTAGGTGTGTTTAGACCTCTGGTCTTTGTTTCTTTTCATATTTGAGAGTTGTTTCAAATAGGTTGATTAGTGTTGGAAAAGAGGAAAATGTTTCATGCTTATAGCGATGCAAAAGGGAGCTTGTTTAGACTGTTGCTTAGACTTTAGCATGCCGTGCTTGATATTATTTTGATTATATGCTTATTATTTATTATTGTAGCATGACTTGTCTCAAACAACTAAGAGTGCTTAATGTGCCTTTGAAAGAATCGTGCGTTGTTTTTATCATATAGAAGCATAATATTGTGGTATTCTCCTTTGATGCTTTATTTGGGTTGAATTGGCGCATGCTTATACCATGTTTTGACTTTAAACCATTTGCCTCAAGCCTCTATGATCATTTGGTTTTTGACTTGTAATATCACTTTATGCTTTGATTAATAATGTTTTGTCGCTATGCATGATTATGGCCGTTATTGCTCTCTTAGTTGGTCGCTCCCAGTCTTTTGCTAGCCTTCATCTGTACTGAGTATGAGCTCTACTTGTGCATCCAACTCCCAAAAACCAAAAGTTTTCCAATGTATCCACCATATCTACCTATTAGAAATTTGCTATTCCAAATATATTCATCATGCTTTTATCTATCTTCCAAATTAATTTTTTTGTTATGAGAAAATTAGTTAGTAAAGCTCTCACGAACTTGATGGCACATTTACTTTCTTGCACTTAATAAACTTGACCATTGTGGCTCTCTTATGGCGATTATATGCTTGCAAGTTGTAAGTTGGGAGTTGGCTCAGCCATGCTGTCATGGGGAACGCTTTCAACATTGCACTTATTCCTATTTAGTTGATATCATGATCTTTTTATTTATGGATGCTTATTTGTGTGAAAGGAGTTGGAAACTTGTAAGCTCATGGAGTTTGTATATGTGTTAGAGAAATGCATGGGCCGCTAATCTAAACCATGCATAATTCATGGTGGAAATTTATAGCATACCCATAGTGGACATTCGACGATGCATCTCAAAATATAAAGCTATACCCAATGGTAAATAAAAGAGATGCTGAGGTGTTCATTGTCTGTTTGTCTTGTCATTTTGATGTGGGAAAGTTTCCATATCATCAGGCAGGAGGTACCCAGTTGGCGTTCTCAATGATACATGTATGCTTACAATGACAAGAACTTACTTGGGACCTAAGTCGATTAGCATGGTTTAAGTACTCGTATTCAAGGGACATGAGATTTTCAACTTATGACTTGTCAAGCATATATCTCATATTTGCACTCACATTAACCTTAACCACTGAAGATGCCTATGATAGGGGCAATGAGAGCTCAAAGCTAATAAGTACCATAATTTTTGGAAGGTTTATAAAACTTGCAATCACTACTTCCCTCTGCGAAGGGCCTTTCTTTTACTTTTATGTTGAGTCTTCATCCTCTATCTTTATGCACCAATTAAGAGACCATAGTCATCATTCTGAGTATAATGTGCATGGTCCGAAAATTTATTATTGATTGATTCATGGTTATGGTATTTCTTGTTCTCAAATTATTTGTATCTAGTCACCCTCTTGAACTTTGAAGGTGTCCTATGCATTTATGTTTTGCTATTCCATGAGGGACAAGCTGAATACCACTGTGTTATGTTTTCTCTATTCTCAAAACAAACAATTGACTTTCAATGCATTATTACTTATGATCTTTTGTTTGTGTTACTTTTCATGTTGTAACATGGCTGCTAAGTTTTATGGTTAGAATTATATCTTTTATGCCCATGTTTAGAGTACTTTGATCTCAGCTAGCAATGCTTTACATAGACTTGATCAAGATTGTGTTGGGTGCATGTCACCTCAAAAATTATTATTTTGTTATCACTTACCTTGTCAAGGACGAGCATGAGTTAAGCTTGGGGATGCTTGATATGTTGCAAACGTATCTATAATTTTTGATGCTCCATGCTTGTTTTATATCAATTGCTTTGTGTTTTATTTACACTTTGTGGCATTTTTATGCATTTTCTAGAACTAACCTATTAACAAGATGCCACAGTGCCAGTTCCTATTTTCTGCTATTTTTGTGTTTGAGAAAAGTTACACAAGAAATATTCTCGGAATTGGATGAAACGAAAGCCAAAGTTCCTATTTACCTGACACGAAGACGGAGTCCAAAGGAGAGACGGAGAGGGGCTAGGAGGAAGTCGCACCATAGGGTGGCACGGGCCACCCCCTGGCCATGCTACCAGGTGGTGTGGGCCCCTGGTCCACCTCCTGTCATTGCCCTTCCGCCTATAAATTCCCTTCATCAAGAAAACCCTAAGGGACGAAACACTTTTCCACAAAACATACTGCAAGCCGCCGCCGCCGTCGTCCCGAGATCGTGAGGGTCTAGAAGTTCTTCTCGGCACCTTGCCGGAGAGGGAAATCATCACCGGAGGCCTTCTTTATCACCATTCCACCCTCCGGAGTGAAAGTGAGTAGTCCACCACTGCACCATGGGTCCATAGCAGTAGCTAGATGGTTGTGTTCTCCTCCATGTGCCTCATGTCTAGATCTTGTGAGCTACCTATCATGATCAAGATCATCTTTGTGTAATTCTACATGTTGTGTTTGTTGACATCCGATGAATATTGAGTACTATGTTAAGTTGATTGTTGATTTATCATGTCTATGTTATTTATGATCTTGCATGCTCTCCGTTGCTAGAAGATATCTTGGCCGAGTAGATGCTAGTGACTCCAAGAGGGAGTATTTATGCTCGATAGTGGGTTCATGCCTCTAGTAATCTGAGAGAGTGACAATAACTTGTAAGGTTGTAGATGTGCTATTTCTACTAGGGAGAATACAACTATCTTTTATTCATGGACATTTGTATTGTTTACATTACACACTTTGCTTAAGGCGATAATCTGTTGCTTGCAACTTAATACCCAAGGGTTGTTTAGATGATATCCTGCAGGTGGATTATTAGTCATAGATGCAGTTGGATTATGGTCTATGTATTATGTTGTAATGCCCAAGTGAATCTCATAGTGATCTTCATGACATATACATGCATCATTATGCATTCTTTATTTTGTCAATTGCCCAACTATAATTTGTTTACCCATCATGTTATTTATCTTTATGGAGAGACACCTCTAGTGAACTGTGAACCCCGGTCCATTCTTTTACATTTATATTACTATCTACTGCAAGCATTGTTTACTTTCCCAAGCATTATTTATTTTACCGCAAACAAACATCTATTTCCACACTATACATCTAATCCTTTGTTTACAGCAAACTGGTGAGATTGACAACCTCACCGTAAGTTGGGGCAAATTAGTTTGGTTGTGTTGTGTGAAGGTTCCACATTGCTGCTGGCGCTGAGACCATGCGTAAGACTTTCTCTGGCGTCATTGCCAATGTCAGCTAGCAACAACCTTCAGAAGTGGTTTCTTTCTCCTACTGGTTGACTAAACCTTGGTATCATAACTGATGGAAAACTTACTACTGTGCTCATCATACCTTCCTCTTGGGGTTTCCCAACTGGTCCTGTGAGACATCATTGACAAAAAAACGAAACAATGTATTTGTGTTGGAGTATGTGGGTTGATTTGGGCAATGTGGCATTATTGCAATGATTTGATTTTAACAATGCTGGTCGTGATTAATTTTTGCAGGTTATGCACAGAGCTACATATTGGCTCCGTATGTGGTCCTTTCTCCTTCCCGAGGATCAGCGGGAATTGATACTGGATGCACTCGGTTGATGGCGATTGTTCCGGCTACCTTCAACCAGGGTGGCTAGCGGAATATTAATAGGATATAAGATTCTTAGTGTATGCATATTTTCTTTTTTGTTGGCTGATCCATGTTGCCACCAAATGCACCCATGCGTGATGTATCATAACCTAATACTTTCTTACTTTTACTTTTTAATAAAGGGCCATGTGCATCACTCTGATGTAGAGGTCGAACATCCATTTCGAAAAAAAGTTATGTGGGTTCAAAGTAGTGCACATGCTAGCAGATGTATCCCAAGTTAAAACAACAAGCAATAATCGTATAATATTAGTATTATTTGTTTGTATAATTTGTACACAACATATAGTTCTAACTTTTCATGGATTCTTTGATAGCTATACAAATGAGGAAAATATAGGAAGTAGATAATTTCTTGGTTACGTCTTCGTCTCCATGAGAGGATCTGATGTCTCACAGGACCAGTTGGGGAACCCCAAGAGGAAGGTATGATGAGCACAGCAGTAAGTTTTCCCTCAGTTATGATACCAAGGTTTAATCAACCATTAAGAGAAAGAAACCACTTTCGAAGGTTGCTGCTAGCTGACTTTGGCAACAGCGCTAGAGAAAGTCTTGCGCGTGGTGTCGGCGCCAGCAGCAATATGGAACCTGCACACAACACAAACAAACTACTTTTCCCCAAAATACGGTGAGGTTGTCAATCTCACCGGTTTGCTGTAAACAAAGGATTAGACGTATAGTATGGGTAAACACTGCTTGCAGTAGATGGTAATATAAATGTAAAGAATGGACCGGGGTCCAAAGTTCACTAGAGGTGTCTCTCCATAAATGTAAATAACATGCTGGGTAAACAAATTACAGTTGGGCAATTGACAAAATAAAGAATGCATAGCAATGCATGTACATGTCATGAAGATCACTATGAGATTCCCTTGGGAATTACAACATAATACATAGACTGTAATCCAACTGCATCTATGACTAATAATCCACCCGTAGAATATCATCCGAACAACCCTTGGGTATTAAGTTGCAAGCAACATATTATCGCCTTAAGCAAAGTGTGTAATGTAAACAATACAAATGTCCTTGAACAAAAGATTGTTATTTTCTCCCTAGTAGCAATAGCACATCTACGACCTTAGAAGTTATTGTCCCTATCCCAAATTACTAGAGGCATGAACCCACTATCGAGCATAAGTACTCCCTCTTGGAGTCACTAGTATCTACTCGGCCAAGATATCTACTAGCAACGGAGAGCATGCAAGATCACAAATAATATAGACATGATAAATCAAGGATCAACTTGACAGAGTACTCAATATTCATCGGATCCCAACAAACACAACATATAGAATTACACAAAGATGATCTTGATCATGAAAGGTAGCTCACAAGATCTACACATGAGGCACATGGAGGAGAAGACAACCATGTAGCTACTGCTATGGACCCATGGTCCAGTGGTGGACTACTCACGCATCACTCCGGAGGCTGGCATGGTGATGAAGAAGGCCTCTGGTGATGATTCCCCTCTCAGGCAGGGTGCCGGGAAGAGCTTCTGGACCCTCCCAATCTTGGGTCAACGACGGCGGTGGCTTGCAGTATGTTTCATGGAAAAGTGACCTGTCCGTTAGGGTTTTCTTGATGAAGGGAATTTGTAGGCGGAAAGGTGATGTCAGAGGGTGGACCAGGGACCCACACAACCTGGTGGCGCTGCTAGGGGGTGGCCCGTGCCACCCTATGGTGCAGCTGCCTCCTGGCTGCTCTCCATCTCTCCTTTCGACTTTGTCTTCATGTCAGGTAAATAGGAACTTTCGCTTTCGTTTCGTCCAATTCTGAGAATATTTTCTGTGTATGTTTTCTGAAACACAAAAATAGCAGAAAACAAGAACTGTCACTGTGGCATCTTGTTAATAGGTTAGTTCCAGAAAATGCATACAAATGCCACGTAGTGTAAACAAAACACAAAGAAATTGGTGTAAAACAAGCATGGAGCATTAAAAATTATAGATACGTTTGCAATGTATCAAGCATCCCCAAGCTTAACTCCTGCTCATCCTCAAGTAGGTAAGTGATAATGAAATAATAATTTTTGAGGTGACATGCACCCAACACAATCTTGATCAAGTCTTTGTAAAGCATTGCTAGCTGAGATCAAAGTACTCTAAACATGGGCATAAGAGATATAACTTTAACAATAGAACTTAGCAACCATGTTACAACATGAAAGGAAACACAAACAAAAGATCATGAATAATAATGCATTGAAAGGTATTTGTTTGTTTCGAGCATAGATAAAACATAGCAAAGGGGTATTCAGCTTGTCCCTCATGGAGTAGAAAAACATAAATGCATAGGACACCTTCAAAGTTCAAGGGGGTGACTAGATACAAATATTTGAGAACAAGCAATAACATAATCATGAGTCAATCAATAAAAAAATTTGGGACTATGCACATTATACTCAGAATGACAACTATGCTCTCGTAATCGGTGCATAAAGATAGAAGATGAAGACTCAACATAAAAGTAAAAGATAGGCCCTTTCGCAGAGGGAAGCAGGGATTTAACATGTGCTAGAGCTTTCATTTGTAAAACAGAGATAAAAATTGTGTTGAGAGGTGGTTGTTCCTATCAATGAATGGCAATGGGGTTCTTCTTATCTTCCATACTAAAAAAGTTAAGAGCGGTTCCGAGTTCTTGAAAAATTGGCATTTGCATGCTCTTTTATAAAGTTTGGCACTCCTCCCCACTTTTCCGTTCACAAACCATGGCTAACCGAATCCTTCAGGTACATGCCAACAATCACATACCATGGAGGAGTGCCTTTTTTCTTTTCTTTTTTAAAGGTTACAATGGTCTAACCAGCTCTCTTGCAAAATTAGTGATGAGAAGATGAACCATGCGAGTCGAGGTGTTGGGGATATACCAAATAGGTATACCAGTGACGTAGTCCTAAATCAGCAAGCTAGGGTGGCCCATCTGGGGTGGTATGGCGGATTTGCTATATCGGGCGGCCCAGTTGCCACGGCGGTATTGGACGCAGGCGCTTATGGCGGATCCTAGACAGGTCCATGGCGGATCCGGAAACAGGCCCATGGCGGACCACTGACGACATGCTCATGGCGGATCCGGAGACGGCCCATGGCGGGTTACCTTGTAGTACATGCGTAGGACTTAGTCTAGGACTCCAAGTTGTATCCGCTTCGGTACCAACGTGTAGCCCACACCAGGCGCCTTTATAAGCCCGGCGTGGAGCAGCCCTTGAGGCACGTTCTAGTCATACGGCCAATCGCGTAGCGAAACAGCCAACCTCATCATTGTAATCGAGCACTTGTTGCCATATAGTGAATTATAGCAGCACGTAGGATCTCGCCACCGTCGCGGGATCTGAAGCTGGGTAAACTCGTGCTACCACCGTCCCGGATCGCTCCTCCGTGTTCACCTCCTTTCACAAACCGCCATACCCCTACCTCTATGGCAGATCTGTTGACAAAACCACGACAGTTGGCGCCCACCGTGGGGCTAAGCGCGTCTAGAGCACGGATCCAGGCGGGATCCGCCTTCGCAGGCATCGGCGACACCGTCGCCATCGGGCGCGTCCTCTACGATTCTGGCTTCCCCATCGTCCCAGCGGATAACCTCTAGGTGACGGCTAGAGAAGACCCTGCTCGATTCACCATCGTCCCGATTGGAGATATCCATATCTTCATTGGAGAGACAAACCCTACCCCCACCACGGAAACCAATTTCTGGCGGATCGGTATGGCTGAAACCCCCAAACGGACCGCTTTCGAGCTGGAGATGGAGGAGGACTCATCTGACCTAGAACTTTCCAAGTTACCTAGATCGGATCTGAAAAATAATCCCACCCAGCCCGCCCCAGAGGTAGAGGAAGTGGTGGAAGACCACCGTGAATCCGCTATGAGTAATCTAGCGTTAGAGACACCACGGTACTGCCTTGTTGCGTTTGCAGGCATCACATCGGGATCTACCTCCAATGGAGAAGATAGCCCAGGTGAATCCATCCTTGAGGCACTTAACGAAAGTGGTGAATCGGATGACTGGGACAGCAAGGGCTATGATTCTGACCATTACGACGCCGCCATGAGAAAAATCGAGGCGGAATTGGCACAACAGGCACTTGAAGAACAGCAAGCAGCGGCCAAGCAGGTGTTCGTAACCAACAAAGGAGATGATGCTGGGCAGACAACCGGTGATCCGCCATCCCAGGCAGTCCATGACGGAGATGCCGGCAAAGAGCAGGGTAACCCGCCACCAGCCGCCGATCCCGCCATGGAGCAACTTCCTAAGATCCATGGTGGACCCATGCCTCTACAACCTGCTATCCCCGAGGACCAGCACCCAGAAGACTTCACGGCCCCGCTGGATAAGGTAGTCTACGGAACTCTAGGAGATCCAATCACCCCTGACTATGTCAGAGATGTGAATGATCTCGAGAAGAAGAGGCGAGCACTCCTCAAGGAAGCAAAGCGAGTCGAGAAGATGGGCCAGTAGCTTGATGGCGACATTGCTAAAGCTCAAGACACGCTGAAGCGCGCAAGGAACATGGAGGAGAAGTATGTTACTCTCATCCAGAACCAGATAACCGAGGGAGGCAACCCGCAGCTAGTACGAAACCTTGAGTTCACCGTACCAACAGCGGAAACTCTGGCCAAGATGTACATCAAGAATCCGCCATACGTGGATAGAAACCGCGATGAAGTCAGGGCTACGCCCATTGAGAACATCGTGGCGGCAAAGGAGCTATTGGAGCATAATAAGAGCCCAGCAGCCCTAGAAACGGCGGTGAAACTGATGAACAAAGCATTAGTGCAGTAGGAGAAGGCTACGTCATCACGACGGCTTGAATCTGATCCCACGCTATGCAGGTCCAGCACTGCCTCTAAGGCTCGGGGGGCTGGCAACCATGGTACGCGCCCTGACAACGAATCTCATACCGGATCCTCAGAAATCCGAAGAAGAGAAGCTCGCAACCGGGCGAACGCCATCCCAATATCCTTCGATGACAAACCAAATGGCAAAGGCCCACAGAGAAATCCATCGCCACCCCGCAAGAATTACCCTTCTTACGGATACCAACAAGACAATGCTGCCCCTCACCATAAGACCAACATGCCGCCACCAAAGTATAAGACGTTCGAAGTCCCAAAGGGAGGGATCGTCATACGCGACAATGATGGCAAGTGAGGACGAAGCCGTGACGCTGGACGCAAAGACGATCCGCCACGACGGGAAACCAGCAGAGACGGCGGATCCAAGAGAAGAGACCGATCTCGCCATGACGACGGCGCGCACCGTGGCGGCGACAAAGACAAGCATCGCTCCACTCGCCACCACGATGACAAAGGGCAAGGCTCCCGCCGCCATGACAACCATCCATCTCCACGAAGAACAGAAGGAAGCCGTCGTAGCTGCAAAGATCAGTCGTAGGACGGCGAGAGTAAATGACGACGTGACCCTTCGCCATCCCCACCAGGGAGCCCCCATGGCGGCGGCGGTGGTGGTGGTGGACCAGCAAGGTCACGCAACTCTCGCAAGGATCCGCTGGACCAGAAGCCCTACGACGCTCGTACCCATCTAAACGAGATTGCCAAGTCTCAAACAGCCTTCTTCCTCGGCCCAAAGTGCTTTGGACAATGGATTCATGATGAGCCCATACCGCATGGGTTCAAGATCGAGAAAAATATCCGCCAGTACAATGGAGTCGATAGGCCTTTAACTTGGCTACAAGACTACTTCAACGCAGTACAGTTCGCCGGGGGATCACCCAACGTTGATGTCCGCTATTTGCCCCTGATGCTATCCGGCACTGCGAGGCAGTGGATCAATGACTTGGCGGAAAACTCCATCCAAACCTGGTTTGATATGCAAACTGCGTTCACCGAAAATTTCGAGGGGACTTACAAAAGACCCCATAACATTGGTGACCTCCAACGGTGCCGACGGGCCGACGACAAGACCTCCCGAACTTTCCTCACACGATGGCTAGATATGAAGAACTCCTGTGAAGGGGTTACTGACGAATCCGCCATCCTCGCGTTTATTGACAGTTTGGAGAGAGGCCAACTACTCCACCATCGCCTGTTGCGGGAAAGGAACGAAGGGAAACTGACCTTAAATTCCATGATCACCATTGCAAGCAACTACGCGGCCGCCGACGATGATGCCCGCGAATCTCTGAAGGCTTCCGCCATCCAGAACACTGGAAAGCGGAATAGCAGCAACAAATGGAAGAATCCGCCAGAAGAGCTGCAGGCTCCGGACATGGTGGCCACAACCTTCGCTGACAAAGGGCAAAGCGGCCAGCGCGGCAGAGGATGCGGTACTAGCAGTGGCCAGCCGTAGAGTTCTGCAACTCCCGCTTCGGCGCCATCCGCCCCCATGTCTTACGACGAATACCGCGATATGCCATGTTTCGCCCATCGTGACGCTTCGGGAAAGTGCAATCACACCAACCGGAACTGCAAGTTTGTCAACGACCTTAAGGCGGATCAAGAGGCTAGTTTCAAGCGTAGCCAGCGACAACGGCCTTGTGGCAAAGGGAAGGCGGATAAAGACAAGGAGTCCAGGGATGGCAGTGACATGGATGAAGACCCTGCGCCCAAACCCGCCGAAAAGGCAGAGGGTGGCGCTGGCAAGGGTAACCCAATCAAGGACAAAAAAGGTGCCTTTCACACATTCCTTGGACCCCCCATGGCCAAGGCACAGAGAGCTGCTATGCGCTCCCTCAATGCCACCGTGCCAAAAATCCGCCAGTACGTCCTATGGTCCGAAGTACCGGTGCACTGGAGCCGCGATGATCATCTAGAGCACATCCCAGATGGATATTATGCCATGGTGATATGCCCTGTAATCCATGGCTATGAGTTCTCCAAATGCTTAATGGATGGCGGCATGTAACGCCCCATCCTTGAGAACAAGGTGGAACATCTGTGTTAAGTGCTATTCCCTAGATCAATGATAGCACCACAGAACAAAATGAAATATTCATTGCATAGTATCAAGATTACATCGCGGATCCAGATACAATGTACTTAAACCTTACAAATTACACCCAGGTGTTTCATTTTAGTTGAAGTTCTTAAGTTGTTCACAAAACACTTTTCAAGTGATCTTAGCATGGCATCAAAAATTCAAAGTATTTAGCATCCTAACAGGTGGGGTTTGAAGGATTGCTACATACTACTAGGATCTAAGCATTTGATAAAACAGCTGAATAAATCACCTATCATGCATACTACAAGAGGTGGATATACTAATGCATAAGTAAAATGGGTAGGGGATATGTGTGTCACTTGCCTTTCTGAAGAACAAGACGCTTCCCTTCCCTCTACTAAGCGTGTAGTCCTCCGCACCAACTATAGTATAAAAGGATCACAACATAAACACTCCAAACAACCACAAACAAGCAATTTAAGCAAACAAGGGTATTTGTTTGACCATTTAGTTTTATTGAGATGTTGTGATTTGGAGGGCATGGTAAAGGATCAGTATGATTGAGAGGGAAATGGTCTAAGCGACTTTTAAGAACGCTTGAACTACTCAAATGGCACATTTGCATGTTGAATAGTTCAATACCTGAAAACAATACTAAGTGGGTATTGGATTTGGTATGAATGGTTGATAATTGGGGTAGGGCTCAATGGCTCGTTGATCAACATGGTGTATAACACATACTATGGTACGGGTTATAACAACTCCACGTTTAAGGGAATCTAGGCTTGAGATGAATTCCTATTTTACTCAAGTAGCTCATTTGCTGTTTGAATAATTATATGTATTGACAAGGTATAATAAGTGAAAGATCTTTATGCTCTATCAAGGCATAATGAATCTTGGAATATCTTATGTGGGTAACTCACATAAGAGACAAAATAGTGTATTAGCAATAATATCGAATAAGTGCAGTAACAATTATCCTTGAATAGTATATGTATTACACTTAGTCATTGGGCTAGGAAATAAGAAGCATTGGGTTACTCAATTAACTCATTTGTTAATTGAATGATTCCATGTAAGGCTAAGGTTGATTAGACATGAATAAATGGCTATAGGTAGAGGATAGGTATAGGCGACGTGTGAAATATGGCTTTAAGGTTCCTGAGGAGTAAGTAGGATTTGGTTAAGTACTATGATGTTGATTTGGTCAATACCATAGTAGCAAGGTGGAAACTGAGATTGAAGGTATTTACACTTTACTCAAATAACACTTTTGTAATTTGAACAAGTAGGTGCTTAGTATGATAGATCTAAGTAGACATGATCTTGATCAAGATGCTATTCAGATAACATTGATGTCTAGGCATGAAGTGTGGGATTCACTAAAGCAGAAAAGGATAGAGCTAAAGGAAATGGTTTTTGTCCCTATAGTCGAATTTACTCAAATCCTCATATTAGAATTTGAATAATAGTGAAGTGTTTCAATTAGGTATGGGAGTGATATTACAGGATAGCTTGCAGTAAAGTAAAGTCACTGCAAGTGGATTCATTCTAAATTAAATTTTAGAACTTAAGATAGGGCCAAAATAGTGATTTGAGAAGATTTGAATACCCGAGTGTGTGCACGTATCAAATTTGGATTTTCTTGATCCTATGGTGTTCTGGAAGTTCTAAGGAATCCAGAGACCACAAATTTGTAATTTTTGAACACTTGGTTCAAGGGATATGAAATAAACAAACTAACAGGAGGTTCAGTCCCAATTTGAATATAGTTCCAAATTGAACCCATGAAATAAGAGATTTTATTGTACTAATGGATTCTACAGGTTTCAAGGATTCCAACGGTATATCATTTGCTATTTTTGGACCTACAGATCAAAAGATATGAATTTTGCAAGATTGAAACCAAATCTGGTTTGAAATTCTAAATCGAATTTCTGTTTAGACCAGAGGCTGACACGCGGCGTGATCCGATTGGTTGGTACCGTTTCGGGTGGATCAAGGTTGTGGGCCGTTAGATCTTAAGTGGATCAAACGCACCAGATCTACTGATACCTCTTCGTTTAAGTGAAGTGATCTGGGCTTTTAGATCTTGATCGGACGGACGATAAGAGTCAGAGGGGAGAAGCTTACAGTGAGGCTAGGATTCCGGTCGTCGCCGGCGAGGAGCGGTCCTGGGGGTGGACGTTGCCGACAATGCCGAGGGTTCTGGTGGTGACGAAGGTGCGGACGAGGTTCAGCTTGACGAGGGAAGTCCGACGGTGGAGACGGCGTCGTCGATTTCTTCCTGCACTCGCGTGGAGAGGCGACTGGAGCGGAGATGGCCTTCGGGTTTGGCGGTGTGCTCGATTTGCTGCAGAAGAAGTTTGAATGAGGGGGTCAGGGGTGTGCGCCGGTTCAAGGCGAAGAGGATAGAGGCGAGGGGAGGGGCTCGGGCTCACCGTCGTTGGCGAAACCTACCGGGGATGCTCGCAGACGTGCGGACCTCCGACGAGAAATTTGAGCAGCCTGGCGGCCTGGTTCGATGAGAGGAGGGGAGGGGAGTGAGAGGAGGGTGCGGGGTACTTATAGGCGTGGTCTTGATGGCCATTACTCAGGAGAAATCAACGGGGGGGTGTTACTCCGGCGACCGTTTCCAGAAACGGAGAGAGAGGGAGAAGATTGCGGGAGGAGGGAGCTGACACGCGGGGCCCACATGGCAGCGAGGGAAGAGAGGGCAGGGGGTACCAGTTCGGGGTGGGGCGATGCTGGGCCGTGGCTGGCTTCTGGAGTTGGGCCGAAAGGCTTCCCAGGGTCCGTTTTCATATTTTTCTCTTCTTTACTTCTTTTTCTTTTCTATTTTCTTAATTCTTTCACAGATTTTGCAAAAATGTTCCAAATCAATTCAAACCACTTTCAGAGATTTTGTAAAAATCACTGCAAGGTTTTAAGTCAGTAGGTAAACAAGTTTTTCAAAATCAAACAAGATTTTTAACAGAAATATGGATTGTGGCCATAGGTTTTGCTTGCATAAAGCTAATTGGGATTTGAAAATAAATCCTTTGAAAATAAGAAATAAACCTTTATAAAATAATGTTTGAAATTAACTTTCAAACTTAGTTTCTCGAAGTAAAATCCTCACTAATTAGAATACCCTTGGAATTCACTCCTTTGCAAGTAAAGTTGCATAGGTTTGAATAAAGGATGGAAAATAGTATTTTGGGAATTGATCTTTTCTCAAAGAAGTTCTTCAAGAAAAAGAAGGTTTAAATTCTTTTCAAATAAAACTTTCAATTAGCCTCAAAAGTTTTTTTTTAAGTCCCTGTGAAATTCCAATCATCTCAAGCAATACAAAAGCGAGAAAAAAATTCCCCCAAAATTTGACAAAATCTTGGGATGTTACAGACTACCACCCTTAAAAGAAATCTCGTCCTCGAGATTGGAGAAAGGTTACAAGGTTTAAAGATCCTAATGGAACTAGGGTGCTACCACCCTTAAAAGAAGATTTTTCTTGGTGGTATCTTGATGCTTCCTTAGGCACTTGCATTTTGTTCCCAGCTTGAATTCACCGTTGCGCCATTTTTCCTGAAATCGCTCTTCTCAGAAGTGTTGATGTTCGCCGTTATGTTCAAAAGTGGGCATTCCAAATGTTCCATCCAATTCTGGTGATAGGCAGATATCATCCATCGCGTTGTCTTCAACAAGGTAGTCCACATCGTCCAAGAATGTATATCTAGCCTTTTTTTGGTCGGTCCTCACCAAGGCCATGACAGCATACAGGCCATCACCATACTCCTTGTTGCTTTTTAGCTGATTTTCATTGCAGAGTCTCAAAAGATGTCTCAGTGCCAAGTACTGCATGCTTGCCCCACGAACATGATGAGACCACATATCCCAAAGGATTAGGATGGCATCTCTCTGCAGTCTCCTCAAGCATTTCATAGGGGTAAACAAGGTGGACTCTGTAAGAGGTACTGGCACCTTTAAGGGTAGGAAGGTCGCCTTATAACCAGCATTGTTGAACCCATCCAAGTTACCGGTGCAAGTCGTGCTACTTGCCACAGGTACCAGATGGTCCTTAAGAATTCCTTTAGCAACCGTCTTCATAGTTGTTGAAAGGCGCTAAACAACTTGATCATATCTCGAAGATGGATTTCCTTTCAGGGAAAAGGGGTCTGTGGACGCTCTCATGGGCAGGAACAAGGTTCCATGGAATTGGGGAGTTGTCTCACAACATCGTAGGTCGGGATGAGGTAGACTTCGGTGGTGCTGGGCTTTGGAACTGGGAGGAATTCTCATAGTTGGTGGTGGCAGTCTCTGTTCTGACTCTCTGGAGAGGGGAGGAACCTCTTTTATAGGCTCAGGGGTAGTCGAACAGGCCGGGTGGGGAGTCAAAACGAGAAGTCGGGAAATTGAAGTCGTAAATGAACCGTCTCCGCACTCAAGGTCCACTAAGAAAAACGCTTCTGAACCGTGTAGTCATTCCTCACCGTGGTCTTACGTTTTGGCCTCACTGGCGCACTACGAGGGGTGTAGCGTATTTATCCTCCTAAGGTTATGGTTTAAAGACGTCGCCTCTCATGTAGGTATGTCTCTCTAGGTGTGTAAAAACCAACATTACGAGAGTGAATAATAAGAGTAGTAGGAGTGGTGATCAATCCATCCTGCACCCAAATCATTTACTTCGTACATGGTTTTGCAAACCTCGTATTCTAACTCTTAGTCAACCTCACTAGATTTTAAACCAAGTTTTGCAGAAGTTTTGGGACCAAGCTCCCGATTTTTTTTGAATTTATAAACAAGGTCTATCGTTTCCTAACTAGGGTTTTGGGTAATTCGGCCATATGGTGATAACTTCTTGTATTGTAAAACCTTCGGCTTGCTGTATTGAGGGAAAAGTTTACATCCATACAAGGAGTTACTCATCTGTCTTGCAAGACCAAACTTTATTTAACACAGGTAATAATCGAATACAATTGCTCCTGGGTCGACCGTACTTTGTTGTATCTTCGTCTTGGATCTGCGGTATCCTTCAGTCATTCCAATTTACTGAGGTCTTGGAGCTCCATTCTCTGAACATTTATCCGAGTAGTGTCCCTTTTGTTTGCACTTGTAACAGGTGATCATTCGGATGTCCCTTTTCGCGCTATCTTGCATGTTTACTTTATGATGCAATTTTGGGCATTTGCTCACATAATGTCCTAGCTCCTTGCATTTGAAGCACATTACCTTGCTGTTGTCCTTCTTCCTTTTTGGTCTTTCTAGGGCTAGGAGATCTCTCACTTCGTTCTCCTCATATTCCACTACAGTCGTGGGAAAGCTTTCTCTCTCCTTCGAGCAATTTCTAGACAAGTGTCCTTCTTCTTCACATGAGTAACAACACTTAGTGGTATGGTTGTGTGTTGTCCACATGTCTTTATCTTCCATCTTTCTTTTGAGTCTTCCCTCTTTAGGGGTCCTTTCTGGCATTCGGCTCACTCTATCTTGGGCTTGTTGATTCATTCGTTGCACTGTGGAATAAAACTTGTACTCAACAGGAATATGATTGGTTCCTTCGCATAGGAAACAAGTAACTTGGCTCATGGGACATTATCCATTTGGGTGACTTGTATCACAGTAGGGACACCCTTCATGACAGTCCTTAGAGGTGTGTCCTATTTCTCTATATCTCTTACAGGCTTGTTGTGTCATCTCAGCATCAACTTGTGTTGGCTTTTCTCCATGCTCATCTTGTGGCAGGCTATTATTGGTACTAGGCACCATCTGGGACATTATTTGTACTATTCGTGAATGGTTGTCCAGTACTTGTTGTACTCCCATAGGTAAATCCCTACCATCATGATTAGCCAAATTCTGAGTCATCATCTGTGTAATCCTTGTATGCGCTTCAACTAACTGTTGCATTGCTATTTCCAACGGAGTGTTGTTGCAGTTATTCACATGTTGAGGTGGCATCTGTTTGGGGTTTTTTGGAGGGGCTTAGAGATTAGCATAGATGAGGGTTAGACAGAAGAGATCTAAGGAAGTTCCTACCCAAACATAGCAGGTCAAGAGAAAACATCTTTCTACAAAATTATAACAAGCATTGCAACCAGCATTTGAAAGCATAGATGACCACATCAAACATAGATCCTCAAGCACAACAAGTCAACTACGAGTTTTAGGAAAGCAGGGTCCAAAAGGGTCATACCACTAGGTGGCACGACTAACTATTACAAGATCGTCGATTTATTACATAATGTGGTGGTCTCACTACTTGAACTGTGCAAGATACGCTCTAGTGTTCCCTGTCTTGCGTCGCTTCACCATAGGGCTAGGTGGCGCCGCAGGGGCCTTCTCTACAGAATCTCCCACTATCATGGGCTGGCAAGACTCTAGCTTCTCAGGCTCTGCTCCACCCTTCTCCGAGGTCGTCTCCTTCTTCTCTTCAGTAGGTGTTGATCCTTTCTTGGGCGGCCAAGGCTTGTACTTCATCAGGTCCTTGTGAAGGTAAATGCACTGTCCTCGAAAGCCTACAATCTGGGCCTCCTGATCCTCGACCTTACCTGACAGCTTATCATTGGCGGCCTCAAGTGTTTTGTTCTTCTCCTTCAGCTTCTCTATCGTGCTCTCTAGTTGTTCTATCTTCTCATCCTTCTGCAGGAGCTGGTACTTGGCATCATCTGTGGCATCCATCTCACTGCGCAGCATGTCCTCCAGGTTGAAGGCATAGGATCCCATGTCCTCTAACTGTACCTCAGTCCACGGTAAATCCTCACGACGCCCTGGAGTCCTCAAGGCCCATCCCTCGTGGTTACGCCTCCCAAACTGGTAGATGGAATTGTCCAACTCTGATATCTCCTGGATGTACAAACCGCATATGCGAGCTAATGCCTCCTCCATGGCCATCATGACACCAGTCTTCCAACCTGGGTACATCCTCGAGTACACCACTGTCTCCGTGGGAGTACCAATGGTGCGACCCACAATCCTGGTCTCAATCTCCCAGCGGATGATCTCGGGAACCACACAGGGTATCACTCTACCACGAAAAGTGGGAGGTGATAGGTTCAGCATCCGAGAGAGGCGGGATAGCTGATCACTAAACAGCTCGTCGTCATCGTCATAGGGGACCTTCAGCTTGGTGAACGTCATCTAAAATTTTGAAAGAAGAACAGTGTAAGTAAAATGAAAGTGATAAGCCTTACGAGAAAAATAAAGCAAACGATAGTTATAATGCAACAATTATTTTCAAAACACATCCTAAACGCAATGATATCCATTTGATATCATTTTTGGGTTTCCTAGCCTAGTCCAAACCTAGGGTCTCGATCCTACAGGCAACACTATGCTCTGATACCATTTTGTAACGCCCCATCCTTGAGAACAAGGTGGAACATCTGTGTTAAGTGCTATTCCCTGGATCAATGATAGCACCACAGAACAAAATGAAATATTCATTGCATAGTATCAAGATTACATCGCGGATCCAGATACAATGTACTTAAACCTTACAAATTACACAGCGAAAGTTAACAAGGTGGCAAGGAGCCTCCATCTTCATCACGTGCCGTAGGCAATCATGTTGGAATGTAAGCTCGAGATCCTACTCCCGGTTCCTTACTCGAATAAGACCTGCATGTTGAATATGCAGCCCCATTGGGGTCAGTACAATGATGTACTGGCAAAAGACACATATTTGGTGGCTGTTGTGAGGAGCCTATCTACATGAGTATTTGGCTGGTGGATCTCACAGGCTGATTTGCATAAAGCCAGTTTTATCCTATAGTTTCTTTCTCAAGGTAAATACTTTCAAAGTTTTATATTTTCAAGGGTCGAGATAACCCCCAATAGCCACATACTAGCTAGGCATGTAGCACTGGGCGAAATTCGACAAAGTCGGAACCTCAGGCACCACCACCCCTCGGAGTGTATGGTCCTTAGTTCCTACCTAGGGGTTTCTAGACAGATTTTAATTCATTCAGAAGAGGTGATGAGATTATTCCGTACATTCCATGTCTAGAGACTCAATTGTCCATAACCGAGGACACGGCTAATCGATTAGTTTTGACACCTTGCAAGGGTTGTGCACTTTCACCTTACGATTCATTTTATGCCCATACATAAAATGAAACGAGACCTTTTAGAAGGAGAGGACAACTAACTTGGCAAGCACCATCCCCAACCTACAATTCAACTACCACCACTTCTTGCCGACAAGTTGTACTCCCACATCTAATCAGTCAAGACAGAGCCCATAATGTCATAAGGCTGCACTGGAAGTACACTAAGCATGGAAGACATAGCCATCTCTTTGTTCCTGGGTGGCCATCCCGAGCGGTATTCTGTTCCCACATCCTCTTACAAGGCATGCGTCCCAGAACCCACCTACCTCGCCTCCTCTTATCAAACCATTCCACCCAGGTGTTTCATTTTAGTTGAAGTTCTTAAGTTGTTCACAAAACACTTTTCAAGTGATCTTAGCATGGCATCAAAAATTCAAAGTATTTAGCATCCTAACAGGTGGGGTTTGAAGGATTGCTACATACTACTAGGATCTAAGCATTTGATAAAACAGCTGAATAAATCACCTATCATGCATACTACAAGAGGTGGATATACTAATGCATAAGTAAAATGGGTAGGGGATATGTGTGTCACTTGCCTTTCTGAAGAACAAGACGCTTCCCTTCCCTCTACTAAGCGTGTAGTCCTCCGCACCAACTATAGTATAAAAGGATCACAACATAAACACTCCAAACAACCACAAACAAGCAATTTAAGCAAACAAGGGTATTTGTTTGACCATTTAGTTTTATTGAGATGTTGCGATTTGGAGGGCATGGTAAAGGATCAGTATGATTGAGAGGGAAATGGTCTAAGCGACTTTTAAGAACGCTTGAACTACTCAAATGGCACATTTGCATGTTGAATAGTTCAATACCTGAAAACAATACTAAGTGGGTATTGGATTTGGTATGAATGGTTGATAATTGGGGTAGGGCTCAATGGCTCATTGATCAACATGGTGTATAACACATACTATGGTACGGGTTATAACAACTCCACGTTTAAGGGAATCTAGGCTTGAGATGAATTCCTATTTTACTCAAGTAGCTCATTTGCTGTTTGAATAATTATATGTATTGACAAGGTATAATAAGTGAAAGATCTTTATGCTCTATCAAGGCATAATGAATCTTGGAATATCTTATGTGGGTAACTCACATAAGAGACAAAATAGTGTATTAGCAATACTATCGAATAAGTGCAGTAACAATTATCCTTGAATAGTATATGTATTACACTTAGTCATTGGGCTAGGAAATAAGAAGCATTGGGTTACTCAATTAACTCATTTGTTAATTGAATGATTCCATGTAAGGCTAAGGTTGATTAGACATGAATAAATGGCTATAGGTAGAGGATAGGTATAGGTGACGCGTGAAATATGGCTTTAAGGTTCCCGAGGAGTAAGTAGGATTTGGTTAAGTACTATGATGTTGATTTGGTCAATACCATAGTAGCAAGGTGGAAACTGAGATTGAAGGTATTTACACTTTACTCAAATAACACTTTTGTAATTTGAACAAGTAGGTGCTTAGTATGATAGATCTAAGTAGACATGATCTTGATCAAGATGCTATTCAGATAAAATTGATGTCTAGGCATGAAGTGTGGGATTCACTAAAGCAGAAAAGGATAGAGCTAAAGGAAATGGTTTTTGTCCCTATAGTCGAATTTACTCAAATCCTCATATTAGAATTTGAATAATAGTGAAGTGTTTCAATTAGGTATGGGAGTGATATTACTAGATAGCTTGCAGTAAAGTAAAGTCACTGCAAGTGGATTCATTCTAAATTAAATTTTAGAACTTAAGATAGGGCCAAAATAGTGATTTGAGAAGATTTGAATGCCCAAGTGTGTGCACGTATCAAATTTGGATTTTCTTGATCCTATGGTGTTCTGGAAGTTCTAAGGAATCCAGAGACCACAAATTTGTAATTTTTGAACACTTGGTTCAAGGGATATGAAATAAACAAACTAACAGGAGGTTTAGTCCCAATTTGAAAATAGTTCCAAATTTAACCCATTAAATAAGAGATTTTATTGTACTACTGGATTCTACAGGTTTCAAGGATTCCAACGGTATATCATTTGCTATTTTTGGACCTACAGATCAAAAGATATGAATTTTGCAAGATTGAAACCAAATCTGGTTTGAAATTCTAAATTGAATTTCTGTTTAGACCAGAGGCCGACACGCGGCGTGATCCGATTGGTTGGTACCATTTCGGGTGGATCAAGGTTGTGGGCCGTTAGATCTTAAGTGGATCAAACGCACCAGATCTACTGATACCTCTTCGTTTAAGTGAAGTGATCTGGGCTTTTAGATCTTGATCGGACGGACGATAAGAGTCAGAGGGGAGAAGCTTACAGTGAGGCTAGGATTCCGGTCGTCGCCGGCGAGGAGCGGTCCTGGGGGTGGATGTTGCCGACGATGCCGAGGGTTCTGGTGGTGACGAAGGTGCGGATGAGGTTCAGCTTGACGAGGGAAGTCCGACGGTGGAGACGGCGTCGTCGATTTCTTCCTGCACTCTCGTGGAGAGGCGACTGGAGCGGAGATGGCCTTCGGGTTTGGCGGTGTGCTCGATTTGCTGCAGAAGAAGTTTGAAGGAGGGGGTCAGGGGTGTGCGCCGGTTCAAGGCGAAGAGGATAGAGGCGAGGGGAGGGGCTCGGGCTCACCGTCGTTGGCGAAACCTACCGGGGATGCTCGCAGACGTGCGGACCTCCGACGAGAAATTTGAGCAGCCTGGCGGCCTGGTTCGATGAGAGGAGGGGAGGGGAGTGAGAGGAGGGTGCGGGGTACTTATAGGCGTGGTCTTGATGGCCATTACTCGGGAGAAATCAACAGGAGGGTGTTACTCCGGCGACCGTTTCCAGAAACGGAGAGAGAGGGAGAAGATTGCGGGAGGAGGGAGATGACACGCGGGGCCCACATGGCAGCGAGGGAAGAGAGGGCAGGGGGTACCGGTTCGGGGTGGGGCGATGCTGGGCCGTGGCTGGCTTCTGGAGTTGGGCCGAAAGGCTTCCCAGGGTCCGTTTTCATATTTTTCTCTTCTTTACTTCTTTTTATTTTCTGTTTTCTTAATTCTTTCACAGATTTTGCAAAAATGTTCCAAATCAATTCAAACCACTTTCAGAGATTTTGTAAAAATCACTGCAAGGTTTTAAGTCAGTAGGTAAACAAGTTTTTCAAAATCAAACAAGATTTTTAACAGAAATATGGATTGTGGCCATAGGTTTTGCTTGCATAAAGCTAATTGGGATTTGAAAATAAATCCTTTGAAAATAAGAAATAAACCTTTATAAAATAATGTTTGAAATTAACTTTCAAACTTAGTTTCTCGAAGTAAAATCCTCACTAATTAGAATACCCTTGGAATTCACTCCTTTGCAAGTAAAGTTGCGTAGGTTTGAATAAAGGATGGAAAATAGTATTTTGGGAATTGATCTTTTCTCAAAGAAGTTCTTCAAGAAAAAGAAGGTTTAAATTCTTTTCAAATAAAACTTTCAATTAGCCTCAAAAGTTTTTTTTTAAGTCCCTGTGAAATTCCAATCATCTCAAGCAATACAAAAGCGAAAAAAAATTCCCCCAAAATTTGACAAAATCTTGGGATGTTACACGGCAGCAGCCTGAACATCATGTATGTAGAAACCTTGACGAAGCTCGGCCTTACCAAGACCCAACTCCACCATAGCGTGGTCACCTTTTATGGGGTGGTTCCTGGTCACCAAGCCAAGTCCCTCGGGTCCATCACACTCAAGGTTGCCTTCGGTAGTGAGGAAAATTACCGTGAAGAGCCTATAACCTTTGAGGTAGTCCCGTTCAAAAGCACATACCACGTGATCTTCGGTCGCCCTGCTTTCCACAGCTTCCATGCTAGGCCATGTTACATCTATAATCAGCTGAAGATGTCAGGCCCGGATGGCATAATTACCGTTTATGGCAGTTTCAGAAAGGCAAAGGAGTGCGAGGAAGGAGAAGCCGCCTTCACGGAAGCAGTGCTCTTCGGTGAGGAGTTTAAAGAAATCCACGCTGCTACGGACCCCGCGGAGATGCCGGCATCCAAGCAGGAGATTTCCGCCTCCCCGCCCACCTTTAAGCCTACAGTCGACACAAAACAGGTGGAACTTGTCGCTGGCAATGCCGCCAAGACCACCTCCATTGGGACAAACTTGTCCCCCAAATAGGAAAGCGCGCTCGTCGAGTTCCTCTGTGAGAACCGGGACATCTTCGCATGGCAGCCATCTGACATGACGGGTGTACCCAGGGAACTCGCTGAGCACGCTCTGCAGATAATTCCTGGCTCTAAGCCAGTAAGACAAGCTATGAGACGCTTCGGAGATGAAAAGCGCCGCGCCATAGCAAAGGAAATTTCCAAGCTGTTGAAAGCAGGCTTCATTAAAGAAGTGATCCATACTAAATGGGTGGCAAATCCAGTGCTAGTTCCTAAGAAAAACACAAAAGTTCTGCGCATGTGTGTAGATTACACTGGACTGAACAAAGCGTGTCCAAAAGACCCTTTTCCCTTGCCTCGCATTAACCAAGTCATTGACTCGACGGCGGGATCAGAGCTACTGTGTTTCTTAGATGCCTACTCAAGATACCACCAGATCAAGATGTAAAAGTCCGATCAGCTCGCTACATCATTCGTAACACCTTATGGCACATATTGCTATGTCACAATGCTATTCGGTCTGAAAAATGCAAGAGCAACGTATCAGCGCACTATGCAAAAGTGCCTGGCAGATCAAATCGGACGAAACATCCACGCATACGTGGACGACATCACAGTTATGTCTAAGAAGCAAGATGGCCTTATAGCGGATTTGCAAGAGACCTTCGTCAATCTAAGGAAGTACAACATGATGCTTAACCCCACGAAGTGCGTCTTCGGGGTGCCAGCTGGACAACTTCTAGGATTGATCGTCTCCCACCGCGGAATTGAGGTTAACCTGGAGAAGATCAAGGCAATCCTCGACATCTCCCGGCCCATAGATCTAAAAGATGTACAGTGACTCACAGGCTACGTGGCAGCAGTGAGCAGATTCATCAGTCGTCTTGGCGAGAAGGCTTTGCCACTCTACAAGCTGATGAAGAAATCAGACGAATTCGTCTGGACCGACGAGGCAGACGCTGCACTTAAGGACCTAAAGAAAGTGTTATCCACTGCACCAGTCCTGGCGGCTCCCGAAGACCAGGAGCCCATGTTACTATACATGGCGGCAACTAACAGGGTGGTCAGCATCGTCATGGTGGTAGAACGCAAGGAAGAAGCGCAGGAGTATGGCGTATAGCGACCAGTCTACTATGACAGCGAGGTCCTGATGGAATCCAAGTAGCGCTACCCTCACTACCAAAAATTGGCATACGGAGTTTTCCTAGCTTCTCGTAAGTTGAGGCATTACTTCTATGACCATAAGATCACAGTGGTGAGCAAAGCCCCACTGAAGGACATCATCAACAACAGCGACGCAACAGGACGAGTTGCGAAGTGGGGCATTGAATTAGCCTCTTTCGACATCGACTATAAGCCTCGCACCGCCATCAAGTCTCAGGCTCTGGCGGAATTTATGGCGGATTGGAAGGAAGCGCAGGAAACTACGCCCGTCCTAGAACCAGATCATTGGGTGATGCACTTTGATGGCTCGAAGTTGCTGCACGGCTCGGGGGCTAGAGTGACACTCAAATCTCCCAAGGGAGATGAGCTAAGCTATGTTCTCCAGATCCACTTCCCAACCACCAACAACATCGTGGAATATGAAGCTTTACTGCACGGGCTACGTGTTGCAAAGGAGATCGGCGTACAACACATTATGTGCTGTGGAGACTCTGACCTTGTGGCTCAGCAGGTGGCTGGCACATACAAAGCTCGGAACGAAGTTATGGCGGCATATAGAGACAAAGTGGATGAGATGGCCAAAAGTTTCCTCGGCTACGACATAAAACACGTATGACGAGAAGATAACATGGCGGCCGATACCTTGTCCAAACTAGGATCTAGCCGTAAGGCAGTTCCGCCAGGAGTATTCCTCGAGCATCTACGCGTACCATCGGTAAAGATGGTGAATCCAGAAAATCCGGAACTAGCAAGCTCACCCGTCATGGCGGTTTTGCCCAGCAATCCACCATGGGCAGAGCCCTACCTGGAATTTCTGACGAACAAGAAGCTACCCGAAGACGAAGTCCAAAAAAGACAAATCGAGCGTAGAGCCAAAGCATACACCATCATAGATGGCCAGCTCTACAAACGAAGCACCTCGGGAGTTTTCATGAAGTGCATATCCCAAGTGGATGGAATCGAAATACTAAGAGAGATCCACGAAGGCGAATATGGGCATCACGCCACCGCCAGATCCCTAGTAGCTAAAGCATTCTGCCATGGATTCTACTGGCCAACAGCCAAGGCAGATGCAGACCGTATTGTCGAGCTCTGCCACGGTTGCCAGATGTACTCCAAGCAGACCCATATGCCCGCCACAGCACTACATACGATTCCTATAACTTGGCCCTTTGCAGTTTGGGGGCTGGATATGGTGGGTCTGCTAAAAACAGCACCTTTGGGATTTATGCACCTCCTGGTAGCGGTAGACAAATTCACGAAGTGGGTGGAAGCTAAGCCCATCAGAAAACTTGATGGCAAAACTGCACTCAAATTTGTCAAGGACATTGTGGTTAGATTCGGCATCCCACATAGCATCATCACCGATAATGGCACTAATCTGTCTCAGGGAGAAGTTGAAGAATACTGCCATCACAACGGAATCCGCCTTGACCTAGCATCTGTGGCACATCCACAGTCTAATGGCCAAGTTGAGCGGACCAACGGACTAATCATGTCAGGGATTAAGCCACGCCTAGAAGCACCGCTGCACAGAGCAGCTGGAGCCTGGGCGGAGGAATTGCCATCTGTGCTGTGGAGTCTACGGACCACGCCAAACAGATCAACTGGCCTTACCCCTTTCTTCTTAGTCAACGGAGCAGAGGCAATCCTGCCAAGTGATGTTCAGTACGATTCTCTAAGAGTCGAGGCCTACAAGGAAGAAGATGCAGAGGCGTCCAGACAACTATCTGTGGACCTGCTGGAAGAAGAACGAGACCTAGCAGCCCAGAGATCCGCCATCTACCAGCAGAATCTCCACCGCTATCACAGCCGGCGAGTTCGCCAACGCTCGTTTAAAGAAGGTGACCTGGTGCTACGCCTCAAACAGCAGAAGTCCCACAAGCTATCCCCGCCTTGGGAAGGACCCTTCGTCATCAGTAAAGCTCTACTGAATGGTTCCTACTGCCTCGTTGATATTCGCGAACTAGATAAGCGACCAAGTAAGAAGCGCAAACGAAGAGACCCCGACGATATCTACGACGAGACAGACCATCCATGGAACATCGCACAGCTACGTCCTTTCTACACTTAGCACTTATCTAGCTATGTAATAGGCACCTCTATATGATCAATGAAATAAAGCATTTGGTTCACTCTTGATTTTTTCTGAGTCTTTTACCTCCTTTATTGTTCATTTAGATCGTATAGAACCTTTTTTACGCAATTGTGCTTTGCACTTGCGTCTCTTTTAAAACCGCCATAAGCGGTCCGCGTAGCTTTTTTATGTTTTGATCTTCATTCGATGTTTTCTGTGTGGATTCCAGAGTAGTGACTTTTTGATGATCTAAGCCGCCATCTGCTCAGGGTTTTGGACGGTTGCTATTAAGTATCGTCGCCCTAGCAGATTGTTCGTGCGAAGATTTCGCCATCTCACGAAAATTCAAGCACAGAGAGCTGGATGGCGGATCACATAATCCTACGCGTGAAAAAAAAAATTCAAAGTGTTGTTTTTTGGGCATGTAAAAAATTGCAAGTTGCATAAAACTAGGCCTGGCAGTTTCTTCGCACAATTAAACCACTTCATAAAAAACAAGCTGCAAGAGTTCAAAAGCATTTAACTGATCCGCCACAAGCAGATCAGTCACAGTGTATAAAACATTCACACGCAGTTTAAGTTTAAATTACAGACCCACTCAGTGGCCGAATTGATGCAAAGTATTTTTTCCTGCCATATTGCAGGGCACATCCTAAGAAGACGGTGGAACCTTGGAAGACACCTCGTCACCGCCATCACCACCTGCAGTAGCCGCGGAGGCTGATGCCGAAGCCTGGCTTGGCGACCCTAGCAGCTCGTATGCTTCATAGTATACGTTCAACTGAGTGCCAAGGGCACACAGTTGATCGTATCCAAGCACGCTCTGCCGGATGGCGGCCTCGTTCACCGGCGCACCGTCCTCGCCGCTCTCCGGGATGCCGGAGGTGAGCAGGTCCAGGTCCATCTCGGGATAGTGGGCCTTCGCCAAGGTTAGAGCGGTCCTGGCACCACCCCGAGCAGATGACTGTTTCCAGTCCGCCATGAGCCCTGGCACTAGCAGCAGCTTCTGGGTAAGCGCAATGGCAGAGAGGTTGGAAGAACCCGCTATCTGCAGGCTCCCGCATGCTTGGCGACCAGCGTTGAGAAGGCCATCAAGCTCCTTCTTCGCTGCGTCGGTGGCCATGCACAAGCCTTCGGCGGTATCCGCCTCGCCTTGCCCCAAAGCGACTGCATGGCGGAAAAAGAAGATGCGTCATGCACGGCATAGGAGAAATTGAAAAACTTTACATTATAAGAAATGGTACCTAGCAAGGTGTCCTGGAAGTGATGGAGGAGCTCGTTAAAGCCTTCACGCCGCTTGTCAAAATCAGCAGCGGCTTTGCGGAGATCCTCTATCTCCTTGTCCTTCTTGAGGTTCTGGCGCTTTTGGTCCTTCAGCTGCTCTTCGAGGAGGGTGTTTGCAGCCAGAGATTTCTAGAGCTGCTGTTGCAGCCCATCCATCGCAATGGCGTGGCCCTTCTCCACCCCCTCAAGTGTGGACTTGAGCTTGGCAACATCTGCATGGCAGAAGTATCAGCACATCATTGATTGAATAAGCATAAGGGAATTAAAACTGGTTAAGTAAATTACCGCTATTCTCAAGTTGTTGCTGCAAATCAGCCACAAGAGCGCTTTTGGTTGCCAGCTCCTTCTCTTGCGAGCTGACAACCTGGACCAGGTCCTCTACCACCTTCTTATAGTTCTGGCAAAATAATTTGAAGTGTTAGGTCACTCTTAGAGCTTTATGCTAGATAAGTATCCGCCATAATGCTCGGGGGCTACTCACGATGATTTTTTAGTCACTCTTAGAGCATCATGATGGATAGAATCCGCCATGATGCTCGGGGGCTACTTATGCTGATTTTTTGTCTTCCTAAGAGCTTTATGCCGGATAGTTATCCGCCACAATGCTCGGGGGCTACTCAGTATGAAATTTTAAAAGTTCTCTATAGAGCACTGTGTGAACTACCAGTGCTCGAGGGCTGTGCTATTCAAAAACTTATAGAAGTCACTCTTGAAGCCCCATAGCGGATCGAGTTTACAAATCCGCCATGGCGCTCGGGGGCTACTGGGAGTACATACCTTCTTCATAGTGGCTGTCTTCTCAACAAAAGCGGCGATGCCGCTGGACAGCTGGTTGCTGGCATCTTCCTGGCTAGAAATAAGATTGACGACCTCAAGTTGCTTTTGTCTCCAGAATAAACTGCCCCCCATCGGAGCATCCGCCACTTGACCCTGAAACAAGCCAGAAGCCTTTTCGCTTTGGACGACATCATTAGCCGTAGCTTCAGTCGTTGGGTTGGCTTCTGGCATTGGGTCAAACTGACCACCAGCATCCTCCATGTCGATATCGATACGAGTGGAGGAGGGAGTTGGTATGTCAGGGGTGAGCGGAATAGCGGCAGGGGAGGGCTTGGCTCGCTTGGATGACGGTTCCTTGACAGTAGGCTTCTTTCTTCTGAGAAAAGGAGGATTAGAGATGGAAAGCAGCAACAATGGAGAAGGATGTCCAAAGGTTACCTTGACTTGGGCAGATTGATGGTAGCGGTATTCTCGGATGGCGTTTCTAACTCCGCCCTCCGTTGAGCTTTGAAACGACGGGAATCAACAGATTTCCCGCCACCACCGCGAGTTTTCCCACTACCAGCCCGTTTCTTGGGAACCGCCTTCTCCTGGGTCGTATGGGCTATATCATCCACATTCCCCACCATCTCCTCTTTTTTCCGCTAGAGTGAACAACTTCCTCCTTAGCGGTAGATTTGAGGTTGGAGCGGCGAAGGGGATGGGCAAAGTGAGCAGGACCAAGCGATTTGAGCTGATAAGAAGAAAAATTTATGTCTTATGAAATATAAAGATATCATATGGTACTATGGCGGAAAGGGAACTTACCAAAGGATAGCTGCCATTCTCAAACATAGCCATGCCGAACTTCAAAGGCTTCTTCCTAGCAGACTTCATCAGGGAACGGATGCGCTTCTCGACAACCTTAGGGTCCAGCTCCTGGTCCGAACAACGCATGCCATCATTTACACTAGTATACTCGTGCATCAGGCTATCGCGGTGTTGAAGCGGCTAAATCCGCCGGGATATCCAGCAGTTGATGGTGTCGATTCCCTTCAAGCCATCCACAGATAGCCTGGCGATACGCCGAGCCAAGAGCTTGACATAAGGAGTGGCGGATTCGTCGTTGACAGCTGTCCAGGAGTCGCGGGATTCAGCAGCTACGTTCTTAAAGGGAGGAAGGCCGCGGGCTTGAGATGGCGTGGGCTTATCCGCCATATAGAACCAGGACCCTCTCCATCCGATGGCGGAATCTAGAGGCATGATGAAAGGGTATTCCTTTGACCTTCGTGGAAGAAAGCAAACCGTTCCGCAGGTTCGGAGAGATCCGTCATCTTCGTAATTAGCCCGCACGGAGAAGAAAAGTTGGAAGAGGTCTACCCTGGGACAGATCCCGAGGTATCCCTCGCATAAAGCTGCATAGCCCGCCACAGACACCAAGCTGTTTGGTGATATGTGGTGGAGCTGCAATCCGTAGAATTTCAGAAGATTAGTAAAGAAAAGAGATGGAGGCATACTGAGACCCCTCTCCATGTGAGATTTGAGCATCATGATCTCGGAGGGGTTAGGAATAGGCACCGGGGCCTTGAAGTCAGTCCGCCATCCAGATTCAGCCTGAGGAGCCACAGTGCCCTCGCCTTCCATGGCTTGGATGTCAGAGTCCTTAACATGGGATTTCTGCCAGTACCCATGGAGGTTCTGGGGGATCTGCTCTTCTTCGTCCTCGGCACCTTCCTCCTCAGCTTCGCCATCCGCTTCCTTGTCTGCGGGATCATCTGCATTTGCTCCCGCCATCTCCTCTTCGACTTCGGACATGATGTCCTCTGGATCTAAATCCGCCATTATAGGATTTGCTCCCTGGACTGACTGCTGCAAGGGGGAATCTTCCTCCTCGGCCTCAGAATGGTGATGGGAAGGTGATCCGGAGTTCATGGCGCTGAGCGGAAGATTCCGCTATGAAATCCTCAAAGCGCCTGAGCAGGCTATTCTGGCGGGAAGCGTCGCCGGCGGTGAGGATTTTCCGCGGCGGCTCGTCGGAGACGATGGAGCTCTCGTGGTGGCGCTGAAGAGAGAGAAAGTGATGGGGCGAATGAGGGGTAAACCGGCCGGGGGTGAGAGGCCAGGGTATATATAGATCCCGGGCCTCGAGATTCGTGCCCGCCATCACCACCGCTCGTCCCGATCGCAGAAACCCTAATCCGGTGACACGTGTCTAGGGGTAAAAAAGTAACTTGGTGAAAATAGTGCATGCACTGTAAATCTTGCCCTAGAAGGAACTGTGTGCCGAAATTTACGGCGGATTTCCACGGTATGATCCAATGGATCCCGAAAATCTCGCTAAGATAACTACGTCACTTGATCCGTTATTTACGATGGATTAATAGATGGAAGAAGGAACATCAAGATGACCGCCATCCCAGCACAGCAGGGAAGAAGAGCTATGGCGGAAGTATTTCACCAAGAACATGCATGGCGGATGTAGATGGCAATCTTGAAGTTCTCTGGGGGCTACTGTTGGGGATATACCAAATAGGTATACCAGCGACGTAGTCCTAAATCAGCAAGCCAGGGTGGCCCATCAGGGGTGGTATGGCGGATTCGCTATACCGGGCGGCCCAGTTGCTGAAGTTGCCACGGCGGTATTGGACGCAGGCGCTTATGGCAGATCCTAGACAGGTCCATGGCGGATCCAGAAACAGGCCCATGGCGGACCACTGACGACATGCTCATGGCGGATCCCGAGACGGCCCATGGCGGGTTACCTTGTAGTACACGCGTAGGACTTAGTCTAGGACTCCAAGTTGTATCCGCTCTGGTACCAACGTGTAGCCCACGCCAGGCGCCTTTATAAGCCTGGCATGGAGCAGCCCTTGAGGCACGTTCTAGTCATACGGCCAATCGCGTAGTGAAACAGCCAACCTCATGATTGTAATCGAGCACTTGTTGCTATATAGTGAATTATAGCAGCACGTAGGATCTCGCCACCGTCGCGGGATCTGAAGCTGGGTAAACTCGTGCTACCACCGTCCCGGATCGCTCCTCCGTGTTCACCCCCTTTCACAAACCGCCATACCCCTACCTCTATGGTAGATCTGTTGACGAAACCACGACACGAGGTGTACTTAATTCAATATGGAAGATAACAAACCCGGCCACTATGTCCTCATGAGCTAAAAACAGTGTCACAAAATGAGAAGTATTTTGAATGTTTTGAAAGGTAGCACATGAAAATTTTCTTGGAATGGTTTGAAAGGCCATGCATAGGAACTTATAGAGGACTCTTTGGAATAACATTGGTTTTTGAGAGTTGGATGCATGAGTAGCGCTCATACTCAGTAAAGATGAAGGCTAGCAAAAGACTAGGAGCGACCAACTAAGAGAGCAATAACGGCCATAATCATGCATAGCGACAAAACATTATTAACCAAAGCATAAAGTGATATCACAAGTCAAATACCAAATGATCATAGAGGCTTGAGGCAACTAGTTTATAGTCAAAACATGGTGTAAGCATGTGCCAAGTCAACCCAAATAAAGCATCAAAGGAGAATACCACAATATTATGCTTCTATATGATAAAAACAACGCATGATTCTTTCAAAGGCACATTAAGCACTCTCAGTCATTTGAGACAAGTCATGCTACAACAATAACTACTAATAATATAATAAAAATAATATCTAGCATGACATGATAAAGTCTAAGCAACAGTCTAAACAAGCTCCCTTTTGCACCACTATAAGCATGAAACATTTTGCTCTTTTCCAACACCAATCAACCTATTTGAAACAACTCTCAAGGATGAAAAGAAACAAATACCAGAGGTCTAAACACACCTAGATACAAAGAACTAACAAGTTCTAAACAAAAATAAAGGTGAAAAACAAAAGCTAAACGCAGTACTAGAAAAAGAGAACACTCGTAGAACGATAAGAGTGAAAACTAGAGTGTTCTAGGCAATGAAAACGGAGTGTGTATTCTCCAAAAGAAATGTTGGGGTCCAACCATTTATTGCAGCAAACAAAACAAAATAAAATTGAAAGCAAAAATAAAGACGCTCCAAGAAAAACACATAGCATATGAAGCAATAAAAATATAGTGTCTTGAAAGATGACCTGATATTTTTGTTGATGAAGAAGGGGTGCCATGGGGCATCCCCAAGCTTTGACGCTATTACTTCTTGGATATTTATTGGGGTGACACGGGCATCCCCAAGCTTGAGCTGTTGTCCATACTTAATCTCATCTCATTATTCTCCTTTCCCTACACTTGAAAACTTCCTTCATAGAAAACTTCACAGAATTCTTATTAGCAACATTAGTGTATACAAGATAGTAGATCCACTTTTCGTTCAGTTTCAACTCAAGTACAACACTTATTAAGACATTAGCTACTGTAGCAAATTCTCTCAAAAGTTCTGTGATCAAAAGAACTCAAAAAGAAAGAGATCAAGAGGCAAATACAAATAGTGGCAGAAATCTATCAAAACTGAACAGCTGGTAAAGATCAATTTTTTCGAAAATCTTCTGTTGCTCAAATCGAAAAGTCCAAAACTAATGAAAGTTAGATAATAACCTAGGGCATGTGCCCAAGAAATCGCAGATCAAAACGACATTATGGGAATTTTAAAAAATTCTTACAACGAAGCGCTGAAATCTGTTTCGAGACAGCAACTTCCCCAAATCTTACCTTCTTCCAATTAGAGGCTATTCTTGGCACAAAAACGAAATAAAAATGATAAGGAGAGGTCATTATAGTAGTAACAACTTTCAAGACTCAACAAAAAGAAAAATTACTGAAAAGAAAACATTGGGTTATCTCCAAAGAGTGCTTTTCTTTAACGCCTTTGAGCTAGGCGCAGAAAGTGAGAATCAAGTATTTTCAAATGAAGAAGCATCAAGTTCATAATTTTCTCTAATAACAAAATCAAAAGGTAGCTTCTTTCTCTTTCTAGGAAAGTGTTCCATAGCTTTCTTGAGTGGGAATTGATATCTAATGGTGCCTTCTTTCATATCAATAATAGCACCAACAATTCTAAGAAAAGGTCTTCCCAAAATAATAGGACAAGAAGCATTGCATTCAATATCCAACACAAGGAAATCAACAGGAACAAGGTTATTGTTAACCATAATAAGAACATCATTAATCCTTCCCAAAGGTTTCTTCTTAGCAACATCAGCAAGAGGAACATCAAAATAACAATTTTCTAATGGTGGTAAACCAAGCATATCATAAATCTTTCTAGGCATAACAGAAATACTTGCACCAAGGTCACATAAAGCATTACAATCAAAATCATTCACATTCATCTTAATGATGGGCTTCCAACCATCTTCTAACTTTCTAGGAATAGAAACTTTTTGTTTTGACTTATCCTCTCTAATTTGCATGAGAGCATTGGTAATATGTTTTGTAAAATCCATATTCATAGAACTAGCATTAGGACTTCTAGCAAGCTTTTGCAAGAAGAAAATTACTTCAGAGATATTGCAACCATCAGCATCAAAATAAGTACTATCAAAGGTAGTGGAACCATTGTCTCCCATACTCCAAAAAATTTCAGCACTTTTATTAGAAAAAGTTGTTGATGGATTTCATGTCGCAAGAACACGAGGTACCATGTGAAGGACCCAAAGGATTTGAACATAGGGGGCTGTACGCGCGAGATCTAGAGTGCGATGAAACACGGCGACGGAAGACTCGAGATGCCGTGGAGCTCAATGCATGATAGAGAGGGACACTGATCTTTACCTAGGTTCAGGGCCCTCGTGGTGAGGTAAAACCCCTACTTCCTACCTTCTTGTATTATGACACGAGATGTCGCGAGGAGTACAAGGTCTTGGTTGCAAAGCTCTAACTAGCCAGAGGTAAAAGAACCAACTTAGCCTAGCTAGGAGCTCCGAATTGGGGATCCTTTCTAAGGGGAAGCCTCCCCTCCTTTTATAGCGCCGAGGTCCTCCTTCCATTCATCAACTTGGGGAAGGGGTTGCCACAATACGGCCAAGGAGCAGGACAGATGTCGTCTTCAATCTTTGGTGGTCTTGGTCTACGTAGAGCAGAGGCACCAGTCCATGAGAGTGGGTGGAGGAAAGATAACGTCCTCCTCTGGCGCCCTGCACCATCCACCCTAGTTTTAGGGAGGAGGCAACAACCACCGCACAGCTTTATGCAGGCACGATAGAGGATGGTTGCCCCCTTGTCGGGGTAGCGTGGACAACACCATCTTCTAGTCTTATCTTTTCACCACCGCAGGACTCTGCTAAGCTAGCGTAGATCTGGTCCCTTCCCTCACGAGGAGGTCTTCTAGGCCTTAGCGGTTTTATCGTCGTTCTCCTCATGAGGTACCTCCTCATATGGGGCTTCCTTGTTGGGCTTCAGTCTTCATTACGCTCCTAGGCCAAAGCTTGGCCATTGAAGTGGCCCAGGAGCATGTGGACCGGGATACCCCGGTATCTAGAACACCGACAGTAGCCCCTGAGAGCCTGGCCCGCAAACACGCCCTCTCAAGGGAGCGAAGGGTGAGGGGCCCCTGTAGCTGCTGGGCCCTCCAACGGCACGCATCAATGCATGTGGTCAGAGAACCATGTGAAGATGCAGAGACCGCAGACACGTGGCGTGGTCTTGGCTGGTTAGACGAAGCAGCAAGTGACGCAGCAGTCCCCGATGCATCAAACCGTCATGATGGCGCGTCACTTCACTGTAGGAGTACTGCACTGATGCTTTGATTCCCGCATTGGGACTTGACATTTCGACGCCAGCCGCCCCTTTTAAATGGCGCTTCCTCGATGCCCTCTGCACTCCACTTGCCCCCTCCCAGTACTACTCCAACACCAAAGAGAGCTTCCCCTACGCCATGGATCCTTCTTCCTCCTCTGCCACCATTGGATCCTCCGACCCGTGGAAGAAACACCGGGGCGCCCCTTGGGCAGCTGGAACAAGCCGAAGGTGCCCGCCATCAGGGCGCCCGGAGCTAGAGGCCCTCTTTGCATCGATGCGCTGACACGGGGCCTAGAGAACCGCGCCGCCCAGAGGGCCTCCTTGGCTCTGACCCTTTAGGATCCTGCACCGGGAGGTGCCTTGGCTGCGCTGCCACCGCGGGTGGCGGCAATGTCGGCTCCCCGCTCCGTGGAGCATTGATCGGGCGCTCCAGGAGGCAGAGGCAGTCTTGCGACCGGCATGGTTGCGAATCCTCGCCGCCTGGTAGCGGCAGCCTTGGGACCCCTCATCGTGCCAGGGTCCCATTTCTTGGAGCTCCTCCTCGTCGTCCAGGATGGAACCTTCGTCACCCTCTAGTTGCCCGATGTGATTCGGAGGGAGATCTCAGCTCCCGGCTTCGGTGTCGGCGAGGTTGTGCTGGTGGAGTAGAGCACGCCAGAGCTGATCTGGCATGTGGATATCATCCTTGGCGTGAACGCCGTCCTCTCCGAGCGCTGGAGGGCCATCGCCCTCGGCCACCACCTCCACGTCGACGACCGCCTTGTCTTCTGCTTCAGGTTGGGCGCGCTGGAGGCCTTAGTGCGGGTCTTCAATGCCAATGGCATTCGCCGCACCTACCCCCTCCCCGCAGCGATGGAGTGAGGGGGTGACGCCGCCCTATAGGTCTTTAGGAGAGGAGAATTATTCTCCTCCCATCTTTTGAGTAGTTGTCATCGCCGGTGGGGTATGCCCCGCCATGCATTTGCATCTTCCCCTGTTAGGGCTTGTTAATGACGCTGCCGCTTCATTATTGTCATTTCTTCTCCATTCGCTTTTTATTCCTTTGCGCTGTCTTGATCGTCCACTTGCTCGAGAGCCCTGGCGAGTTGCTTGCGCTTGTGGGAGGCCTCCCAGCGCTTTAGAGCTTATGACGGGGTCGGTGTTGGTGACAAAGATTGCACGTCCTGAGACAAGTAGTTGAAGAAATAGTTGGAAAACAAAAAACCCCAAATCCCCGATAAACGAAAAAGTGAATCGATAAAACAAATGGAAAAAAGAAAGGTGAATAAGATGCCCCTGTGACCGGCATAGGGACCTTCCTCATCGTGAGGGAGTGCGACACTATCTGTGCCAGCAGCTAAGAGCTAATTGCCACACGTGGCTGTCGATGGATTTCGTGTCGCAAGAACACGGGGTACCACGCGACGGACCCAAAGATTCGAACGCAGGGGGCTGAACGTGTGAGATCTAGGATCGCAACGAAACACGGTGATGGAAGCCTCGAGCGGTCGAACGCACTACGCACTGCAGAGAGAGACGCCGAGCTTTACCCAGGTTCAGGGCCCTCCTAGTGAGGTAAAACCCCTACTTCCTGCCTTCTTGTATTGCAACGCGACACCTCGCGAGGAGTACAAGGTCTTGGTTACAAAGCTCTAGCTGGCCAGAGGTTGAAGAACCTGCGTGCCCAGCTAGCAGCCTAAAGAAGATGAAGATCTGATCCCCCCTAAGGGGTGGCCTCCCCCTCCTTTTATAGCGCCCATGTCCTCCTTCCCCTTATCTTCTTGGGGAAGGGGTTGCCACACACGGCCAAGGAGGGAGGACAGCTGTAGACTCTATTCTTCTGTGGACGTAGTCTTCGTAGAGTAGTGGCGCCGGTCCACCAGAGTGGGTGGAGGAAGCTGACGTCTTCCTCTGGCGCCCTGCACCGTCCACGCTATTTTTAGGGGGGTGGCGAACAACCACTGTGCCGCTTTGGGCAGGCACAGCGAAAGTTGGTCTCCTCCCTGTCGGGGGTAGCGTGGGCGGTACGCGGTCTTCTGCCCGTTATCTTCTTGCTCTGCACGCAAACGTGCTGAGCTGACGTGGGCGTGCTTCCTCTCCTCACCAGCGGGGGCTCGTGAGGAGGTCTTCTGGTCCTTAGCAGTTTTGGTCGTCGTTCTCCTCACGAGGCGCCTCCTCGTGAGGGTCTTCTCCGTAGCTTGGGTCGCCGTCTTTCCCCTGGGCTGAAGATGGGCCGATGACGGGGCCTAGGAGCAGGTGGACCGGGATACCCCGGTATCCAGAACACCGACAGTAGTCCCCCGGGAGCCCGACCCACGAACGCGCCCCCTTGAGGGAGCGAAGGGCCGGGGGCCCCAGAAGCTGCTGGGCCCTCCAATGGCACGTGTCAACTGCGCGGTCAGAGGACCATGTGAAGAGGCGGAGGCTGCGCACACGCGGTGCGGCCGCAGCTGGTGAGACGAACCGGCGGGCAACGTTGCAGTCTCCGAGGCGTCAAACCGCCATAATGATGCGTCGCTTAACTGCGGAGCGCTGCGCCAACGCTTCGATTCCCGCGCAGGGATTTGTCGCATCGACGTCGGACGCCCCCCTTAAATAGATCCTCCTCGAGACCTCCGGTACTTCACCTCCTTCCTCTAGTGCCATTTCTGCTTCCACGCCCCTGAGCTCATGGATCCTTCCAACTCCTCTGTCGCCGCAGGATCGAGCTCTGGAGGGAAACGCCGCAGACGCCCCCCAGGCAGCGGGAATAAGGCGAAGATCCTGGCCCGATGGACGCCCGGCGCCGGCGGACCCCTTCGCATTGGCGCGCCGAGGCAGGACGAGGCGAGCCGCGCCGCCACGGGGGCCTCCGGCGCTCTGACCCTTAGGGGTCCTGCAGCTGGTGGCGCCCTGAACTCGCCGTCGCCGCTGGCGGCGGTGCCCGCTCCCCGCGCTCCGGGGAGCGTTGACCGAGTCCTCCGGGAGGTGGAGGCCGCCCTCGGCCCCCCTCCCCCTGCTGCAGATCTTCCGGCCCCGCCGGCGAACGGAGTGGTGGCCACTCCGTGCCACCTGGCGGCGGCGATGCTGGGACCCCTCATCAGCCCGGGGTCCCGCTTCCTGGAGCTCCTCATCGTCGTCGACGCCCCGGGCTTCAACTCCCTCCGGCTGCCCGACGCAGTCCGGAGGGTGGTTTACGCCCCCAGCGTGGCCGCCGGGGAGATCGCCCTGGGGGAGCAGAGCAGGCCAGATCTCTTCTGGCCTGTGGATATCCTCCTCGGGGTGGGCGGCAACGCCGTCCTCTCCGGCCGCTGGAGGGCCTTCGCCCTCGGCCATCGCCTCCGCGTCGGCGACCACCTCGTCTTCCGCTTCAAGATGGGGATGCTGGAGGCTACGGTGCAGATCTTCACCGCCGGGGGCGTCCGCCGCACCTACCCCCAGCCCGCGGCATAGTGAAGAGGAGGTCCTGGCGCGGTAGTCTTCTGGGGAGGGGAGCTAGTCTCCTCCCCTCTTTTGTCGTGTAGTCCTCGCCGGCGGGGTATGCCCCGCCGTGCTTTTGCTCCTCCCTTTGATGGGATTATTTCAATGAAGTCCGTTTTTTAGCTGTCCTGCATTTCGCTTCTCATTGCTCTTCTTAGTCCTAGTCATTCGCACGCTCGAGAGCCCTGATGAGCTATTAGCGTCGACGGGAGGCCTCCCTTCGCCTCAGATGGGGTCGGCGCCGATGATACATTGGATGATTCCTGAGACAAGAAGTTGAAGAAAGAGTTGGAAAAGAAAAAACCCCAAATCCCCGAAAACGGAAAAACAAGTCGATAAAACAAACGAAAAAAGAAGGCGAATAAGATGCCCCTGTGACCGGCACAGGGACCTTCTCCGTCGTGGAGGAGCGCGGCACTATCTGTGCCAGCAGCTAAGAGCAAATTGCCGCGCGTGGCGATTCACAGGGCCTTCCTCGTCGTTGAGGGAAGCTGGACCCTCACGGACGTGAAAACGTCGACGCTTAAGAGAGCCCAGAGACCGTCGATACCTCGCAAGGGTTGCTCACGAGGTGAAGGGCCTGGCGCGGACCTCCGGATCTGCGTCTCCTTCGCAAGATGATCGGAGCGGCCTTGGTCTTCAATAATCCTGCCACGTTAGGCCTTCCTCGATAGAGGGAATCTTCTTGCGGATGCTTGTTGCATCGACGCATCCTTGCCTCCTCGTGAGGGTTGCTCACGAGGTGCTGGTCCTTAGCGGGTGCCATGGGCACACCTTGGACTTTCCTCGAAGATTTTTTATTTTCCGGTGTACTTCGCGAGGAACTAAGCACCATGGGTATTTGGAGGTGATCGATAACAGGGCCGTCGCCCCCGACCAGAGCTCGCTCCCTTCGGGTTTTTCGGGCTTGCTGTTTTCCAGGCGAAGGCCCCAGCATAGACACCATGCCTAGCCCCCTTCCGCGTGGAGTACAACAGAAAATAAATGGACTTCATGCCATTTTGATGTCATGCCGAAGCAGAGGCGCCATATTGCGCATTAACTTAATATCAGTGCTTAAGAGCAGGTTGAGCTGATACAAGTGCCGTGAAAACGGTCTTTTTCTCCTCATGAGGAACCTAAGGGTAGAACTTTCGCAAATGAGCTATGTTCCACGGGTTCCCCACCGGCATGCCTTCTGCGGTTTCCAGCCGCGCCGAGCCCGGCCTGGCGATGTGCGTCACCATGAAGGGTCCTTCCCACATTGGAGACAGCTTGTGCAGGCCCTCGCGAGAAAGTATTCTCCTCAGCACCAGGTCACCGACCTCCAGAGTTCTTGCTCGAACATGGCGGCTATGGTAGCGGCGTAGCCCTTGTTGGTACCTCGCGGCGCGGAGCGCGGCTTGGCACCGAGCTTCTTCGAGCAGGAGGAGGCGATCCTTGATGAGGTCCTCTTGGCGAATTTCGTCGAAGGCGACCACTCTTGGCGACCCGAACCTGACGTCGGTGGGAAGAACAGCCTCCGCCCCATAGACCAGGAAGAAAGGAGTCTCTCCAGTGGGTTTGGTGGCGGTGGTCCTGATGGACCACAAGATGGATTGGAGGTTGTCTAACCATTTTTTGCCGCAGGCTTCGAGCTTGGCGTTGAAGCTTTTCGTCTTGAGCCCTTTGAGCACTTCAGCATTGGCGCGCTCGGCTTGACCATTGCTCCTGGGGTAGGCGATGGAGGCGAAACAGATCTTGATGCTGGCTGACGCGCAGTACTCCCGGAAGAGTCCGCTGGTGAACTGGCTGCCGTTGTCGGTGATGATGCGGTTAGGCACACCAAAGCGACAGACCAGCCCACGGATGAACTTGACTGCGGACCTGGCCGGGATTGCGCACACCGGCTCCACCTCCACCCACTTGGTGAACTTGTCGATGGCGACGTAGAGGTAGCGGTAGCCCCCTTGTGCTCTGGGAAATGGGCCGAGGATGTCCAGCCCCCAAACCGCAAAGGGCCAAGTGAGTGGGATGGTTTGCAGCTCCTGCGCCGGCTGGTGAATTTGCTTGGCATGGAATTGGCACGCCTCGCACCTCTTGACCATCTCTGCTGCATCTCCCAGCGCCGAAGGCCAGTAGAAGCCGCTTCGATATGCCTTCGCAACTAGAGTTGCAGCAGAAGCATGATGGCCGCACTCGCCGGTGTGGATGTCCCTGAGAAGCTCTTGGCCTTGGTGAGTAGATATGCACTTCAGAGCGACGCCGTTCGGGCGATGCCAGTACAAGTCACCATCCTTGACGCAGTAGCCCGAAGCTTGGCGTACGATCCTTTTGGCCTCCTCTTCATCCTCGGGAAGCCTGCTGCTGGTGAGGAAAGCCTTGAGCTTGAGAATCCAATCCACTCCCTCCTGCCGTGCCAATGCCAGAGAGAAAATGACAGATAACTACCACAATTGGGGCAACGATGTCACCAAACTACCAAAGTGGTTACGCCGGACACATAACTACCACTTTTGGGGCCGAGTCGTGACAGATAGCACTGATTCTACAATTTACTCACGTTAACACGATTTCTGACAGTTTGGACCCACATGTCGGGTCTACGTGGCAAGTGAAAACTTAACAACCTATTTCATTTTGCAAAAAAACCCAAAATCTTATATTTAAATCACACACAGATCCTCTTCGTGCCAGGTCAACAGCAGTCCTCTTCGTCTTCCTCACGTCCGATCTGGCCTGGGACACCAGCGGCGGCCAGGGCACTCCGGGAGAGCAGGGAGACCATGTCGCGCATGTCCGTTGGGCCAGTCCCGGAGCGCCGGTGAGTGCATTGGGGATGGCCGGTCCAGAGCGCCGTCGTAAAATGGTCGCCGTGACCTCTCCGACGACATGGTCGAGCGGCGGTGCACGATGCAAGCATGCTACAAAAAGTAACAACTAGATTAGGAGGGGGTGGAAGAACCAGAAGCTCACCATGAAGCTATTAGGCTTGTTGGAAAGGACAAAGGAGGACTAGGGAGCGCGAATCGATGGTAGTAACCTTCGGCCGGAGCGGGAGACGATGGCCTCGATCCCTCGATTCTGAACGCCGCCGCCATGCTTAATGTCCTCTGCCTCCGGAGAACACCGCCGCCGCGTAGATCTGTGGCTCCAGGGCTGTCCTCGTGCTTCCCCGAGGTACCCTGCTCCGGCCAGCTACTGCCGGCGATGAGGGCTTGCTGCTATGGGCGCGGGAGTTGGGCGCGGGAGTTAGGCGGGGAGGCGGAGCTGGCCGGCGCAGTGGAGGGAGACGGTGCTGGCTGGTGGCGGGGAGGCGGTGCTTGCCGGCTGGGCTGGCCGGCGGCGGGGTCAACCGGTGTGAGGTGCGCATCAGGCGGGACGGCGGCGGTGACTTTTCTTTTTCTTCAATTTGTTTTTATTATGTGGGGAATAGAGGAGGACTTTGTAAGAATAAAATAAGATCTGAGGGTTTTTTAACAAAATAGTGAACTGCCGCTAGGGTTTCACTTGCCACGTAGACCCGACATGTGGGTCCAAACTGTCAGAAATCGTGTTAACATGAGTAAACTGTAGAATCAGTGCTATCTATCACGACTCAGCCCTAAAAGTGGTAGTTATGTGTCCGGCGTAACCACTTTGGTAGTTTGGTGACACCGTTGTCCTAATTGTGGTAGTTATCTGTCATTTTCTCCAATGCCAGAAGGACGCGGTCACCCAAAGGAGGCCCGCAGTCTGGAGCCCCCTGCTCCGGCGGTAGCGGCAGGGCAGGCGGAGGGTCGGATCCAGATGACGGTGGAGAAGCGGACGGCTTGAAGAGACGCTCCTCAAAGACGCCGGCGGGTTGTGCTAGGCGGTGAGAGGCGCGCTTGGCGATCTCGTCGGCTTCCACATTTTCTCCTCCCGGGATGTGCTTCAGCTCCAAACCTTGGAAGCGTTTTTCCATCTTTCGATGCTCCTCGAGATAGGCCGCCATGTGCTCATCCTTTGGAGTGTAGCTCTTGTTCGAGAAGTTCACAACCAGCTGTGAATCTCCCTTGACGATGAGGCGCTTGATGCCCAAAGCGTTTGCCGCCCTTAAGCCGGCGAGTAGTCCTTCGTATTCCGCGATGTTGTTGGAGACCTTGCTCTCAGGCTTGAAGCAGAGCTGCACGGCGTAGAAGAGCTTGTCTCCAGAGGGAGAGGTGATGACAGCACCAGCTCCCGCGCCGGGGAGGTTGAAGGCGCCGTCGAAGTGCATGACCCAGAGGCCTGGGGCCTCCTCTCCTGGGAGTGTTGACTCCTCCTCTGGAGGTTCGTTGGCGAACGGATCGGTCCACTCCGCAGTGAACTCGGCCAAAGCCTTGCTTTTGATTACCTTTGTAGTTTCGAAGGAGATCTCGAAGGGTTGAAGCTCCACGGCCCATTCTGCCACCCGCCCGGTGACGTTGGGATTGCGTAGGATGGTCTCCAGGGGACGATCGGTTACCACCTTGATCGGTTGACCCTGGAACTAGTGGCGTAGCTTCCGCGAAGCGATGAGCAGCGTGTAGAGCAGCTTTTGCTGCATGGTGTAGCGTTCCCGCGTGTCGCGCAGTACCGTGCTGACGAAGTACACGGGCTTTTGCACCTTGATGACACCTTCGGAAGGCTCCTCCTCGGGAGGCTTTTGAGCGTTGCTCTGAGAGAGCGGCCCGGTCGGCGAAGATGCCGCGGGCGGTTCCTCTCGAGGGTCGGGAGATGGAGCGGCCTCTTCCTCACGAGGAGCCCCCGAGCTTGGAGGATTGACCTCCTCCTTGGCGATCACCTTGGCGTCTCGCTCCACAACGAGGACGGCACTTGCAGTCCTTGGAGTTGGCGCGATGTAGAGTAGCAAGGGCTCGCGGGTGGTTGGGGCAACCATGATCGGTGGGCTCGTGAGGTACCTTTTCAACTCAGCGAAGGCCTTGTCGGCTTCCGGAGTCCACTCGAACTTCCCAGCGCGCTTCATGAGCTTGAAGAAGGGCAAGGCTTTCTTCCCACTCCTCGCGATGAAGTGCCCCAGGGCTGCCATGCACCCCGCGAGGCGTTGCATCTCCTTGAGACTGCGCGGTGGACGCATTTCTTCGATGGCCTTGACCTTGTCAGGGTTCACCTCTATCCCGCGATGGGACACGAGGAACCCCAACAGTTTTCCCGATGGTACGCCGAAGGCGCACTTGGCGGGGTTGAGCTTGATATTTACCTTTCTCAGGTTGACGAATGTTTCCTCCAGATCCTCAATGAAGGTGTGGCTCTCGCGAGTCATGACGACGATGTCGTCGACGTAGGCCTCCGCGTTCCTTCCCATCTGGTCCCCCAAGGCCTTGCGCATGAGCCTTTGGAAGGTGGCTCCTGCGTTCTTCAGACCGAAGGGCATGCAGACGTAGCAGTACACACCACAAGGCGTGATGAAGGCGGTCTTCTCTTCGTCCTCCTTTGCCATCTTGATCTGATGATAGCCGGAGAAAGCATCCAAGAAGCAAAGGAGGTTACAGCCGGCGGTGGAGTCGACGATTTGATCTATCCTTGGGAGCGGATAAGGATCCTTGGGGCAGGCCTTGTTGAGACTTCTGAAGTCCACGCAGAGGCGCCCACTGCCATTTGCCTTTGGGACGACCACTGGATTTGCAATCCAGGTGGGGTGGGCTACCTCGCGTATCAGCTTGGCCTTCTTCAGCTTCTCTATTTCCTTGACTATGAAGTCCTGCTTCTCTTGCGCTTGTTTCCTAGTCTTTTGCTTCACGGGGTGTGCTTGGGGGCACATGGCTAAGTGGTGCTCAATCACCTCCCTGGGAACGCCGGGCATATCTGACGGAGTCCAAGCGAACATGTCAGAGTTTGCCCGCAGGAAGGTGATGAGCGCGCTTTCCTATTTGGGGGAAAGCCCTGCCCCGATGGTGACGAAGTTGTCGCAGCCCCCAGCCTGAAGCGGGATCTTCTTGGTTGCAGAGCGCTCTTGGGTGAACTGGGGCCTCCTGCCTGAGGGTACCGCAGCTTCCCCAATGCTCATGTCCAGCATTGGATGGACCAGGTCCTCGCTTGGAGTAGGCGATGCCGAGGCGGAGAACTTCTTCCCTGTCGAACCCAGTGGATGGGGCTTGAGAGAGGCCTTCTTCGCTGCAGCCCGCTCTTGGGATACGAGCTGCATCTTCCTCGCGAGGTCGCCAGAGTGTTCCAGTAGATCTTCGTCAGCGGGGAACATGGTAGCGGCCTCACGGTAAACATGCTCCACTGATCGGAGAGCATCCTTCTCATTGCAGCGCACGGTGATCGTGCCGTTGGCGCCCGGAATCTTGAGGACGTTGAAGCCATGGTGCGTCGCTGCCATAAACCTTGCCAGGGCTGGGTAGCCGAGGATGGCATTGTATGGCAGGACGATGTAGGCGACGTCGAAGTCGAGGCTTTCTGTCCTGTAGTTGTCCCGGGTGCCGAAGGTGATGGGTAGGCTTACCTGCCCAATTGGCGTCGTAGACCCCTCGGTGACCCCGAAGAATGGCCGAGTCAGCATGAGCCGATGGTACGACACCAGCATTTTCTCGAAGATCTCGACCGAGATGATGTTGAGGCCCGCCCCTCCGTCGATGAGAGTGCGATTGACAGCGACGTTGTTGATGGTCGGTGTGCACAGGAGAGGAATCGTGCCCACGCCCCTGGTGGAGGCCGGGTGGTCCTCTTCGTCGAAGCCGATCTTGCACATTGACCACTTCATTAGGCGGTTGCCGACGCTGGGCTGTGCTGCCGCGATCTCTCGCGACAGCTGCTTGAAGTGTCGATTAGACAATGGAGCCTGAGCTCCACCCAGGAGGCAAGCGGCGAAGTCTCGCGGCTCTTGATAGCTCCCTTGGTTCTCCTCCCGATGATCGTTTGCTGGTGGGGGCAGCGGCAGCGGCTCGGGATCGGCTCGAGACAGACCCTCGCGGCGGCGACCTTCCTCGCGGTCGTCGTCGCGGCGATCGCCCCGGGATCCACTCTTGCCGTAGCTGCGGCCACCCCCGCAGCGCCTGGAGACACCATTTTCTTCATGAAACTTTCGGACATACCAACAATCGTCGGTATTGTGGGTGTCCTTCTTGTGGAGAATGCAGTAGCGGCGACGTCGACCCTTGTCGCGTTCGGAGCGGTCCCCGCGACATTGCTTATGATCTGGCTCTGCCGCGAGGACAGCGGCCTCCTTTCGCTTAGGGTCTTTGAACTTTGGCTTTGGGGGAGGCGCCTCCGGCAAGTTATGCACGAAGAGCCTCCCCTCCTCGGCCTTGGCGCAGCGGTCGGCGATCTCGAAGAGCCTGAGAACGGAAGTCAGCTCATCATTCACGGACAGCTTCTCCCTCATGTTGATGTCGGAGACGCCCGTGGAGAACGCGGAGATGACCTCCTCGTTAGAGATCCTGGGGATCTTGTTCCTCATCTGGCTGAAGCGCTGAATATACTGACGAAGCGTCTCGCCCTTGTACTAACGCACCGCCTTAAGATCGTTCTTGGTAGCGGGGCGCTCGTACGTGGGCATGAAGTTGGCAACGAACTGACGACATAAATCCTTCCATGAGGTCACGGATTCGTGAGGAAGATTCATGAGCCAAGTTCGCGGAGCGTCCTTGAGGGCCATGGGGAACCAATTGGCCATGGCACGCTGATCTCCACGCGCGGCCTGGACGGCGACGACGTAGAGTTGGAGGAATTCGACGGGGTTGGTGGTCCCGTCGTAACGTGCTCCGATGTCCGGCTTGAACTTGTCAGGCCAGACGACATAGCGTTGCTGGCGAGTGAGAGCAAGACACCCGGGGTTGTAGATAGGGTCGCCGGGGGTCCTGATGTTCTTGCCAGCTTCGCCGATGTCATCGATGGCGCGGTCATGATTTTTGCGGCGGCGCTCAAGAGAGACGCGTGCGTCTTCCGGAGCGCGTTGGACGATTTGGCAGCTGGGCTCCCCACGCGGCGAAGATGCGGCGCGGGAAACCACCTTCTTGGCCTTGTTGGCCCTTCCATATCCGGCGCCCGGGGCACGACGCCCCGCCGCCGGATCTGGGTCTCCCGCGCCCTGGGCTCCTCCCTGGGCCGGGTCTTCGTTGGCGATGGCGACGAGTTCGGCGATTCGAGCGCGCCACCCCTCACGCCCGTCATCGGTGGGTTGATAGCGCAGCAGCTCCTGCGCCATGGCGAGAGCCTGCGCAGGAGACAGCTGACTCCCAGAACAAGCGCGAGAAGTGGCGGTGGCGATGAAGGAGAGCGAAGGCTCTGTACGCCCGGACGGGAGGTAGGAGGACTCCAGATCTTCCTCCTCTTCCTCCTCGGCCGAAGCTTCATGATGACGGAAGATGGGCTCGGTTTGCCCCCGAGCAGCGTTGCAACGGCGAAGACGCTCGAGCCTTGTGTTGGCGTCGGCCATGTCGAAGCAGATCTAGGAGAAAAAACACCACAGCCCCCTACCTGGCGCGCCAAATGTCGATGGATTTCATGTCGCAAGAACACGGGGTACCACGCGACGGACCCAAAGATTCGAACGCAGGGGGCTGAACGTGTGAGATCTAGGATCGCAACGAAACACGGTGACGGAAGCCTCGACCGGTCGAACGCACTACGCACTGCAGAGAGAGACGCCGAGCTTTACCCAGGTTCATGGCCCTCGTGGTGAGGTAAAACCCCTACTTCCTGCCTTCTTGTATTGCAACGCGACACCTCGCAAGGAGTACAAGGTCTTGGTTACAAAGCTCTAGCTGGCCAGAGGTTGAAGAACCTGCGTGCCTAGCTAGCAGCCTGAAGAAGATGAAGATCCGATCCCCCCTAAGGGGTGGCCTCCCCCTCCTTTTATAACGCCCAGCTCCTCCTTCCCCTTATCTTCTTGGAGAAGGGGTTGCCACACACGGCCAAGGAGGGAGGACAGCTGTAGACTCTATTCTTCTGTGGACGTAGTCTTCGTAGAGTAGTGGCGCCGGTCCACCGGAGTGGGTGGAGGAAGCTGACGTCTTCCTCTGGCGCCCTGCACCGTCCACGCTATTTTTAGGAGGGTGGCCAACAACCACTGTGCCGCTTTGGGCAGGCACAGCGAAAGTTGGTCTCCTCCCTATCGGGGGTAGCGTGGGCAGTACGCGGTCTTCTGCCCGTTATCTTCTTGCTCTGCACGCAAACATGCTGAGCTGACGTGGGCGTGCTTCCTCTCCTCACCAGCGGGAGCTCGTGAGGAGGTCTTCTGGTCCTTAGCAGTTTTGGTCATCGTTTTCCTCACGAGGCGCCTCCTCGTGAGGGTCTTCTCCGTAGCTTGGGTCGCCGTCTTTCCCCTGGGCTGAAGATGGGCCGATGATGGGGCCCAGGAGCAGGTGGACCGGGATACCCCGGTATCCAGAACACCGACAGTGGCGATTCACAGGGCCTTCCTCGGCGTGAGGGAAGCTGGACTCTCATTGATGCGAAAGCGTCGACGCTTAAGAGAGCCCAGAAGCCGTCGACACCTCATTGAAGATTGCTCATGAGGTGAAGGGCCTGGCGCCGACCTCCAGATCTGTGTCTCCTTCGCAAGATGATCGGAGCAGTCTTAGTCTTCGATGATCCTGCCATGTTTGGCCTTCCTTAGTGAGGGGAATTGTCATGGTATTTTGATGACAGTAGCCATGGGGATGGCTTAACGGAGGGGCTCGACAGTGTGCAACGAAGGGTCCGGCTCGAGATTGGGTAGCTACGACATGAGCATGTACCCAGGTTCAGGGCCCTCCACGCCGGAGGTAAACCCCTACTTCCTGCCTTGTTGTTTATTTTCTGCACACGGTGGCTTACAAGGCTCCTAGAGCTGTATTGTCTAGAGGTAGAAGAAGAAGAGTTCGATCTCCCTACTCTAAGGGTCCAGGTCCCCTTATATAAGTAGGGGCCTGGTTACAGTTTAGTGTCCGACTGCCGGCTTTCCCGTGGCTGCGGTCTTCGCATGGGCCTCGTCGTCCTTTGGCCCTCTGTCTGGGCGCATGCTGCTTTATAAAGCGCTTTTCCCCCTTGGACAAGCATATTCGGAGCATACGCCTCTTGTCTGCCTCGGATCCTTTCAAGGAGGAGGGGCTTGCCGATTGTGGTTGATGGAGGTTGAGCATGGCTGGCATCACGCTGGTCTCTAGCCTCTATCGATCTTCTCGGGTCCATGTTGCCTTTAATAAAGCATATGTTAGAGGGTTTTCATCGTCTTTGCCGGCTCGAACCTCCAGTGGTGAAGATGCCAGCCGGCTGCTGGCACACCCGGCCCTTTGGTTGAAGCCATCCCCCTTGGCCAGAAGTCGCAGTGATCCCTGGGACGTCAGCTGGCAGATGGCTCTGCCCTTGGCCTACCCAGATAGTCATCCCCACGACACTAGCCCCCAAAACTGGCAAAGTCTCATGGGGTAGCATGGGGCATCAGCGGGTTCTATTCCTCGCTGAAGTTGACTCATATCCGTCGAAGTCCCAGGATCTCTCATCCAGCTTGAAGGTTGTTGATCTTGAGGTCAAGTCTCAGAGAATTCGGCCGGCCGTCTCGGGACATGCCAGCTCCAGAACCAAACCGGCTCGATGCTGTTCTGCATCCGCTAGCCGGCGCCTGGCTCCTCAGAACTTGAGCCTCTCGAAGTCTGAATCCACATTGTGACTAGGCTGAGCGCCATAGCGTAACGTCCCATCGACTGCCATCGATTGGACTTTCGTGGCGATCGTAATAATTTTCTTTTGCTGAAGCGTCATGTGGCATTCGTGGGTGGCGCGTCTCCTCGGTTCCCAGCCCATGATTCTTTGTGGCAACCGTGGAGGTTGCCTTTCCAAAAGCATCCGTGGCGTGGAATGAGGGGGCAGTTGCCAAAACGTTGGGCACAACAGATCCCACCGCCGGTTCCTCCCCCGCCTCGCTTCTCTTTAAATGTCTGGGCTGCTCGAGGGAGAGGGTTCACTTCACCACTCGCATCCTCTTCTTCCTCGTCCGAGCTTGCATCTACCATGTCCGCCACCGGAGGTTTCAGCGAAGGAAGCAGCGGAGGCGCCGAGGCTGCAAAGAAGTGCAGGCCTAGCCGCCCGCGCGGGAGTAGGAACAAGAAGACCTTGGCTGCCCTCGAGGCAGGAGCCGGGGCCTCCCGCTCCACCACGGCGGCTATTGCTTCAGCGGGCCCATCACGGTTCCATCCGGCTCTCCCGCCGGTGCGTTAGCCACCAGCGTACATCTCCATCAACGGTACACTACCTTCATCACTCCGATACTGGCCAGGTGTGGTGATCGCCTCCGCCTACCCTCCAAGTTCGTGGAGGGGATGGAAGGCCAGGATATTGCGCACACCATCTTGCAGGAGTGCAGTGATGGCTAGCCGTCGTACAACAACGAGGTCTACTACGACGGCGAGGGAAAGTGCTACTTCCGCGACAGGTGGCCGAAGTTCTTCACGGAGTACGGCGTACAGGAGGGCTGGTTCCTCCTGTTTTCCCGCCATGAGGGGATGCGGGAGTTCTTCGTCTACATCATCGATGACACCCTCAGCGCCCGCTCCTTTGTCGCCTCGGCATGAAGGCAACCGTCCCGCCGCCCTCTCGTCCACGTGGATCTCGTCGACGTCAAGCGCAGACTTCTATAGGATGAAGTTCATGCGGCGCTTGCGCCATGCCGAGGAAGGTGAGCATCTCAATGGCGAGAAGCACTAGTGTCTTAGGGTAGTTATTTGGGAAGCTTTTGCTCCTCTAACTGTATCTATCAGACTACTGCTTGATGAAACTTACTTTCTTGCAAACTTCATCTGTTGTGTCTTTGTGATTGTTTGTTTTGCCTTTGATGAGTACTACTTTGCTTGAGTAATGCTTGCTTCTGCTTCGAGAACAACGACGAATCCATAGCTAGGACTCCACCTCGCGCTCGAGCCGTATCTTGCCTTTGGGGCGAGCTTCGCGTATATCCATAAGCTGAGGCTAGGATAGTGAGCAGCCACTCGAGACATTCCTTAGATGAAAGCATCTTGGCAAACTTGTCCGGCTCTGGCGTTGGGAGCTGCAACCCCGCTGGACGGCTTCGGAAGACTTAAGCAAGCATTGAGTCCAATGCCGGCTCGAGGGAATTCGATTATACGTGACGTTCCGTGCCGGCTCAGGAGAGACCGGAGCCGGCCTGTTTTTCCTTCGCGAGTCTTTGCAAAAGCCTTGTCGCGGCTGAGGAGAGCCTTTAGGACACTGGTCTTGGCTGTTCTCTTTGAATGCCCTTGTAAATTTTGATTTTCGAGCTTCTGCTGCTAGCCATGACGAAGCGCCGGCCGGACGGACAGCTGGCGGAGGGTTGGAGCTAGCCCGTTTAAGGACCAATTCTCTTTCCCCCTAGCCCCTGAGTTTTGGGGCAGCTGACATGGCAGCTAGCTTGAAATTGACTCGCTCGCATATGACGCCTACCTCGTGTGAGGCAGCTCTTGCTTCGAACCTCTTTGGCATGGCTACCCAGCCTAAGCTCTAAGGGTTTTGATAACCGACCACTTGCTGGCCTGCCCTAGCCTGGTTCCCTCAACCTTTTCCTTTATCTCCCCACCCTTCGGCCCTTCTACCCCCAACCGATAGCCTGGTGCTAGTTGGTCTCCCTTGGGTCAGTAGCCGAATGCCAGCCTAGGGTGGGAGCGTGCCGTGGGGTGAGAAGTAGAACTTCGGTCTATCGGACACCCGGCTTGAGCTAGCTAGTGTGCAGTCAATGATCATTGCCCTCAAAACTTAGTTGAGTGATGCGTTTAACATTAGTGGTTCTTTCCTGCGGTTTTCCTATGTATGCCGTCTGTCGGCTCCCTCCCAGCTGGCTATCCTAAGCCGGGAGATGGAGGTTAGGCTCAGGACCTGTTCCACACATGGTACTCATCCGGTTAATGGGGGTTTGATTGTTTTAGGGTAGCCGGTTGTAGCTCAGTGCTCGGAGCTGACTGCTGGTCAAGTGAATAATGCAGGAAGCAAAATACACAAAGTGTTTTTCATGTAGCTAGCTGTAACTAGCCGCTCCATCATCCTTTATTCATTGACAAGCACTCAAAGTACAAGCTTTTTCCTTAACAGAAGAAAGGTCTTAAGTGATTGACATTCCAAGGATGCTCTATCTCCTTGTCAAAATTATCTGCCTTGTTCTTCCTTGGCTCTTGCGCGTCGATGAGGTAGTATGCCCCATTGCCTAGCACCCAGCTAACAATGAACGGTCCCTCCCAAGGAGAGGACAGCTTGTGCATGCCTTTGGTGTTTTGGAGTAGCCGAAGTACGAGATCTCCTTCGCAGAACGTGAGAGGAAGGATCTTCCAGCTGTGATAGCGTCATAGCTGCTGCTGGTAGAGCGCTGATCTGGCCAAGGCCTGCTCTCATGCCTCCTCGAGGAGGTCGACACCATCTTCATGAGCTTTTTTCGCATGCTCTTGCATGTACTGGACTACTCTGGGCGCATCGAATTCGATGTCGGTGCACAACACAGCCTCTGCCCCATAGACCAGGAAGAAAAGAGTGAAGCCGACAGAGTGGTTAGGAGTGGGGCACAAGCTCCAGAGTACTGAGGGTAGCTCTTCGACCCAGCAGCTAGCTGAGTGCTCAAGGGGCTCGACCAGTCTTGGCTTGATTCTAGCTAGGACCAGGCCATTTGCCTTCTCCACTTGCCCGTTGGACTGAGGATGCGCCACTGATGCCATGTCCAGCTGGATGCCCTTCTGGCTGCAGAACTCTGCGAAGACACCTTTTGCGAAGTTTGTCCCATTGTCGGTGATGATGCTATGTGGGACTCCATATCTCACGATGATCTCGTTGAAGAACTTGATGGTTGATGAGCCGTTGAGTTTTTTGATTGGCTTGGCTTCGATCCACTTGGTGAACTTGTCCACCGCTACCAGGAGATGCGTCAAGCCCCCAGGTGCGGTCTTTAATGGTCCCACCATGTCAAGGCCCCAGACAGCAAACAGCCAGGTGAGTGGAATGGTCTTAAGGGCCGCAGCTAGGGTGTGCCTATGCTTGGAAAAGCGCTGACATCCATTGCAATGCTTCACTAGCTGATCTACGTCTCGTAGGGCGGTTGGCTAGTAGAATTCGTGCTGGAAAGCCTTGGCCACCAGAGCCCTGGAACATGCGTGATCCGGATGTATTTCCTTTAGCAGCTCTAGCCCCTCATCCGGATCGATGCCCTTCTGGAAGATCCCTGACACGCTGCACTTGTAGAGCTTGTTGTTGATGATGGTGTATGCCTGCACGTGGTGTTTGAATTGCCTAGCTTCTGTTTTGTTTGGCGGCAAGTCCCCAGTGATGAGGTAGTTGGAGAATGGCTCCGCCCAGGAGGGTATCTCCCGGATGTGGAAGACGCTTGCAACCAGAGGGTCAGTAGCCCCTGGGTTTGTCGATGTGCCGGCTTCATTCAGTTAGCTGGCTGCGGGGGCTGGCTTGGAGATGGCAGCCCCCGAGTCCTTCACCGAGCCGGCTGTGCTGGTCTGGCCGGCTGCTCCTTTTGGCTCCGAGACGGCAGCCCCCGAGTCTAGCAATGGCGTCTGATCCGGAACTAGGTCTTCTGGTTCGTAGATGGAGCTGGATTCCAGTGACGGCTTGATGGAGGGCTTGCAAATTATCTCTAGCGACACTCCGACTGGAATCTCTTGCTTGGTGGACCCGATCTTTGACAGCCGATCCGCCTCGTCGTTGTTCGCTCTGTGGATGTGATGGAACTCATAGCCCTCGAAGAATCCGTAGAGCTGCTTGACATAGAAGCGATAGGAGGCCATGTTGGCGTCCTTAGCATCCCATTTCCCGAGACCTGGTGCACCACAAGGTCAGAATATCCGAAGCAGAGGATCCTCCGGATGTCAATCTCCTTGGCCAGCTTGAGCCCGTGCACCAGGGCCTCGTATTTGGCGACATTGTTTGATGCACGGAAGTGGATCTGCAACATGTAAATTAGCTTGTCTCCCTTGGGAGAGGTGAAGACGATGCCGGCTCCCAAGCCCCTGCGCATGTTGGAGCCATCGAAGTTCATTCGCCAGTATGTGGAGTCCGGAGCCGAAGGCAGGTACTGGTTCTCTCCCCAGTCAGCAAAGAAATCAGCTAGGATCTAGGACCATATCGTCGTCCTAGGCTTGTACTAAATGGTGTGAGCAGCTAGCTCAATCGCCCATTTAGCCACCCTGCTAGTGGCATCTTTGCATCCATTGATCTCCAAGAGCGGGGTGGTGCTCACCACCGTGATGGGATGCTCCTCGAAGTAGTGCTTCAGCTTCCTGGCCGCCATGTACACGCCATACGCAATCTTCTGGTAGTGCGGGTAATTCTGCTTAGAGAGGGTGAGCACTTCGCCCAGATAGTACACTGGGCGCTGAACCGGCAGCTCCTTGCCCTCCTCGATGCGCGCCACCACAATCACGATACTGACGACTTGCGGAGTAGCTGCGATGTACAGTAGCATTAGCTCTCGCAAAGCCAGCGCTGCCAGGACTGGCGCTGTAGACAAAGCTCGCTTGAGGTCGTTGAAGGCATCATCAGCGCGCTGGGACCAGATAAAATGGTCTATCTTCTTCATCAGCTGATACAGCAGCATTGCCTTCCGGCTGACAAATCGGCTTAGCAAGGCCAAGCAGCTGGCAAACTTCTGCACATCTCTGAGCTCGGTGGGTGGCTCTAGAGCCTCGATGGCTTTTATCTTCGAGGAGTTAGCCTCGATCCCTCGCTAGGAAATGATATAACCTAGGAATTGTCCAGCCAGCATGCCAAAGGTGCAATTCTCAGGATTGAGCTTCATGTGATAGCATCGCAAGTTGGTGAAGGTCTCCTTGAGATCGTCGAGGAGTGTGCCGTTTTGCTTGGTCTTCACCACTACGTCGTCCACATAGGCATGTACATGTTCCGTCCTATCTGCTCTTGTAGACATCGCTGCATCATTCACTGGTAAGTTGCTCCAGCGTTCTTCAGGCCGAAAGGTATGGTAACATAGCAGTAGGCTCCGTACGGGGTGATGAAGGACGTCTTGATCTGATCAGGCTAGTACAGCGGGATCTAGTGATAGCCCAAATAGGCATCCAGGAAAGACAGTAGGTCGCAGCTGGCCATGGAGTCTATCACCTGGTCAATGCATGGTAACGCGAAGGGATCCTTGGGGCAAGCCTTGTTGAGGCTCGTGTAGTCAATACACATGCGCCAAGTATTGTTCTTCTTCAGGACCAAGACTGGGTTTGCCAACCAGTCAGGGTAGAACACTTCCATGATGAAGCCGGCTGCGAGGAGCCGTGTGATCTCTTCACCAATGGCCTTTCTCTTCTCTTCTGCAAAGCATCGCAGCGGTTGCTTGACCGGCTTGGAATCTGGCTGGACATGAAGTCAGTGCTCTGCCAGCTCCCTCGATACACCTGGCATGTCTTTTCGAGACCACGTGAAGATGTCCTGATTCTCATGGAGGAAGCTGGTGAGCTTGCTTTCCTATTTGGCAGAGAGGCCGGTGCCGATGATGATGAATTTGGTTCGGTCACTCTCGTCCACCAACAGGATCTTCTTGGTGTCATTGGCCAGCTGGAATTGCTCCACTGGTGACTGGCGAACAGGCATGTCCTGCTGGGTCAGTGCCACACAATGGAGAAGTTGGTGCTTCTCCTCGGCGATGACCAATGCCTCTGCCAGCTACGAGCTGGCCTTGGCACACTCCATCGACTTCTTGAAATATCCCGAGACCATGATCACGCCTTTGGGACCTGGGAGCTTCATCTTGAGATACGCGTAGTGTGGCACCGCCATGAACTTGGCTAGGGCCCGACGGCCAAGCAGTGCATGGTAGGGACTGCTGATGTCCACCACCTCGAACCAGATTGGCTCGCGGCGGCTATTGCCTTTCTCCCCTAAGAGAACCTCTAGCTGCACCCTACCCATAGGGGCGCACAAATGCCCTGGCACGATGCCATGGAAGGTGAGTCGGCTCGGCTTTAGCTGAGCAATCGGGATGCCCAACTTCTCCATTGAGCTCCGGTACAGAAGGTTGATGTTGCTGCCACCGTCTATGAGCATGCAGGAGAAACGACAGGTGTGCGTGTCGGAGCGCACGATGGGATCCAAGACCAGAGCATACTCTCCAGGGCTAGGCATCAGCGGCGGATGGTCCGCGCCCCCAAGTGATAGTCGCCTCGAACAAGTGCATGTACTAGGGCTCCGCTGCCATGACGGCGTTCACCTCCGCCTCGTACCAAAGGTCGTCCCTTTTGTCTTTCCCCGGGGTGGTGAAGACGTGGTACTGCTTGACGTCAACCGGGAAATCATCGTCGCCCTAATCACGCTGGTGGTCCTCCTGACCCCCGGCCGGCTGTTGTGGGGATGACTTCAGGGGTATGCCAAGGATAGCACTGTAATGCTGGCTGGTGTCCCAAGAGTCTCCATGGCATCAAGTAAGAAACACTGATTCCAGCTAAAGGGCCGGCTGTGCCAGCAGCCGGCTGGTGTCTCCACCGAGGAGAGCCAGAGCCGGGTGACAAAGATAAGATTCCTCCAACGCCTATGTCACCGAAAGTAGTTTGGCCCCGACAAGATCGCCAAGGGCAAAGGACAAGAGTGACGCCCGCCATGACCGGCCTCTACCAACCAGCAAGTAGGAGCCTTCCCCATGAAAGGATCCGAGGCAAAAGGGAGGGCATATTCCTCCCAGATGCCAGTCCAAGGGGGCAAAAGGTGCTTTATAAAGTGCAACTGTCAGGAGGGAACAGAGGTGGGCCAGGAGATCACACCGAAGACGCAGCCGCGGGGAGCCGGGCAGCCGGCCACCTACCATGTAACCAGACCCCCGCCTATATAAGGGGGTCTGGACCCTTAGCCTAGGGGATCGAAACTTTCTCCTTCTTCCTCCTCTAGACGAGCAGCTCGAGGAACACTGTAACCACTGTAAAGCTAATAGAAAGCAGGCAGCAAGTAGGGGTTTTACCTCCATTGTGGAGGGCCCTGAACCTAGGTAACCGAGGTGTCTCCGTTGGCACAATCCTGAGCCGGACCCATTGTCACCACCGTCGAGCCCCTCTGTTAAGCCATCCTCATGGCATCTGTCCCCAAATTCCCACGATAGTTGGCGCCCACCGTGGGGTAACGCACGGCGATGACCGGAGTCAAGTTCCGGCCAGGATCCCCATCGATCCCCGGTGAGAGGGTTGCCTCCGGCCTCGTCTGGAGGTTTGGCACCCTCGACTGCATCAGCGACAACTTGGCCTGCTTCGGGGACGGCTTCGGCGGCAGCGGCTCCTTCCTCGACATCCGTAGCCACTGCTTCTACGTCGCCAAGCCCTTCCTGGAGGAGGTAACCAACGTCCTTAATCCTCTTAGCGACGCAGGCTCGGACTGCAGCAAAAGCAGTGATGTTTGCGCCATGGTCGAAGTGATGCCCCTGGAGGAAGATGGTGGCGGCGACCTACCGCGCACCGCGCGCCCGCCGCTTGAACGCCCACCTCTACCGAAACAAGATCTTCCACCTCTAGAGCAAGACATGTTGGATGCCGCCATCACGGACCTACGCGCTCCACTCAACCTCATCGCCGATCCAGCCAAGCTCTCCGAGGATCTAGAACGGATGCGTCGCAACCTCCTCAAGGATGCGATTGGCGTCGAAGACACTCGTCGGTGCGTCCTCTCCATGCTCCACAAGTACAACACCGCCCTCGGCAAAGCTGCCTACCGTCATCCCTAGGCCTACGTACAGTACGCCCACGAAGAACCTCCATGATGCGCACTATGTCACCTCCGAACTGGCCGGACGGCAAGGCGAGGACTTGTGGGAGAAGCAAGCCCGGCTCCAGGAACTCCTGGATGCCGCCGATCTGCAGCAGCAGGCGATGGAGCCACATGGAGAGACAAGCGGCGCACGTCTCGACAACCGCATCGTCGTGGCTGGCCCAAACAGGTCACAGGCTGTAACAGCCCATGTTTGTAATTAAGTGCATTTGTATCATTTAGCATCATCAAAATCCACTAAGAAAATTTTGCATTTGAAATCAAAGTGGAAACCCTAAACATGTTCCAAATGCTGGCTTTGTTCAAAATGTTTCACTTCAAAGGTTCCAAAATAAAGTTATGTTGATCTTCTAATATATGTGCTGAAGGCCACTGTATATTTTCATAAATTTCTAATCAAGTTTGAATCTCTAAAAGTTTGCAAACAAACTAAGTTGCAAGTTTTAGAAAATAAGAAAAAGGATTTTATAAAGGAAAATCTTTTTCCTCTCCCTCTCCACGGCTTGGGCTGTTTCTGGCCCAACTCTCTCCTCCCCCTCCCAGCCGAAGCCCAACTAGGCCCAGCCCATCTCCCTTTGGTCATCATCTTCCTCTGGACAGAGGAGCAGCTCGGTGGCAGCTCTCCCCGTCGCACGATTTGGCGCCATGATGCCCGCCGCCGCCGAAGCTCCTCCAGGGGATAAGATCCCGTGCCGACCTCCCTCTACCCTATCCTCTCCCCAACTCCCTTGCTCTCTTGCTCTCTCGCTCTCTACCGCGTGCAGGCCGAAACCACCGCCACGGCCGTCGCCTCCTGCCGCCGTTAGACGCCGCCCCATGCTTCCCCGTGATACCCAAGTGCTTTCCCTCGCCGCCTACGTCCGCCTTGATGAAGGAATCGAGCAGGGACAGCCGAAATCGACCGCCCCGACTCCATCTTCCCCGCAGCAGATGGAGCTCCGCCGCCATCCGATTCGCCGCCCTCCGGCGACCCCTGCCCTGCCGGCCTTGCGGGCATCCTTAGGGTGAGCTGCTACCCCATTCACCCCGCTTCCCCGCCCTTCCCTGGCCACCGACGGCCGGCGAGCCGTACGTGCCTGCGGGCACGACCGCACAGTCCAGGGCATGCCCAGCACGAGGCCGAAGTGGCCTGGGCCCTGCTTGGCCAACGTGGCCGCTGAGGTGGCTCCGGGCCCCTCTGTCTGCCGCTATGGCTAGCAATAGCCCCGGTGTAAAACGTTTCCTTTTATTTTCTGTAATTTCAGAAAGTGTGTAAATATTTAAAATGGATAATTAATTCTTTGTTTATCAGAAAAATATGTATAATATATGAAAATGTTCAGCAAAATGAAAGCTATCTACTTATGCTATCATCATGCATGCTTGCAACAACTAAAATGGTGACATTAGTAAAACCCTAATAAACCCCCTCTCTTTAATCATGGAGTCAATACAAATTCTATTTCTATTGCATTTGAACTCCTTTTAAATTGATGATCATGTTTTAGGGTTTAAATTCAATACCATAAATTTGGCATATCATCATATTTGTTTGCGCATCGATGCCATGCTTGAATGCTATTTCTTTTTCCGGTGTGTTTCTGCTTCTCCCCGGTAGGATCCGGAGTCGATGTGAGCAACGATTCCGATGTCAAGATCGACGACATTGATGATCAATACTTATCTATCAATGAACAAGTCAAGAAGGAGAATCCTGGATATCTATTATATTTTGGTTATCAACTACAAGGCAAGCAGCCCCCCCTCTGAACCTATGGTCTTAAAGTATTTCAAAACTTACTATTTATACCACACGGTTCAACTGTCTTTTATCGGCAGATAGAGTTATCCTATCTAATGCATGTTTCATTCTTGTCGCCTAAATAACCTGATCCACTGTTCCTAGCATGACTAGGTTTTGCTTGTGTGCATCGCTAGAGCTTTATATCTGAAATGCTTAGCCATGCTTAGTTGTTACTCTGGTACATATGGTTAATGAATCAGAGCTGCAAATGAATCTAGTATGACAGGATGACGTGGAATGATGAGAATATGAGATTAAACATGCAAAAAGGTTTGGATGAGCTGCCACGTGGGATGTGGTTGTTTGACTCATTCTTGCCGCCCTAGGACCCGAGTTCTTGTCTCTTGATCCAAGACTGAGCGTACGACCACACGTGGAGGTATGGGACTCCCGTCGACTGACTAACTTGCTTACACCATCCATGAACTACCTAGTTCAGGCTTTCCATTTGGCATACGCATTGAAAATGTTTTGGAAAGAAATGGAAAAGAGAAGAGGTGCATCATACAGGAATGCAGCTGAGGTTGCTTGAGGCGGATTCCTCTGGTAAACCAACCTTGCCATGCAACAAACGGTTCTGCATCGGAGAACAGCCGTCTTGCGATGGCGGACTAAAACCTTTTGGCGTGGCTCATGGAATAGGTCAACGTGAGGTAAAGGTTGTAGGCGATCACCACTCCGTCAGCGTCTCACAGAATGATGTCATGTGGCTATGGAGACGGTCGTCACGTGTGGGTATAGTTGTACACCCCTGCAGGGTTAAATCTTTTCGAAAAGCCATGTCCACGGTTATGGACGACTTGGAGACAGATGCCTGATCATAGAGAACTTTAACCTCATCGTAAAACTTGAAAAGCAAAGTGTGAATAGGATTGCTCCCTCCGGGGTTTCGAGGAGGTGATCCTAGTGGATAGGTTCAGCTGATGATGATTCGGTGAATGTCCCAATGATCAAAGATATCACTTTCTTAGCCCTTTTGAATGTTCTGAGTAGTCAAGCTTCTACTCTTACTTGTTTTATGCAAATAAAGATTTCTTTATGCAAACAACTCCACAGAAAGCCTTTCTTAACCAAGTTTAGCTAATAGGATACGTAAGTCTTGCTGAGTACCTTCTGTACTCACCCCCCCTTTGTTGATGTTTTTGCAGCAGAGTAAGTTCCACAAAGAAGATGAGTTCCGTACGAAGATCGACACCGACGAGTAGCTTGGGGTTCCCAGACAGCAGCTTGGGGCTGCGGAATGGGTTGTCGCTGTTATGCTTTTGGCCTCTTAGGCCATGTCATCCTTGCTATGTCTAATAGCATAACCTTCCTTCCGTTGTTTGATGTAATGTTGGTCAGTGACCTCTGTTTCTAATCCTTTGGTTCTTTGCTCTGGTAAGAGCTTTGCAATATTACTTTTGAGTCGTAGAGTCACTATTGTGTACCAACTATGGTTACCCATCTCGTGCATGATGCGTGTATGGATATAAAGTGCACGAGAGGGGTTTAAGATTCTCGAGCTCTCAGTTATGCAGTCTTGGTTATGATTAGTTTCACGGTGCTTCGAGATGTGTAGAGCCGATGGTTTAATTCCGGCCTGCTTGCCGATGGTGTTCCGGCCTGGGACTGGTAACCCCAGTATCACTCATTGCTAGCGTGACTAATACACATAACATCTCTGTATAGCTTAGATCTCGGGGGTCCCTACAGGTTTTGGTATCAGAGCAGGACTGTCTGTAGGAAACCCTTGCTATTGGTCGTTGTTGAGTCTAGTGTTTATGAAAACTATTTGAAAGCTAAAAAAATGAGTTTCAAAATATAGATAAGGTTTCTTTTTATTCCTTATCTTCATCGATCTTAGTTCTAAGCTTTCCATATCCTTTCCTGTTGATTTGGAAAAAGTGTTTCTATCTCTACTGGTCATTCAAAACTTAGGTCCCTCGTGGGCATGTCGTTTCTAAACCAGTTGACCTACATAGTATTCTTCATACTCTCAGCTAAAACAAGAAGATGCAACCAGAAGATTTCTTCCCATCATGATCTTTCTATTTTTGAGGATTCCACATAATTCTTCTCTAGGCTTCAAGGATTTCTTTCACCTTGTATGCCTCTCTTTTGTTTGGGTACTTCAAAAGCTATACCTTGTTCTGGAAGCTACCTCATGATTACTACTCGGTGGCATCCTGTGAGTTGCTCAGTTAGTACTTACTCCTTTCTTCATGTTTTACCCTTGGACTTGAACCGAAGGTCCCCGATTGTGCTGGATTCCAGTACATGAAGCTGGCCTTTAACCCAAGATCCATTCCATTGAACCCTTGTCTTAATGGTTTAACATGGACTCAATTTGGTTAGCCTTTAAGCTTATGGTCGTTGTCGTAATTGAATTGCGGCAACAAAGGACTTTTCCTTCCACTAGCTATGGCAGATGTTCTCTCATGGAACCAAATGGATCACGACAAGAGTTCTATGTGTGAGTGACGAGGGGTTAACTCGGCAAATGTCCTAGATGAAGGACTTAGGATTGGGGAGATAGGGCGTCGGATGAACTCAAAGGTAAAGTTAGTCGAAATAGGTGTGTATCGAAAGTAAACTTGGGTGTTCAACCTGGCTTGCTTTCAATCTGCCCTACACCGTCCCCTCATAGCCCCTATATATAGGTGGCCAGGTCTCGAGGATCGGGTAGGGTCCGATACAGATTACAAATATCGACATACGGTAATAACTCGTATTCGACTATCATTACAATTGGGCCTAGCACAACGGGCCTCAGGGGTACTCAACTAACGGGCTCTATTAGTTATACCCTTGTCAGTAGCCCCTGAGATTCTACCAGAATTGCAGATTCAGGTTGAATCTCTAATCTTTAAATCTTCGACTTGATCAATTTCTTCGACTTCTTCATATCTTCAAATCTTTGACTTAGTCTTTTCGACTTATTTTCATGATATTCTTTCGCAAGGGGTTTTGATGAGCAAGCCTGACAACTCTGACGGATCAAGAGGTCAGTTAACTGCCGGAACAGATACTTGTCACCTACTTCAAATTCAATCCCCTTGGACTTGAATTTGGGATACCGGTCAAATCCATTCTTTTGCCGCATTTAGGACTTACAAAGAATGAATCCCAGTGGTTCTCAGGGTACCCAGTGCGCCACCAGGATTTTCTTCGCGTCGTACACACGGATACATACCAGCAGAGCGCATCCATGTGCGTATACCAGGCCACACAGGATGGATCCTGGGGTCTTACCTTCGCGACAAGCCGCGGCATTCGAGTTTCGTTGCGATAACGTAACTCGAGAATCTCATATTCGCAGCCAAATTTTTGACTGATAAAACCATAGAATTTCGGATTTTAAATTAATCTTCTTCGCTCCCGATGGGAGTAATCTCTCTTCGTTTTGTCGACTATGTAGTCGAAGGTTGTATGCTTATCCTTCCGCATCTCCAATATTAATTACCTTCATCTCTATCGGGTGCGCGCTCAGCGCTCCCGATGGGAGTAGCCCCCGAGGCTATGTTTGGCGACTTGTAGTCAAGCATAGGCTCAAAGTTCAGCTCTTCTTTCTTTTGTTGACATCTTACTACTTGGCGAGCCCCCGAGTCCAAGTCGAGGTTTTCATATCGTGCAACCAGAGTCTCCTTTTCTTGTTTTTCTTTGATATTATCGTCTGCTGTACGCAGAATTTAACTCCTGCTGTAAAATATGTTTATGGGCTGTGCTGTAGCACGGGGGCCCAATAACACGTGCTTATAAATAAAGCACCATCTTGTAAAGGCAAAAACCCTAATCAGATATCTTCCTCCGCCGCATCGTCTTCTTTTCTTCATCTAGGGTTTTCCGAGGTTTGTCCCTTATGGCAGATGCTGAAGGTTCTCGTCTGAACCTTGGATCCCCGGCGGCGCCACGAGGTCGGGGTCGCCCGCGTGGCAGCAAGAACAAGAGCAATACTATTCTGGCTGCCGACGGAACTTCATCGGACGCTCCAGCTAAGCGTCGTCCCGGCCGTCCACCTGGCAGCAGGAACAAGCCCAAGGTGACTGGCGCCGCTCCAGGTCCTGCTGCTCCTGCCGCTCCCGCTGCTTCTCCTCAAGTCTTCTCCTTTTTCTGCATTGCCATGGCGCAGTGCCGTGAGATTCAGCGCCTGCTGCTGAATTTTACCAAGTTTATGGATGGGCGCGAACTGCGAGAAGCTGTTCTTCGCGAGCAATCTGTATGAGGTGGAGGTGTGGTATGATGGCAACGGCGAACAGTACTTTAGGGGCGGCTGGTCGCAATTTGCAGAAGACCACGACATCCATCAAGGCTTCTTCATGGCCTTCGACTTCCACATCGGGACGTCGAAGTTTGACGTGAAGATCTACGATGGCACCCAGTGCCAGAAGAAATATGAAGCTGAAGTCTAGTTCCAGTAGGATATGTAATTTCGTTTTATAATGTCTTTCCTGCAATGATATTTGTAATGCATATTCGTACTTTGCGTCGATGCCTTTTGATAGTACCATGAGAACAAGTCATGTTCTGAGGTATGCTTTCCATATATCGGGTTCTTTGCGAACCAAAAAATGTAGGAATAATATCGGGTTCTTTTTATGAACCAAGTTCTCTCAGTATTTATCGGGTTGTTTAAACAACCTTATAATGAAAGAAAACCTCCAATCTTGCGATAATGACTCTTTTCGTACGACCCAGGGGTTGAAGCCCTCGAGCGGAGAAGTAACAAATATTTGTACAATTTCGTCGAGTTCAACCCAAAGAACCCGACCTATGGCCTCATGTTCTGGGTTCAGAAGGCTAACTCAAATTTATTGATACCACTATATGTAGTCTACGCGTAAAAACATCGTAGCTGTTCTGCGTTCCACGGGTTGCTCTCGTCCTTCCCAGTCTTCTTGTCTTGTAGTCGATATGCTCCTCCTGGTATTACTTCGGTGATGATGTAAGGTCCCACCCAAGGCGACTCCAATTTGCCGTGGCTGTCTTGCCTGAGTCGCAAAACAAGGTCTCCCACCACGAAGGATCGTGGACGAACTCGACTACTATGGTAGTTTCGTAGACTTTGTTGATATTGCGTAGCCCTTTCTAATGCTTTGTCTCTTGCTTCATCCAGTGCATCGACATCATCTTGCAATGCCTCTGTTGACGTTGTCTCGTCATACGCTGTCACTCTTGGAGCCTCGTGCGTCACTTCGACTGGAAGCACGGCTTCGGCGCCATGGACCAGGAAAAAAGGAGTTTCTTGAGTTCCTGCATTAGGAGTAGTTCTTAGACTCCAAATAACAGAGGGCAATTCTTCTACCCAAGCGCTCTTGGCTTTCTCAAGAGGTGCTAAGAGCCTCTTTTTTATTCCACTACATATTAAACCATTGGCTTTTTCGACTTGCCCGTTTGTCTTCGGGTGTGCCACAGATGCGAATTTTATCTTGATCCCCAATCCTTCGCAGTAACTCTTGAATTCCTTTGAAGTGAAGTTTGTCCCGTTGTCTGTTATGATGCTGTATGGTACACCAAAACGGAAAACTATTGATTTGATGAAGCTGATTGCTGCTGTAGAATCTTGAGTTGTTACTGGGGCCGCTTCTACCCATTTGGTGAATTTATCGACTGCCACTAGCATGTAGACATGCCCTCCTGGCCACGATTTGTGCAACTTTCCCACCATGTCGAGGCCCCATTGTGCGAAGGGCCAAGATAATGGTATTGTTTGTAGCTCCGCTGCAGGTGCATGCGGTCTAGATGCAAACCTTTGACATGCTTCACACCTTCGAACTATATCTTTTGTGTCTTCGATGGCTGTTAGCCAATAGAATCCTGCTCGGAAAGCTTTTGCCGCTATTGCTCTGCTGCTAGCATGATGGCCACATACCCCGCCGTGTATGTCTCTCAAGATTGCTTGCCCTTCCTGGGGCGTTACACAACGCTGTAAAACGCCGGTAATACTTCTTTTGTATAATTTCCCCTCCAACACGACAAACGCTTTTGATCTTCGAGTTATCCTCTTAGCCTCCACTGCATCTTCTGGTAGTTTTTTATTTATCATGTACGCGAGATATGGCTGCATCCATGTTTCTTCTATCATCATGATCTCCTCTGGTTCTGACGTAGCCCCTGAGCCTGCTATAGTAGTCGAAATTTTTCCACTCTTTATTGATTTTTCCACTATTTCCTCCCAAAATACTCCGGACGGCACAGGTAAACACTGTGACCCGATATTTGCTAAATTGTCGGCTTCTTCATTGCTGTTCCTGCTTACGTGCGAGACTTCGCACCCATCGAACGTTCCTTCTAGGTAATGGTACAAATTTTTGTAAGCCATCATGTTGTCATTGATTGTATCACATCTGTTCATGACTTGCTGAACAACAAGGTTGGAATCTCCAAATATTTTTAGGCAAGTTGCTCCACATGCTTTAGCCATTTTCATTCCATGCAACAGAGCCTCATACTCCGCTTCGTTGTTGGAAGCCTGTGGAAAGCTCATCCTTAAGACATACTTTAATTTGTCTCCATGAGGTGATATCAACACTACTCCTGCGCCTGCGCCTTGGATTCTCTTAGAACCGTCGAAGTACATTGCCCAAGTACTCGATAAATCTGGTGGTCCCGTGCTTTGCAGCTCGAGCCACTATGCTGTAAAGTCTGGCAAGACTTGCGACTTGATTGCCTTCCTTTTTTCGTACGTGATGTCCATGGGAGATAACTCGATTCCCCACAAAGAGACACGCCCTGTTGCTAGAGGGTTGTTCAATATACTCGATAGTGGCGCTTCATTGACCACTATAATTGGGTGCACCGCAAAATACTGTCGTAGTTTACGTGCGGTTGTGAAGATACTGTATGCCAACTTCTGATAATGTGGGTACCTCTGTTTGGTTGGAGATAGCACTTCACTGATGAAGTATACCGGCCTCTGGACGCCATGAGCTTTTCCTTCTTCGCTTCTTTCGACTACTAGAGCTGTACTCACCACCTGATGGGTTGCGGCGATGTACAACAGCAGTGGCTCTTTCTCTTTTGGTGCGACCAGCACTGGTGGCATGGAAAGCACTTTTTTCAATTGAGCAAACGCTGCGTCTGCTTCTTCTGTCCACTCAAATTTATCGTCTGACTTCTTCATAAGTGCATAAAAAGGAAGCGCCTTCTCCCCTAGTCGAGCAACGAAGCGACTTAATGCCGCGACGCGTCCTGCCAATTTCTGTATGTCGTGGAGTTTCGTGGGTTTCCCCATTGTTAGAATTGCTTGAATCTTCTCTGGATTTGCCTCTATTCCTCGTGCTGATACCAAGAACCCCAAAAGTTGCCCTGCTGAGACTCCGAAGGAACACTTTGTCGGGTTCAGCTTAAGCTTGTACTTGTTCAGGTTGTCGAAAGTTTCTGCCAAGTCGCTAATTAAAGATTTCTCTTCTCTTGTTGTGATGACTACATCATCGATGTAGACTTGGATATTGCGTCCTATTTGGCTTCTGAGGCAATTTTGCATCATCCGCTGATAAGTTGCTCCTGCATTTTTTAGGCCGAACGGCATTACCTGGTAGCAAAATACTCCGTATGGTGTGATGAAGGCCGTTTTTTCTTCGTCCTCTTTCTTCAATTTGATCTGATTGTAACCAGAATATGCGTCCAAAAATGAAAGCCTTGCACATCCCGCTGTGGAATCGATTATTTGATCGATGCGGGGTAGGGGGAAGGGATCCTTTGGACAGTGCTTATTGAGAGATGTATAGTCGACACACACTCTTTGCACGTCTGTATTCTTCTTGGGTACTATGACTGGGTTTGATACCCAACTCGAAGTTTTGATTTCTCTGATAAATCCGGCATTTTCTAACCTGTGCAATTCTGACGCTATCGCCTTCCTTTTAGGTTCATCAAATCGCCTCAATGGTTGCTTGACTGGTTTTGCCTTGGGATCTACATTTAGTGCGTGCTCGACGAGTTCCCTGGGAACCCCTGGCATGTCCGATGGACACCAGGCGAAGATTTCCCAGCGCTCACGGAGGAACTCGATGAGCGCGCCTTCCTATGCGGGATCCAAGTTCACCGCAATTGATGTTGTCTTGTTTGGATCCGTAGGGTGGACCTGAATTTTCTTCGAGTCCTGCGTTGTGTCGAAAGCCTTATCTGGTAGGGATCGTCCAACGTCGGGTAGCACATTATGATCCGTTTCTCCTTTCAACCTCTCATATTCTGCTATCATGCCAAAAGTTTGCGCCATCCTGTTGAATTCTCTGTCGCATGTGTTGGCTACTTCAAAGCTCCCTTGTACCGTAATTGTTCCTTTGGGCCCTGGAATTTTTAATGTGAGATACGCGTAGTGTGGTACTGCCATGAATTTTGCAAATGCTGGGCGCCCCAGGATTGCATGATATTGTGATGGCCAGTCCATGACTTTGAACTCCAGCTTCTCTCTTCTATAATTTTCGCTGCTGCCAAAGCAGACATCGAGTTCTATCCTTCCCAAAGGGTAGTTTGCTGCTCCTGGTACTATTCCATGGAAAGAGCAATCTGTTGGCTTCAGACTCGCCCGTGAAATGCACATTGCCTTTAGTGTTCTAGCATATATTAAGTTTATGCCGCTCCCTGCATCCATGAACACTCTTCCGATGTCGTACCCTCCTATTTGCGCTTTTAGAACCATAGGCGAGTGTCCCGGCCTGGGAACTTTCTTTGGGTGGTCCGCTCTACTGAACTTGACTGGTTGCTCTGACCACCGTAGGTACTCTGTGGTAGCTGGTGGCGATGATATTGCTAGGTTTACTTGCCTAGATATGCTCTTTCGCTCTTTCTTTGACTTGGGCACCGGTTGAATCATGGCTGATATGTATACTTTTGACTCTAGGTGCTTTGCTAGTCTTTGCATTTGATATCCTTGACTTCTACGTCTTTCTCCTTGCCTTCCTTCTTGGCTTGAGCCCATGGCGCCTTGCAACCTTAGGAATGTTCTGCAATCCTTCATCTGGTGATTTGAGACCCTTTTCCCGTCGAGATACGCGTAGTGGATTCGACAAGGTCGGTATAGCATATCCTCGGCCGAAGGACCCGAGTATCTTGGTTTCTCTTCTCCTTTCGCCTGAAATCTCCTACTTTCATACCCTTCCTCTTCTTCTAGTGTATAACCCGCGGCTACCTGATTTCGCCTTCCTTGGTTACCCCCGCTGCGGTGTCGTCTCCTCTGTCGACTTCTGGCGAACGTCCTCTTTTATTGATATACGCGTCCTCTCCATCAGCGAATTTGTTGGCTTGTTCCATTAGCTCAGCTACCGTCGTAGGTCTTGTTCTTCCTATTTCTTCCACCAGATCTGAGCGACGAAGCCCTTCTGAAAAGGCGTCTATTGCTCGTTCGTCAGAGACGTCCTCTGCTGAATTTTTGATTGTACTCCAGCGTTGTATATAAGAACGTAGCGTTTCGCCTTTCTTCTGCACACATGCTTTAGCTTCTTCTAGTGATGCTGGGTGTTTGTAGGTGGAACGAAAATTTCTTGTGAATTGACTTTCGAGTTCCCCCCAGCTTCCAATGGATTCGTCGGGTAGGGTGTTCAACCAGGACCGGGCGGCGCCGGTGAGGTGCAGCTGCAAACTTTGCATTGCAGTCGCCTTTGTTCCCCCTAGTATCTGCACTGCCTGTAGATAATCTGACAACCATAAGGTGGGTTCCTGTGACCCGTCGTATTTATTCTGGTCGTGTGGTAGTTTAAATCCTTTGGGTACCCGCGTTTTGCGAACCCTGCGGGTAAAGCATAACGCACCCATATCTTTATCGTCGTCTTCATAATTCTCTTCCCTCCAAGCATGTCGCGATTTATTTACTCGAGCTTGTGCTATTATACTTCTTGCATCTTTTTTCTTTTGCTGCTGCTTTTCCTCTTCTGATGACTCGCCGTAGTCGTAGTCTGCGCGATTGTATCTGAACTTCTCCTTGTGACTTGTCGACTTTATCTCTGGGCCTTGTTCCCTGATCTTACCTTCTACTATTCCGAGGCTTCGTATCGCGGCTCGGTGCATATCTTCTCGCGGGTCTCCATGCTTCGGTCTTGTGGCTAGTGAATATGCTTGTGCTGCTGCCAATGCCGCCTCTAGCGTTTTTTGTATCAGGTCATCTTCCTCCTCTTCTAGCTGTGGGGTGGGGCTCCTCGAGTACCCTTCTTCTCTGTCGCGTGCTGTCGCCCCCCTGTTATGTTTTGGATCTCCGCGCCTCTCTCTACTATATTCTGAATCTTCACTATAGTCTTCCCAGTATTCCTCCCTTGATATACTGTTGTTGTCTTGAAACATCATGTCTCTTTCCTCCCTTAGTTTCTTCTTGTGTTGGTATAATGCATACTGATATCCCATTAGAACTTCTCTTCTCGATCCTTCGGCTACTTCTGTACCATGATTAATGGCTGATTTGATCATTCTCCATTCACCAGCCGAGACATGGATTTTCTCTTTTTCCTTTTTGTTGTGATCTTTCACTTTGTCGACTTGCCTGTTGACCTTTTTACTTCCTTTGTTGTTGTCTCCTTCTTCTGCTTCAGTGATGATGACGCATAACTGATGTACCTTGGAGACGCCGCTGCTTCCTACGGTGAAATCCTTTGCGTTGCTGTGCGTCTGACATGCTTTTTCTTCTGAGTCGAAATTTTCCTGAATTTCGTCGCCTTCTGCGATTGCTGCTTTTTCTAAGCTGACCGGCGAGTTTACCTCACTGGAAGAGCCTTCTGATGACTCCAATGTTTCCTCTGTTTCAGGCTTGCCTGCCGACGGATCTGGTTTCGTCGAATCCGAAAGGCGGGATGAACCCGATGGCCCGATGAGGATGCTCAAACTTCCAATTGTCAACTCCATCTATTGATTTTCGTCGAGTTCTGATCTGCTGTTGGCTAGAAGCGAAAAAGCCGTCGAATTCATGATCCCAACGCCCAGAGTCCCCACGGTCGGCGCCAATTGACGAGGGGTTAACTCGGCAAATGTCCTAGATGAAGGACTTAGGATCGGGAGATAGGGCATCGGATGAACTCGAAGGTAAAGTTAGTAGAAATAGGTGTGTATCGAAAGTAAACTTGGGTGTTCAACCTGGCTTGCTTTCAATCTGCCCTACACCGTCCCCTCCTGGCCCCTATATATAGGTGGCCAGGTCTTGAGGATCGGGTAGGGTCCGATACAGATTACAAATATCGACATATGGTAATAACTCGTATTCGACTATCATTACAATTGGGCCTAGCACAACGGGCCTCAGGGGTACTCAACTAACAGGCTCTATTAGTTATACCCTTGTCAGTGAGTCTCATCTCTATGTCCGTGACTATGCCACACCCTCCCTTTCAGCATTGGTTTACATGAGATGTTAACTTGTGCATCCACATCTAAGGTTTCCTTCTAAGCATGTTCCTTCTCTTAAGCTGCTTTCTGAATCATCGTCTGTCAGTTGGTAGCCAAGATGTAAACTGCATTGGTGTCCTCTAGTGCATATTACACTTGTGGTCTTGTCAAGCCATTCCACCCCACAATGTTAGGATAAACAAACTTTAGAACCTCGTCCATTTCTAGGACCAGGTCAAAGTGGTGGAATACGCAGAATATGAGCTCTATGCAGTTTCTACTCTGTTCCACCTTAGAGTATCACTCTTTTATACCAAGAGGTTGTGCCAAGTCTCATGGCCTCTTTGATGAAGTGATGCTCTTACACATCTTGCCCACCCTTTTTTTGAGCTAGTCATGCTTGGAATGTCGGGTATGCATATTGTTGTGGCCATCCGAGATCCATAGTAAATCGTATTGCTTTGTAATCCAAGGGCCTTTGCATCACTCTTCGCATGATTGGTTAACCGATCGCTAAGTGAAGTTTGACTATGTTGCCAAGTCCGTAATTCAGGCGCATATTCTTCGGTCAAAGATTTAGGTTAATGCCAAAACTCTCATGGCCATGTCGCTTTCCTTCTAAAGCAAGATTCTCTCTTGAACTTAGTGACAAACTGGTGGTTTGTGATATTCTGGATGTCTTTCTAGAAGTATCGCCATGTTTTCACATGACTGTGTTGTCAAGTTCATGAGTATGCTGGTTCTTTGAATCGACCTCTTCTCCAAGAATCTATACTGGATACCCTGGACTAGTTGGTTGAGCTTGAACAATAACTTGAAGAGTTGAAAGACAAAAGCTCTATCCGACTTTGTTCCTTCTTAAAGGGATGTCTACTTTCGTCCGTGTTGAAGCATGATAGTATCTCCTCATTGGAAATGCTATCCTCCCAATATTGATTTGAGTTTGGGCTATTGTCAAATAAAACTCAGCCCAAGGATTATCTTTCTGGTGTTTCTACTTGTGGTTTTCACCTGAGTACATCATCATTCCCTTTGGTCTGACCAATACTTTTGCCTTGTTCCTACAACATATGAGTCCATCTTCTTGGAGCATCTGAATAAGCTTGTTGTTGAGCCCATCGATGACATTCTTATTCTCTCCATGTTTAAAGAAATTCATATTGGACCCTAGGCATTAATGTTGGAAACTTGTGAGAACCAACTTTGTGTCATTGCAAAGTATGTGTTATAGATGTTGGAAGTGACTTTTCCAAATTGGTTCATGCGCAATTGTTGAAAGATGTCGCCGTGAATTCAAGAAGAATATTCTATGTCCCCTCGGGAATCATCTCAAATTGGTCATGCATGTGCAGAATTATTCTTGAGATGACAAGTTGTTGCCTCCATCTTCTTGGAAATATCTTATATGCACACAAAGTCATTGACTGATTATTCAAGAACAAAAAGAAGTCCAAGAACTTCATTATCTTATTTCACATTATCCCAACAAGATCTCGCTTGAGTCTCATTGCAATAAGCTCCTGGTGTTGCAATTGTCTTTTGCCAATCGCAATACTGCTTATATTTTTGGAGCTTTACACTGTAGTCACTATCTTGAGAATCCAACAACATTACCTCTATGACATCCGTCAAAACTGTCCATTTGGACATACTGAGTCTGAAGTATGGTTCCATCTAACCAGAGCTAAATCTCAAGCAGCAATGATGGTTTGTGTCCCTCAAGGTTTTGACATAGGTCTATGTGAAAATCCAGCAATGTTGATGTTGTGGTTGACACAGCTAGCCGGAAGGCCTATTACCATCATCCCTTGATGTCTCAAGAACAACCACTCTCCATGAGGACGTTTGTGTGACTGATCCTAAAGGTTACCCCATATGGTCTCTCTTTCTAATCTCAGAGTCCGACCTTTACTTGATGACCGATTGATGGCTATTCTAAAGCTTGATATTGGTATCTATAACATTGGAATCAAAGTTTCTAAATGTAACTTGGTCAACCTTCTAGAATACTTATCTTGTGGCAACAACTTCTTTCGGATCAAATCCACCCTGTGGATGATCTTTCACACTTCAAGTGAGTCACCCTCCTCTTTGTCTATACTTGAAGTTCTAATCAACTAATACATTGTGTGAATTCGTCAGTCACATGATGGCCCAAGACTTCTAGTCACAAGTGTTTTACAATTCGCCTTTCAACGGTGTGCCCCTTCATGGTATAAGAACCAATTCCACTCCATGGCTAGTCTTTCACACTTCGTTGGCTAGTGTTTCACCTTTCTCTTTGGGTTATCTCTTCCCAGAGTTCTACTAAAAATGTTTTATACAGTTTTTAATAAGGATATAGAAATGTCGTAGAACAAGGTTCTATACATGCTATATTGACACGAGAAACCATGTTTTCAAAGAAAGCAAACTAGATTTGATCTTTCCCTTGCTATAACCATATTGCATCTCCAATGCTCTTCCTTTATATGGTTTGCGAGTACTACTCAAAATATACCCACAACTTTGCGTACCAAATTTGAAACTTCCCCATTCCTTCTCATACTTTCAGGTGTTTCATGTTTGTCAGCTCAAAATATGTTTATGAAACATTCTTTCCATGAGTTGGCTTTGAGGTACTCCATCTTTGAGAAGATCCATCTTTCCAGGGTTGGTCCCTCTTTCCTTTAGCACTAAGGAAGAAAATGAACCTTCATGATGACGTGGATCAATGACTTCAAGAAAGACGATTGTTGAAGACCGGTGTAACCCCTTCCCTCTTTTCTTACCTAGGAATCTCGGGTCGAGATTCTTGTAAGGTGGGTAGAGCTGTAACAGCCCATGTTTGTAATTAAGTGCATTTGCACCATTTAGCATCATCAAAATCCACTAAGAAAATTTTGCATTTGAAATCAAAGTGGAAACCCTAAACATGTTCCAAATGCCGGCTTTGTTCAAAATGTTTCACTTCAAAGGTTCCAAAATAAAGTTATGTTGATCTTCTAATATATGTGCTGAAGGCCACTGTATATTTTCATAAATTTCTAATCAAGTTTGAATCTCTAAAAGTTTGCAAACAAACTAAGTTGCAAGTTTTAGAAAATAAGAAAACGGATTTTATAAAGGAAAATGTTTTTCCTCTCCCTCTCCACGGCTTGGGCCGTTTCTGGCCCAACTCTCTCCTCCCCCTCCCAGCCGAAGCCCAACTAGGCCCAGCCCATCTCCCTTTGGTCATCGTCTTCCTCTGGACAGAGGAGCAGCTCGATGGCAGCTCTCCCCGTCGCACGATTTGGCGCCATGATGCCCGCCGCCGCCGAAGCTCCTCCAGGGATAAGATCCCGTGCCGACCTCCCTCTACCACCGCCACGGCCGTCGCCTCCCGCCGCCGTTAGACGCCGCCCCGTGCTTCCTCATGATGCCCAGGTGCTTTCCCTCGCCGCCTATGTCCGCCTTGACGAAGGAATCGAGCAGGGACAGCCAGAATTGACCGCCCCGGCTCCATCTTCCCCGCAGCACATGGAGCTCCACCGCCATCCGATTTGCCGCCCTCCGGTGACCCCTACCCTGCCAGCCTTGCGGGCATCCTCAGGGTGAGCTGCTGCCCCGTTCACCCCACTTCCCCGCCCTTCCCTGGCCGCCGACGGCCGACGAGCCGTACGTGCCCGCGGGCACGACCGCACAGGCCAGGGCGTGCCCAGCATGAGGCCGAAGTGGCCTGGGACCTGCTTGGCCAACGTGGCCGCTGAGGTGGCTCCGGGCCCCTCTGTCAGCCGCTATGGCTAGCAATAGCCCCGGTGTAAAACGTTCTCCTTTTATTTTCTGTAATTTCAAAAAGTGTGTAAATATTGTAAAATGGATAATTAATTCTCTGTTTATCAGAAAAATATGTATAATATATGAAAATGTTCAGAAAAATGAAACCTATCTACTTATGCTATCATCATGCATGCTTGCAACAACTAAAATGGTGACATTAGTAAAACTCTAATAAACCCCCTCTCTTTAATTATGGAGTCAATACAAATTCTATTTCCATTGCATTTGAACTCCTTTTAAATTGATGATCATGTTTTAGGGTTTAAATTCAATACCATAAATTTGTCATATCATCATATTTGTTTGCACATCGATGCCATGCTTGAATGCTATTTCTTTTTCTGGTGTGTTTCTGCTTCTCCCCGGTAGGATCCGGAGTTGATGTGAGCAACGATTCCGATGTCAAGATCGACGACATCGATGATCAATACTTATCTATCAATGAACAAGTCAAGAAGGAGAATCCTGGATATCTATTATATTTTGGTTATCAACAACAAGGCAAGCAGCCCCCCCTCTGAACCTATGGTCTTAAAGTATTTCAAAACTTACTATTTTGTACCACACGGTTCAACTGTCTTTTATCAGTAGATATAGTTATCCTATCTAATGCATGTTTCATTCTTGTCACCTAAATACCCTGCTCCACTGCTCCTAGCATGACTAGGTTTTGCTTGTGTGCGTCGCTAGAGCTTTATATCTGAAATGCTTAGCCATGCTTAGTTGTTACTCTGGTACATATGGTTAATGAATCAGAGCTGCAAATGAATCTAGTATGATAGGATGACGTGGAATGATGAGAATATGAGATTAAACATGCAAAAAGGTTTGGATGAGCCGCCACGTGGGTTGTGGTTGTTTGACTCATTCTTGCCGCCCTAGGACCCGAGTTTTTGTCTCTTGATCCAAGACAGAGCATACGACCACACGTGGAGGTATGGGACTCCCGTTGACTGACTAACTTGCTTAGACCATCCATGAGCTACCTAGTTCGGGCTTTCCATTTGGCATATGCATTGAAAATGTTTTGGAAAGAAATGGAAAAGAGAAGAGGTGCATCATACAGGAATGCAGCCGAGGTTGCTTGAAGCGGATTCCTCTGGTAAACCAACCTCGCCATGCAACAAACGGTTCGGCGTCGGAGAATGGCCATCTTGCGATGGCGGACTAAAACCTTTTGGTGTGGCTCATGGAATAGGTCAACGTGAGGTAAAGGTTGTAGGCGATCACCACTCCACCAGCGTCTCACGGAATGATGTCATGTGGCTATGGAGACGGTCGTCACGTGTGGGTAAAGTTTACACCCCTGCAGGGTTAAATCTTTTCGAAAAGCCGTGTCCACGGTTATGGACGACTTGGAGACAGATGCCTGATCATAGAGAACTTTAACCTCATCGTAAAACTTGAAAAGCAAAGTGTGAATAGGATTGCTCCCTCTGGGGTTTCGAGGAGGTGATCCTAGTGGATAGGTTCAGCTGATGATGATTCCATGGATGTCCCAATGATCAAAGATATCACTTTCTTACCCCTTTTAAATGTTCTGAGTAGTCGAGCTTCTACTCTTACTTGTTTTATGCAAATAAAGATTGCTTTATGCAAACAACTCCACAGAAAGCCTTTCTTAACCAAGTTTAGCTAATAGGATATATAAATCTTGCTGAGTACCTTATGTACTCACCCCCCCTTTGTTGATGTTTTTGTAGCAGAGTAAGTTCCACAAAGAAGATGAGTTCCGTACGAAGATCGACATCGACGAGTAGCTTGGGGTTCCCAGACAGCAGCTTGGGGCTGCGGAATGGGTTGTCGCTGTTATGCTTCTGGCCTCTTAGGCCATGTCATCCTTGCTATGTCTAATAGCATAACCTTCCTTCCGTTGTTTGAGGTAATGTTGGTCAGTGACCTCTGTTTGTAATCCTTTGGTTCTTTGCTTTGGTAAGAGCTTTGCAATATTACTTTTGAGTCGTAGAGTCACTGTTGTGTACCAACTATGGTTACCCATCTCATGCATGATGCGTTTATGGATATAAAGTGCACGAGAGGGGTTTAAGATTCTCGAGCTCTCAGTTATGCAGTCTTGGTTATGATTAGTTTCACGGCGCTTCGAGATGTGTAGAGCCGATGGTTTAATTCCGGCTTGCCTACCGATGGTGTTCCGGTCTGGGACTGGTAACCCTAGTATTACTCGTTGCTAGCGTGACTAATACACATAACATCTCTGTATAGCTTAGATCCCGGGGGTCCCTACACAGGCGCAGGCCTCTTCACCGAATCACGGCCCAGCGGAGCAAAGCTAGAGCAATCGAGCTCCTGGCAGGAGCGGTGGAAATCACCGCACCTAGCTTTCTGGCCACCCCAGCCGGCAGCCTTGAGGCCCGGCCGCGGTCACCAGCAAGCCGCGCAATCACCCTCGGCAGGATGTGGTGGAACCGGCACGCGGCAAGCCTGTGGCTCAAGTAGCGCCGGCTCCGGGAGCCAGCCAAGGCACCAAAGAACCCCAGCCGGCTCGCTTGCACGTGAGCTTGGGGATCGGGGAGCGTGTCGACCCGCCAAAGGATGACACGCGCCACCAGCTCAACCAGTTGGCGGACTCCAAGTTCGACAAAGAGGAGTCTGCGGCAGGGCCGGTTTGCTTCGGTCCCCGCATCCACAACGAGCCCTTCCCGGCTAAGTTCGCGCTCCCATGTGACATGCCCAAGTACACCGGGGCGGTGAAGCCAGAGAACTGGCTGTCGGACTACGTTACCGCCATCGACATTGCGGGTGGCAACAGGAGGACGGCGGTGCGCTACGCACCGCTCATGCTCACAGGGTCTGCTCGGACATGGCTCAACAGCCTGCCGGCTCTGCAGATCAACTCATGGCATGACTTCCAGGAGGCGTTTATCAAGAACTTCACTGGAAATTACAAGCAACTGCCCCGTCTGCGGCAACTGGCGCTCTGCAAGCAAGGTCTGAACAAACCAGACTGTGAGTACCTCACGAGGTGGTCCGAGCTGCACAACTCATGCGAAGGAGTGGGCGAAGAGCAGGCCATAGGCTACTTCACAGACGGATGCAGGGAAGGGACCCTGTTGAAGCATAAGCTCCATAGGGCCGAGCCGAAGACAATGGCTGATTTCATGGCGATAGCGGACAAGTATGCTTCCACCGATTCCGCCGCAAGGGTGCAGTGCGTTGATCCAGCGCCAGCCGGAGGCCAGTCTCAGCCGGCATCCGGCCAGGGAGGACACCACAACCGTGATCACCACGACAAGAGAAAGGAAGAGCGTCATGACAACAAGTATGGCTCTAGGCAGGTGGCCGCCGCCCAAGGAAGCCCGGGGGCTACAGGCAGGAGCCAGAAGCGCAAAGGCGACAAGTTTAGCAAGGACAAGTACACCATCAAGGTGATGCTAGATCAACCCTGCAAGTTCCACAGTGTCTCAGGCAAGCCGGCCGCACATACCACACGCCAGTGTAGTTTCACCAGAGGCCTGGAGCAGGGCGGGCACCAATTGCCAGGCCCACTGCCAGGTTTGCCAACTGAGGCACAAGGGAACAAGAATCGGCAGCCGGCTAAGGCCGCTAGGGACTACCTGGAGGAAGCCAATGTGGAACAGTATCACATGTTCACTTCCCAAATAGAAGACCCAAAGGATGAACCTTGGTTTGGAGTTGAGGTGAACGCGGTTATGCAAGTTGGGCCGCAGTACATGCATTGGTCTAAAGCGTCCATCACCTAGGGGCGCGAGGATCACCCGCCACTCATGCCTAGACCCGGGGGCTATGCGCTGGTCCTAGATCCAATCGTGTTTTCAGATACACGAACCTGCCATTTCTCGCATGTGCTCATCGATGGAGGCAGCAGCATCAACCTACTCTATCACACCATGATGGAAAAGCTAGGTATCCCAGCAATCCAGCTGAAGCCAACCAAGTTAACCTTTCATGGAATTGTGCCGAGGCACTCTTGCACACCAATGGGGAAGATCCAACTGGAAGTGCTGTTTGGCAAAAAGGACAATCACCGTCGCAAGCCAATTTGGTTCGAGGTGGTAGATCTCAACAGCCCCTACCACGCGTTGCTTGGCTGGCCAGCCTTGGCCAAGTTTATGGCTGTCCCGCACAACACCTACCTGAAGATGAAGCTCCCTGGCCCTCATGGGGTGATCACTATCTCCGGATGCTACAAGAAGTCTATCCAATGCGCGAGAGCCAGTTCCAAATTGGCGGAGGCTCTGGTCATCGCTGAGGAAAAGCGCCAGTTGTTGCAGCGGGTGGAGGCGACCCGGCCAGGCCATACGGCACCAAGCTTGTAGTATCCTCGCTTCAAGCCAGCAGGCGGCGCCAAAGAAGACCCACCCAAAGTGGGCAAGAAGGTCGAAATTCTTATCTCGGGGGCTGGCCCTTCCTCGAGGTACGAGGGTGCGCATCATGGCCTCGCACGAGACAAGTCGAGAATCGCCTAAGACCTTTGGCATGCCAAGGCAAAAAGAACCTTGTATCCCGAACAAGTGTTGTCGAATAAAAGAAAGTTGGGCGGCATACGGCTGATCCCGAAAAAGAATGCTTTAAAGTATCTTTTTGTGACGCCC